>CM057383.1:74691622-75034122 GCA_030015415.1 Cynopterus sphinx | reverse complement strand
AAATGCAGATTTAATGTCAGAATAGAGGCAAAAGGGTTAAACAGAACAAAAATACATGCTTTATAGAGAGGGGACAATTCACCATGAAGATCTAACAGCCCTGAATATCTGCTCACCAGCAATATAACATCTAAATTCATAAAATAAAAGCTAAAAATATGAAGGAGAAATGGAAACGTATTTGTTTAATGGTTCCTCTTCGTGGCGAGGGTGTGGGGACAAGCTCTCCATATTCAGTGTTGGCGGGGTGGACGTTCTAGGAAGGGCAGTTTGCAAAATCTATCAGATTAACAGGGCATGTACATTTTTTGGTCCAGCAATTCTATTTCTATGAATTTAACCTACTGATAGAATTAAACATGCAAAAGGTGCCTACACAAATACTGATTACAGCATTGTTCATAATGGTGTGAATCCTTTCTACTCAAAAGGTGGGCAATGGACCAGAAGCATCATCCAGGAGCTTGCCAAAAATTCAGAATCTCAGGCCGCATCATAGACCTACAGAATTGTAACCTACCTTTCGACAAAATCACCAAATGATTTAGATGCGCTATAAAGTTTGAGAAACACTTGTTTAAATAACCATTGGTAGAAGCGTATTGAATCATAGTACATCCATTAATAAAATTTTATAAACACTCGTGTAAAAAAAGGGACTTCTCTATATGCCGTTATAGAACAATCTACAAGACATACCATAAATTCTGGGGGTGGGAAGTGGGAAACGTGAAGCAGAACAGCATTGCAACATGCTATCACTTACACAAAATTTTATTTTAAAAATGCGTAATGCAGCCACAACCTAATTGATGACCTAGGTGGTTACCCACATTCTACTCTTGCCCCAGCTGGGTCAGTATTTTTCTTCTTCTTCATTCCCTGGCGATCATGGTCAGAACTGACTGTGTTCTTATACAGCTCTTAAAGGAGAAAGAAACTGGGAAGGGAGTAGCTCCATCATCCCTAGGCCCCATGTGAAAAAAATAAATGAGAAAAGAAGCACCTCAAAGTATCCCTGACCTCGTCCATATTTCACAGCCTTATCAAATGCCCACCCAGGACTTAGAAATGGGATGACCAAATAGGTCAGAGCCCTCCCCAAACTCCCAAACTCTCTCTCTCTCTCTCTCTCTCTCTCTCTCTCTCTCTCTCTCTCTCTCTCTGTCATATGCACACACACACATACAAGTGCACGCACACACACACACCTTTTCGGCATTTCCCCATTCAGTTCCAGACTATTGTGTTCTGACTCCTCCCCATACCCACTCACATCAAATCCACATCTACACAGTAGCCCTGCTGGGCCCCAGTAAGAGCTGCCTGTCAAAGTGGACATTCATCATTTGCTATCAATTTCTCCCGTGGTCAATACAGTCATTTTGTAAATGACACACTAACAGCCCTTAAAAGCTGGCTCAGAGGCAGATATCGATTATGCCCTGGGCCAAGGCCCTCCCCACATAGCTGCTCATGGCTAAACTCTGTGAGCAGCCCCCTTCAGAGAAATGGAGGTAGGAGGATAAAGGATGATTAATGGCACCATTTGCTTCTCCTTTTAGCCAGGTGATTGACAGGAAGGAAAAGTAAGTGGCCAGGCCACCACATCCAGGCCTACAAATGAGGAGACACTTGACTGGCAGTCCGAGAAAGCAAGTTCCCATAACCTTTTGGTCTGGCACGATGTCCCGGTTACCTGCTGCTGTGAAACAAACCGCTCCAAGCTAAGTGCATAAAACAAAAATTATTTTAATGTGCTCAGAGACTCTGGGTCAGGGATTTGGACAGGACACAACAGGAATGGACTATCTCCTCTATGGTGTCTGGCTTTATCTGAGAAACTCAAACGGCTGGGGTGACATGAACAGCTTGGGCCTGAATCATCTGGAGGCTTCTTCATTTTGTGTCTGATACCTGAACTGGGATGACTTAAAGGCTGGGCTCAGCTGGGACTACTGACTGGGTGCCTGCCCACATGAGGCTTCTCCCTCTGGCTTAGGCTTCCCACAGCATATTAGCTGGGTTCCAAAAAGGAACATCCAAAGAGGAATTGTTTCAAGAAAACCAGGTGGAAGCTGCATGCCCTTCTAAGACCTAGTCTCAGAAGCCTCACAGCGTCACCTCCCCAGTACTCTATGGACCAGAGTAGTCATAATCCACATAGATTCAAGTGGAGGGAATTTAGACTCCACCTCTCAATGGAAGGATTGCCTAAGAATTTGAGACCATTTTCTTAAAGACTTTATTTTTCAGAGTAGTTTTAGGTTCACAGAAAAATTGAGGGGAAGGTCCAGAGATTTTTCACATACCTCCGGCCCCCATTCATGCGTAGCCTCCTCCACCATCAACATCTCCCACCAGAGAGGTACATTAGTTGCCAGGGATGAGCCTATCCTGACACAGCATTGTCACCCAAAGTCCATAGTTTACATCAGGGTTCACTCTGAGTGCTGTCCATTCTATGGTTTGCACAAGTGCATATGACATGTGTCCACCATTACAATATCATATAGAGTAGTTTGCCCTAAAAATCCTCTGTGCTCCACCTTTTCATCCCTCCTTGCCCAAACTCCTGGCAGCCATTGATTTGTTTACTGTCTCCATAATTTTGCTTTTTTCAGAATGTCGTATAGCTGTAATCACACAGCATGTAGTATCTTTAGATGGGCTTTTGCACTTACTAAAATGCATTTGAGTTTCTCCATGTCCTTTCATTGTTGAAAGCTCATATTTTTTAGCACCAAATAGTATTCCATTGTCTGAATGCACCACAGTTGGTTTATCCATTCACCTACGGAAGGGCATCATGGTTGCTTACAAGTTTTGGTAATTATGCATCCCTGTGCAGGAGTCTGAGTAGAGCATGGAGGGGGCCTGCCTTCTGGTTAGCCACTGTCATTCCAGATAGCCATTTCCTTTTTGGTTAGCACTACTTGCTAGAAAATTCTTCTATTGAACCAAAACGCCTCCTTGAAATGTTTATGACCACTCACCCCTCCCCTGGCCCAGGGCTGAGTCTGAGAGCTCTCTTCCGTGCTCTGCTGCCCCATAGTGAGTACCACGTTTCTGACACAGTATTGCTTATAACTCAACTGGACCGAACGCCCCTCGAAAACAGGGGCCAGTTAACCATTGTGCACAGAGCCCAGTGCCTGTGAAGAGCTGCAGAATGTACTGCACTAAACAAGATGTGTTCCTGGGTGGCCTAAGCTCCAGCCCCTTAGAATATCCAGCACAAGCTTGGTTCTTCTCCCACCCAATGGGCCTTCAGAAAAATGCACTTTCTCTCCAGTCTAAACAGCCTCATTCCCTGCAGCTCTGGCTTCAATTCCCTTTTGGTCCTGACCTACCTCCATCTCAAACTCCCTGTTTCCAACAGGGAACGGACAGCTCGGGATACTGTTTATGTCTTACTGCAGCCCAAGCTTTCTCTATTGTACAGCATTCCCACCGAGCAACCTCAGCCCTCAACTGGAGCTGAACCAGTAAATGGGATCCTGGAGTAAAAAGGCTGAAGGTGACACTGATTATCTCTGTGACCTTGAGTCAGTCACCTCAGCTCTTGGGACTCAATTTCCTCATTGTTAAGATCCCTTCCAACTCTGAGGTTTGATGAAGCCAGTAAATGTAAGACATTTCCTCCACTTGACATAGTTTTATCCATCATATGCGATGTGCTTGGCTCTGGGGTGAGTGCTGGGATTTGAGACAAACTCAAGATGTTTCACGTAAGGAGATATCCTTGACCTCTTCCTACACCACACTCCTGCCAGCTCATAAAAGAGGAACCTACATGTGTTTATAAGTACTGGTGTTGACTTAAATAAACAGGAGGCTATTCGAGTGAGGCAGCTTTAAAGTCTTAGTAGCCTACTGAGCAAACCAAAACCTGAGCCTCTATAGCCTTAAGGTTAAGAAACTGAAACTTAAGGACAACCAATCACAAACAGCCAACTGGGCTCTCCTAAATAATGCAACCAACTGAGCTATGGCCAATCAAATAATCTCCTTGCTTTGCTTCCATCTCTTCTCTATAGAAGTCCTGCCCAAAGCTCCTGTCAGTGGAGCACTCCTAACCACTTCTCACTGGGTACTACCCAATTCTAATTTAATTTTCCTCAGATAAACTCAAAGATTTATTATGCCCCAGTTTATCTTTTAACACTGCTTGCTCTCTACCGCCTCTACCTCGTTCCATCCTCGGAAGTTGCAGTGACTGTCTGATTGAGACTGGGAAAACAGTACAGCAGATCTGTGATGCCCCAGCTCCATTCGGAGTCACCTGGTGCAGTTTAGGGACACACTTCCTTCCTCTATTCAGTAAGATCTCTGAGGCCGACTGTCCCACAAGAATCCCACAGTTGTCCTGCTGTGCTACTGTGATGGGAGGGCAGACTCAACCCAAGAAGGAAAGAGTAGGGAGCTCATTTTTGTCTTTGGGCCAAGTTGCTCTCTTCAGTCCAGCTGCATGAGCAATAATAAAAAGCCTAATAATAATATTAAAAAAACTATCCTACTCTTGTGCTTATTTCCCAATTCATCATTGTCATCTTCTTCCCTCCATCATCCGTACCCTCATTCCAAAAGCCTTCATTTTCCTGGAATACAGGCTGGAGGGAAACCAGAGAAGCCATAAGAAGCTGTATTCTAGCCCAGTCAATGGGATGTTGGGAACCCACAGAAGGCTTGCCCAGCCTGTCCTGCAGGTCATAGACTTTCTGGAGGAAATGATGTCCA
Source organism: Cynopterus sphinx (assembly GCA_030015415.1). NCBI lineage: Eukaryota > Metazoa > Chordata > Mammalia > Chiroptera > Pteropodidae > Cynopterus > Cynopterus sphinx. The sequence continues at coordinate 75,029,382 of CM057383.1, read as the reverse complement.
AGAAACTGGAAGGGAAGCAGAAGCTCAGCAGGTGACAAGGAGGATGAATGTACAAGGGCTGGTTGTGTGGTGCTCACTCAGGACTAGTACTCAGAAGGAGCAGTGTGTCCTGCAATCTAGTTGTAAGATGGAGAAAGGACTTGACAGGCTAGTTAGGAAGCTGTCACCATCACCTGGGTGTGAGCTCATGGACTGAGGCAGTGGCCTTGGAAAGGGAAGAAATGTAGAAGAATTCAAGGCATATTCAGGAGGTAAATCTCAGCGACTTGGTGACTGATTTAATGAAGGGATGAAGGAGCAAGGGGAGGTGGGACAACTAGTAGGTTCTAACCCTGGAACATTCTTTCAGACCTGGCTGGAGCTTAGGAAGAAAAGAAGGAAGGGGGGAGATAAAAGGAGAGGGGAGGCAGAAGCAGCACCCAGATCCTGAAGGCGTGTTTGTATCACCTTGTTAATGTTCCCCTAATTAATCCATGGGAGGCTGTGCCTGCCACCTCATCATTTCACTCTGTTGATTTGCCTCTTGAGACAAAAGGAAATTGGAATTAAGAAGAGACAATGAAATTGCCAACAGGATTATTAGCTTCATTGAAGTTAATGAAAGGAGTGTGAGGGGGAGGAGAGGAGAACCTCAGGGGACTGTGACTCAGGCTGGGAACGGCTGGGAGAAGGCTGGAGAGAAAGACGCCTAGGAGGATTGTAGCTGAAAGGAGTCTCTGCCCTTCTGGGCTCCATAGGTCGTGAAGGGGCACTAATGTTGGGGCTCCACAGGGGCCAAGATCCCATAGGAAGAGGACAGGAGTCAGGAGTAGGTGGGAGATGTCCCCAGGCAAAGGGAGCACAATACGGTGACAAAGGGGCTGCAAACTGTGGTTATGGAGGAGACCCTGTGGAGGAGGTCCAGGTAGGGGGCCTCGCTGTTCGGTCAAGGTCTCACTGTCTGCCCTTTTAGGGGTGGACAAAGGGGTTGTATTTCTCCAAAGGGGGCCACCTGTAACTCCAACTGCTCCCCAGCTCAGCCCTCTGCCCCAAACACAGAGGGCCAGATCTCAGGATTCAGCTCAGGTCCCTAAAAGCTCAAAGGATATGTTGTGGGTGAAGAAAGCAGAAATGATCAGAGCCCAAGCCTAAAGAAGAGCTGCAGCATTCTGGCCAGGGCGCATCTGGGCACACCCTTCCCCCCAACACACACGCCTGCTCACATGCTCACTACAGGCCCACACGGTCAATTAACCCACATGTGCACATACATCCAAACTCGAATACACACGTGTGCACTCACAATTGCGCACTCACCCAACTTTGGGGTGTTTTGACACTAATTTAGAAATGACTCTTTTGCAAACCTCTTTGCATGCCAGCTCCTCTTTCCAGTGGCCTTGGCGGGTTCTGCTGCCTCACACATGTGGCTGGTGTTTATCTCTGCCTGCTTTTCGTACCTCTGGACAGACTAAGGGGAGGCAGGGGTATAGGGTCATCCATCAGGGCTGCCAGGACAACCCACAACTAAGCCCCAGGCTGCCTGCCCCACCTAAATAAAGACATGAGGTGCTCAGAAAACACGATGCAATTTCATTTCCAGGGTAGGTTTTTTCCTTCTGTGCAGCTCATGAGTCACTAGATTAGCACCATTCCAATTACTAGGAGGCAAAAACCCTATTATCATATAAACTCTCCTGCAGAATGATGGCTCTATTCTTTTTGACAGCAGCAGCCAGTCTCACCGAGAGCTGCAGAGCTCAGCAAGCTGGGAGCCCAACGTTCTAGGTAACTTCATGTCCTTGTTCCAAAAGTAAACTTTAAAAAACTCACATCACAGCCTCAGCAGCACCTTGCATCCTCAGCAAAACATGCTGGGTAAGCCCAAACGGGGCGACTGAGGAAGGGCAAGGAAGTTCATCTCAGGAAGCTGCACCCAGGACCTCACACTCCCCCTGGTCCACAGCATGGAAGGTTCTGTAAGAGCTAAGGAAGACTACTTGCCTCAGAGGATTCTAGAATATTCTGGGAAGAGGACTCTGGGAGGCCTTGGGGACTGTGTTGGATAGGCCTTTGAGTCAGCCTCACAGGCAGGTGGTGGTCCTGTCCAGCTTGGGTTAGATGAGCAGTCAGAGATGTCAGACTTCAGTCATGTTTAAGGGCTGCCACACACCTCAATGAGCCACTCTGTAGGCAAGAGGCTGAGTAGGAACCTTGCTCTGAAATCACCATTTCCTTGCTATGTGACACTGAACTCCTAAGGGCTATTGCAGAGCCTTCATTTTCTTAATTGTAAACTGAAGAGGATACTGACAAACTCCCTTCCAACTATAATGTTCTCTTTTCTCAGCGGAAGTTATACCCGAATCCAGTGAGACTATCAGCTCCATCTAGCCAGCAACTTCAGACAGGGATGGACTTCTTAGCTATTCAGGGAGCTCGCTCCTTCCCCATTATCTTGAGGCCTATATCTCACCACCCTTCTCTCCATGATCCACCTGGATCCCAGGAATGACCAAACAAATCTACTTGACAGTTTATTGTGTGCAGGTACTATGCAAGATGCCAGGTAGATTAGATGTATAATCATAGCCATTGGTACCCCCTGTTGAGCACTTATTATGAGCCAGGCACTGCATATAGATTATCGCTTTATCTGCTCCCACAACCCCTAAAGGAGGTGCTGCTATCTTCATGTTACAAATGAGGAAATTAAGCCTCAGAGAGTTTAATCTGACTAGCAGGATTCAAACTCAGAGTTTGAATCAAAACCTGTGCTCTGATCCATAAGATATATATCACCTCCCAGTGTACAGATGTCAGGTTATAGGCCTTCAAAAATCTCAAGTTATAAAGCCACCAACATGTGCGTGCAGCCTCCTTCACGCTTTCCTCTGCCCTTCTGGAGCTACAAATCATCAGGGCTGACCCGTGATCAACTCTAGACTGCAGCTCCCTGGGAGTAAGAGACTTCCTATGCATCTGGCTCTTGGAGCCCAAGGACTCTCAGCCTCACCCAGGATTCATCCCTTGTGTAAGAAGGAACATCCGTGTGGAAAGGTAGGGAGAGAAACTGATCCCTTGTCCATTCTCTTTCATATCCCTCGCAAGGGAAAAATGGTTGCAAGGTCACTCAAAAAGTTCAAAAAATAACAAAAGGACAGCCTGAGGCAAAGAGAACTAGGAGCCAGGAAAACTGGGAGGGGTTATAGGCTAGATGACCCCCAGACCTTTCGAGATCCCAGTTTATCCCACTTTCCCAGTCTTGCCACAGTGTTGTCCTTTTTCCTTGGGGCTTGCTGTTTGCCTTTTAGCAAACTAATTTTTACACTTTAGGTAGTAGAATGCAGCTAGTTATATCTTTTCTTTTCTCTTTCTTTCTTTCTTTCTTTTCTTTCTTTCTTTCTTTCTTTCTTTCTTCCTTCCTTCCTTCCTTCCTTCCTTCCTTCCTTCCTTCCTTCCTTCCTTCCTTCCTTCCTTTTCTTTTTATTCTTAACAAAATTTTGTGCTGGAATCAGGAACCCCAGTTTGTCTCCGTTGTCACCTGCATTCTTTACAAGCTCCAGGCCAGTGGGTTTGGTCTCCATTCAGCAACACTCTCCAAACCAGTGTCTGAGGCACACAAAAGAATACTGTAATTCAACAGAGAAAGAGACCAATTGTTAAATTCTTTATATAGTGTCTTAGCAATGAAACTCTTCTTTCCAGAGACACAAATAAAACCTCCAGGATGTCCAATGGCAACAGTTTTCAACATTTTTCAGAGCTAGATTTCACTCAGACAAGATCATTTATTATTATTGATATTCCCTTACTTTTTATAGAGTCTAACTCTGTTAAGGAAATCAGACACGGTGTCAACACTTACCACATTAATCGTTGGGGTTTTTTTCTGCAAGCTACATCTTCTGTAGCTCAGTGATGTCAATTGCATAATTAGCATTAGTTGCATTATTTAATTAGTTAGAGCATTTAGTATTGCCCCAACTGTTCCTTTAAAGTTGTTTGAGCTTAAATGTAATTCTACTGAAGAATAAAAGATCTCCATAAACATTGAAGTAAAAATGTAATTACACTTCAATTGCTCTGTGGATTTATTTGCATTAGCTGAGAAGTTCTCTTCTTCTAGAATGCCTATTGCAGCCTCTCAGCAATTTCTTAGACTATTAATTAGCTAAATAACTGCCCTGCTACTTGACAGGCCTCACATTGTAGTTTCATGGAAACCTGCAACATCATCCAGGGAGATATGCCAAGCCTGGAGAGGGAGCATTGCACAGCCTGTCCTGGCTGAATTGAACTGTGTCCCCTTTTCCCACCATACCTGCTGCGAACTAATAATAATAAGAAGAAGAAACCATGTAATGAGTATTTATAATTTACCAGGAACTGTGCTTTATATACATTATCTAATTTATTTCTTCCAACTCGGGGAGGAAAGTATTATTATCTCAATTTTACAGGTGAGGAATCTAAGCAAAGAAAAAATTATATAATTTGTTTGAAAATACATCATGAGTAAATAGCAGAGCTGGGATTTAAACCCAGTTTTGTCTTGCTCTAAAGTTTGTTTACTCCACCAGTGGACTTCCATTTTGCCTTCCAATTTACACCACTAAATAGATTTAGAAAGGATGACATGTCATACTATGGTCCTTCCCAAATGATTTCAGGTCTCTGATGATCATCACTCCAATGGTTATTCTGTGGAGAAAGTACTCTCATAGAAGGTATTCTTTAAGCAAAATACATGGAACTTGCTTCTGACACCCTCCTTTATCAGCCATTCTGGCCTCTCTGATCATCTCTCCCTGCCCGTGGAGCTCAGAATCTTGGAGTGTTGGAATTGGGGGTGCCCTTAAACCTTACATAGTTATCATCCTCAGTTTGCATACAGGTTTAGGCAACTCGTCCAAGAACACACACCTAGTTAAGACCAGAGCAGGTTCTAGCACCTAGGTCTGATGATTTTTGTTGAATAAATAGAGTCCTTCCCCTGCCAACCCATTCAGAACACTTTTCCTTTAAACACATCACTTCCCGTGGATAATCCATCTGGCCTCTTATTAAGTTCATAAGACACATCTAAATCTAAAATTCTGGGTCCTTGTATTTTCAGCTTGCACGAAATCAAAGTGACAGGTTCCACTTGTTTTGAGCCACTGTATGAAATAGCATTTCCTCTGCTATCCCTCTGTTGAGCTTTACAGGGCGCCTTCCGGGCCCATGGTCAAATGTCCACCATCTCAGGTTCAGTCCTGACGCAAAAACTTCCTCATCTTTGAGTCATTTTAGAAACCTTTCTTCACCTCTTTTCTGTCTTCATGATGTCTTTTTAGGGTGCAGTGCCCTGAATTCCAATTAGTCTCCCTGTCCGGAAGAGAGCTGGGCAGTAATCTCACTCATTCTCTTTGCCTTTAGAGCCCTGAGCTCTAGAACCAGGCCCTCCCTGGTTAAGCTCACCCACTACAGTGAGAAACCAGAGATCTGCAGAGGTAATTCCTATGGGATACTCGGAACTCTTTAAGCCCCCTGCCCCTCTGAAGTCCTTTGTCTAAGATGGCATCTGGCCCTGTCTGCACAGGCCCTTGGCCCCAAATGTTCTTATCTGTACAGTGATAGATATTATTTCCAAAGTCCCTTCAAATAGCTGTGTGGTTTTGGACAAGTGACTCTCCAAGTCTCTGTTTTCTCATCTATATAATGGGTATAAAAATACAACATAATAATATACATAGAGTCTAACGCATAGTAGATTTCAATAAATATTTGCCTTTATATTATTATTTTAATATTATATAATATAATATCTGAGGGAAAGTGGAAAAGAAAGAAAGAAAGAAAGAAAGAAAGAAAGAAAGAAAGAAAGAAAGAAAGAAAGAAAGAAAGAAAGAAAGAAAGAAAGAAAGAAAGGAAGGAAGGAAGGAAGGAAGGAAGGAAGGAAGGAAGGAAGGAAGGAAGGAAGAAAGAAATGTACAAAAGGCTAGAGGTAGGGCCTGTGTGTAGCATTGGACCACCATTTCCCTAGGCAGACCTCTGGGAAGCCCAGGCAGGGTGACTCTTAGGGGGCAAGAGCCTCACACCCACTGGCTAACCTTAGGAGCCTAGGGCCAGGGTCTGGAAAATGTGATCTCACTGAGGGCAGCAAGATGTCCAGTGTAGGAATCCAGACCTTCATCCACCTATTCAACTGAAACTTTGTGCCTATTGTGGGCTGAATTGTGTTCCTCCAAGATTCATGTTGAAGCCCTAACCCTTGGAACCTCAGAATGTGACTATATTTGGGGAGAGGACCTTTAAAGAGGTAAGTAAGTTAAAATGGGGATTGTTAGGATGGGCCATAATCCAATATGGTTGGTATCCTTATAAGAAGAGATTATTAGGACACAGACAAAGAGAAACACCAGACATGTGCATGCACAGACAGATGACCTCATGAAGAGACAGCAAGAAGGTAGCAAATAATAAAACAGGCCTTCAGAGAAGCCAACCCTGCCAATACCTTGATCTTGGACTTCTATTTTCCAGAACTGTGAGAAAATACATTTCTGTTGTTTAAGGGCCCCAGTCTGTGATATTTTGTTATAGTAGCCACAGCAGACAAATACAGGGCCCTCCCAAAGAAAATGATTTACTGAAGGCCTTGATGTGATTGAGAGAGCAACGGGGACTTACACATGCACAGTCCTGATGCAGTAGCTGCTGTGAGTCACCTCGCCCTTTATTTATGCTGTCCTGCCTTTTATCCAGAAAGCTCTAGAGTTCCTGAGGAAGCTATATGAAGCTGGAGGGGGATCTGTAGAAAAAAAGAATACAGAAGATGAGCATCCTTGTTTAAGGGAAGTACAGGGTCACCTCCTGGGAGCTGAAGTGGCATTTGCAGCAGACAGGTTGTCTATCCTGAGGCACCAGATTTTGACTAGGCTGATTAAGTAATTCTGGACTCCAGACTGTGTTATGGTGCTCAGACTATTGAGCAGAAGTCTCATTACTCCCAGCTCCCAACCCTCTCCCAGGCCCCCATGCATAGCAAAGGTGGGTAGACTAGAGGAGAAAGCCTAACTTGGGGGATAAATTATCTAAATCTCTTCTAGTCTCTTCTTAATGATACTGACCAAGTCCCTTGACCCTCTGTCCTCAACTACTAAATAAGGTACCCATACTCACCTTCTTAGCTTGGCGTGAGGGTAAGCACAATGTTATTTCTGCAAGTGCATGCAGAGAGCTCCCAAAGTTTCTGTATCATTAAAGATTATTGAAACTGTTGTGTTATTACTCTTTGCAGGAATATGTGGTTGGTAAACCAAAAGGACACTAGCAAACCCAAGCAACAGACTGAGAAAGAACTCTGAGACTTGTAGGCTAGAGAAAATCAGCAGGTTTTAAATGAAGTTGAAGTTGGTTGCTTGGGCCCAGGGACCCTACTTGGGGTGGGGAGAGGTGGTGCAGAGGGATCTCTAGAGCCAAGAGATTTTATAACCATCTGCTCTTCCCCAGCTCCAAAAGAGCCCAAGTTTTTGGAGAAGCTAAAGGTTTTATTTGGATAAGTTTCTAATGAAAATTATCATTATGATGCCATGTGTTTGAGGAAAAGTATCATTAAGATGCCACCTTGAATGGGATGCAAGTGATAAAATCAGGCTGGTGTATGAAAAAATTGGAGGATTCAGTGAGGATGATTTATAGTCCTAAAGGCTGAACCCAAGTCTAGCTTGGAATGCAGCCACCATACAAACCCATTCTCCATCCAAAAATCTACCATGCATCAACCAAAACCTTTGGAAGAAAAAAGACACAAAAAGAACAGTAAATTAGAAATAAGCTTCTTTCCTTGCAGTTCAGCTAGGGAAACACTTCAGGAAGAAAAAGAGTGAAACTCTGCAGAGACAGAGTTTTCTCTACTCCTTTTCACCCTCCAAAAAGGATGACCACATGCTTTCCTCTCAGAACCCTTTCTCAGGAAAAGGAAAAAGGGAGAGGAAAAGAGAACCCGAAGAGGGAAACCATCCCAGGCTAATCTTTCTTTTTTAAACTGATTTACTGAGGTCTAATTAATACTATACAAACTTAAAGTGTACAACTTGATTAATTTTGACATACGTGTGCACCAGTGAAACCATCATCATAATAAAGACAATAAACATTGTCATCATGCCCCAAAGTTTCCTGCGCCTCTTTGTAAACCAGCCTTCCCTCTACCCTCATCTTCAGGTAGCCACTGATGTGCTTTCTGTCATTATAGATTAGTTTGCTTTTTCTAGAACTTCATATGAATGAAATTATACAGTTTGTACTCTGCATCACTAGTTTGTTCTTGTTCTTATTGCGTAGCATTTCATTGTACATATATACCATAATTTGTTCATCCATTCACCTACTCATGGCCATTTGGATTGCTTTCAATTTTTAGCAACCACAAAAATTGACCTATAAAGGACATACAAAGCTCTATGATCATCTGCAATGTGTAAAAGCAGGCCAGTCTTTGACTACGGTTTGGCCAGGGCAGGGCTGGTCTCTTCTACCCGTGACAACTGTACAGCCTTATGCTTTAGAAGGTCTTTCACTTACATGGCCTCATTATATTTCAAAACAACGCCGAAAGCGAGGTGTCGTAGGTTTTAGGCACCATTCAAATGTGTAAGAACAAGCTGATCACCTCCTACGTCCAGCCACTGTGTTAAGTGGTCTGGGGTTCAGAAGGCATGTAAGACAGGTCCTGAAAGACCTTCACTCTAATGTGTATAGGTGAGGACACTGACATTTATTGCACAAAGACACACAACTGAGAAGTGCCGAAGTGGGAAGTAGAACCCAGGTAGTTGAGCACCTTGTCCAGTGTTCCCTACACACACATGCTGCCTCTTGAAAGTCATTTGTTCTCAGGAGCCCCATCTACATTGGATGTTGACCAGGAAGCAAAATAAGTGAGGAGAGGGAAGAGAAGTGAGAACACGTGTGGAAATTGCCTTGACCCTTGGTTAGAGTCTTATCTGTGAGGAAGGAATAGTGAGGAGTGTTCCCCACTCAAGCTGGCCTAGGGCTTTCCCTTCCTGAGTTATTTTGTGGGCACAATTTCTAAATCCCTTCAAGGATCAAAGTTCCGTTTTAGAAGGAATCCCTCTTCTTGTGTCCACCATATTGTGGTGGTCCTCGCCTGTGGCTGAGTCTGGAGAGACCTCCCTTGTGGTTGGGCCTTGGTCCCCAGAGTCCATGGACAGCAGAGTTGGAAGTAGGAAGGAAACACGGATGAAGAAGTCTGAGGCTGTACTCTTAGGGCACCCACAGTCGGGACAGAATGCAAGACTCCCTCATATGAATGAGTTCTTGACTCCTTTTTGTGGCTAAATAATATTCCATGGTATAGATATGCTAATTTTATTTATCTCTTCACCAGCTGATGGATATTTGGATTGTTTCCAATTGTGCCTATTATGAATAATGCTGCTATGAACATTCAAGTGTTGGTGTGCATAGGAAGGAGTGCATATGACAGAAACTGCAATGCCTACATTACAGCCCTGAAATAGGCATAGGAAGACAGGCAGCTAGGGCATAGGGAATTTTGGTGGGCTCAATCTGGGAAGACTACCTGGGGGAGGGAAATTTGAGTTGCTTTTAAAAGCTCTGTTTTGATACAAGGAGAAGAGGGATAGGATAAAGTAGACTGAAGGGTGGGAGGTAAGAGATCAGAAGAAAGTACTCTGTGCTGAGAAAGATCAGACTTTCCTTACCAACACTTCAGGATGGATTGGACTATGAGGGAGATCAAGGAAAAGGGGAGGGAACTAATCTTTGGTGCGCAGTTGTCTTTCGGGTGTGATTCCTACGTGAACCTCACAATTTCATTAACCCTATTCCAAAATAAGGCTTTTTTATGGAAAATGCTCAGAATCTAAAGTCAAACAATCCTAGCTCCTCTACTTAGTGTTCATGTGATCTTAACCTTTCCGAGCCTCAGTTTCATCACACATTAAATGAGGACCAAAATACTGACCATTCATTTGGTCAGTATCTGCTCTATGAAATGTCATCGCACAAGGTGTTCGATGCAGGTTTAAAAAACAGAAGCACAGCCAGAAAAATAGGCCTTCCAGCACCCCAGCAGAGCTGTCTAAAGAATTCCACCCACCTGTAGCTCCTTCAAGGTGTTTTCAAGATAATCTCCTAGAGGAAGGCCCTCCTAAGATTCCTGCCCACCCAGGAGAAGCTGTCAGGCCCTAAAACGCACAACCCGCTAATGGGAAGTAGATTGATTCCACTTAGCAGGAGAGCTCCTTAGACAAATCACAGAAAGAGCCTCAGCTGCAGAACCTTCAGACTTATCTAGGCTTGAGCATGAGAAAAGTGGTCCTCTTTCAGGTTGCAAATATAGCCTGCAGCATCATTGCTGCCGCACTGGAGCTTCTGCTACTCCTGCTGCAGTGCCACTTGGCCTGAGCTGTCTGTTAAGTCTCCCACCTATACCAGGCACTCCAGACAACTGTCCTGGGACGCTAATGTGCAGGGAGCAAAGGGGCCTGAGGGCACTGCATTTCCCGTCTGTGGCTGTAATCACAGCTAATTGAATCTCTACAGATACCAAAATTGGAGCCTGATTGAATTCAGAACTTTTAGTCTAATTAATTATCATTCACCTGAAGACTGCTGCGTCCCTTAGACTAAGTGGTTAACCGTTTCCTCCCTTCTGAGAATCTTGGCTTCCCCTGAGCCCTGAAATTTGGACTAAAAAGTAAATCTTCCAAGGGACTCCAAGTTCAAGTTTCAAGAGGATTGGGCAAATGTCAAAGAGCCAAGGAAGCAAAAAGGCAATCCAAGATGGAAGAAAATATTTGCAAATCTGACAAGCATCTAGTGTCCTGAATGTATAAAGTACTCTTACACCTCAACAATAAAAAAATTAAAAATGACTACAGATGTGAATAGACATTAGTATATATTAGTGTATATTTTCTTTCAAAAGGGTTTTTAAATTACGCTTAATTTTCTAAAAAGACGATTACCTTGTATTTAATCTTTTGAGATTTATGTTTTTCACTTATATTGAGAAAGATTCATTTGTATTGATGTGTTGTTGATAGTTAACATTATAGTTTAATACATAGACATTGGTGTCCTGGCAAATTTTTAACAACCACCTTTCCAGAAAACAAAATATATGCACTAAATAGGTTCTGGTCCCCAATTCAAATATGAGGGGTTTCCCCCACACTAAGCAATTCTCTGACACTAGCTGGATGATCTACATTGAACTAAATCCTAACACTGTCTGTCCAGAGTTAGCATCACATGTCATAAATTGAAGGCTCAGTCCAACAAGACTGCCCTCTACTTCACAGGCTAATTAAAAGTTCAGGTTCTCACCTATGCTTCTGACCTGCCCGCCAAAGGTTAGAGTATCCAACACCCCCAGTCTTAGTTTACAGATTAAAGGCTCAGTCCTAGAAAACTCCACCCGCCCCCCCCCCCCACACACACCAATTTAGATGCCAATTACAAGTCCAGGTTGTCACTTGTGCTTCTGACCGAATGACAACAAATGAGTCAGAGGTTTTTATGACGCCCTTCTAGAGTTCAATTAATTTGCTAGAGAGGCTCACAGTTTTCAAAAAAACATTTTACTTACTAGGTTTCTGGTTTATTACAAAAGGATATAACTCAGGAACAACCAGATGGGACGGATGCCCAGGGTAATGAAGCTTCCATGCCCTCTCCTGGGTGCCACACTCCCTGAATTTCCAGGTGTTTACGAACCCAGAAGCTCTCTGAATCCTGTCCTGTTGGGTTTTTTGGGAGGTTTTAGGACATAGGCACGATTGATTAAATCATTGTTCATTGATTCAACTTCCAGGCTCTCTCTGCTTCCCAGATGTCAGGTTAATAGCAGTAGGACCGAAAGTTCCAACCTTCTCATCACACAGTTGGTTCCTTAGCAATCAGCCCCCAGCCTTAGATTCAGTCCAAAGGTCACCTTATTAACATAACAAAAGACACCTTTGTGTCAGGGAATAGGAGACTTGGGGGGGAGGGAATCACTTCATAAGTTATATAAATGTCTAACCACTATGTTGTACACTTGAAACTAATATAATATTGGATGTCAACTGTAACTGAAAAATAAATAAAGGGCTGAATAATAATAAAAGATATCTTTGCTGCTGTCATCGCTTAGGAAATTCTAAGGGTTTTGGAAATCCAGAAATAGAACTAAGACCAAATATTATATAAATCACAATACCACAGCATACATAAGTTTATTATTAATTTCACTGATTAAAAATATACCGCACACAATTTAAACATAATAAAAACATTTTATATCTTTGTTTAAATTGGGTATAGCCAAAATGATTCACACAAAATGCTTTTATCGATTTTTGCCAAACTCCTATACTGTTGCCAATCTCTGACTGAAGTGGATGAATTAGTGTAGTTATGACATAAATGTTGGTTGATATTTTTTTCATTTATATCAAAAAATAAGGTGGAGGTAAAGTCATGTCAATTCCACTCTTTCATTAACGACACAACTCCACCACAGAATCATGTAATCGTTTTCAAATGCTAGAAGAATATTTTCTCATTTTTTGTGCTACTCACAATGAACAGCTGTAGGCATGATGTATATTTAAATCTAATTGTCATTATTGACATTTTTCCCTCACTTCCTGGAGGCAAAATCATGGCATTCTTTTGTTCTGTCCACTAATACGTGGTAGATGAGACAATAGGTATGTTTTGGCATAGGGGACGTGGCTCCCACCCCAACAATCGGGACCCATGTTTCTTTCAACACAATGGGCACATCCCCATGCAGCTCCACCCCTTCACTAGTCAGCCATGCCTGTCCATCATGTATGAGTACCCCAGTAAGTGTTTGTCCAGTTCATGCCGAGTCCTTCTTTGTTTGTCCACTTGAGTACGGATGACGGTCCAGTCAGGCACCTGGGGTCTCCAATGGGTCAGCCGATCCCATACTGTCACAGTAGCTGCATGTATACACCAAGTCAATCCTGTGGAGGCACTGAGAGGAAACTCCATGCAGACCCAACGATGTGAGACGTTCACGATCGTGGCACAGGTCTATGCCCACCCAAACACAGTCTTCACATAAAGCAGCCTCAGGTTGAAAAGAAAGGGAGGACAACGGTACCAACACAGTAAGTCTTTTCCATCAGGCTAGATGCTTGCCAGTGTTGTACCTTGTGATAAGATTTTTGCTGCCAAGAGGGCCCAGCCTGGCCATCAGTACCATACTCATTCCCCTTGCCGCATTGATCCCACTGTCAGCATGACACGATATTGGAGAACTCATGATAGGCCACAGTGACAACAAGAATGCTCCCCGTAGGATGGTACTTTCTTCTTCAACCATCTCTCTTGTGGGATATCTCACAGTTACTTGTGGTGGCCAGTTGGCTGTTACCCAAGAAATGACTTGTAAGTTTACCTCTAGCCCTTGGCCCCATGAGGCTATAGGACCTACCCACTGGCAATGTGGTGCCTTTATTTTCCATGGCCAAGTACATTGCACTGTTTCTCCCCTTTTCAGACAAATAGGGGCAGATAGGACTATGTTACCACTGAGTCCATGACCAGGTTTCAACAGTTTCAGTGAATTGGGGCCACAGACCTATGTAATAGCAGCTCTACCAGAGAGGACCTCTCGCTTGAGGTCACTCATTCAGGCCCCACAACACATCCCACAGGCAGGGTACCCAACCTCGCAGTCCCAGGGGATTGACAGTTACTCGTAGATACTGTTTCAACTGCTGCCTGAGGATTATATAGGGCATACAATTTTCACAAAAACTCACAGCTTTGGTTTTAATAGTCTTTCCCCCATAGCCATCTACATAGGCAGCTGGTCCAGGGAATCTGTCTGGATTTCCATAGATAAGACTGCAGTCGGCCCCAGTATCCACTAGGACTCTGCAGATTCTGTGGGGACCAGGGATTGCCAGTTCCACTTGTGGCCTCCGATCCCTGCCTATCCTCCTTCAACGGGTGCCTTGGCCTTCTCCCTAATCATATAGAGTCGACAGATAGTCCTGGGGTTTCATAAAGGCCTTTAGGGCCACAGGCCTAGATCTCTTGGTGGGAGTTTTCTGTCCACCCATGAATTGTTCTGGCTTCAATTGACGCCACATTAGGCTGGCAGGCAGTCTATCTTGTCTTGATCAGCTCCTGCAAATCAGTTCACATTTGCGTTCCGGTCACCCAAACAGGATGCTGCCCATGGCCTTTCTTTTTCTTCTGAGATCTCACAGTCTGGGCGTTATCACATGGACATTTCTGCTCCCGCCCTCACAGAGTCTCCCCTCTACACCTCCCAGAGCAGCCATTGCTGTGGTCCCTTCATGTACATGTTTCCCCACATAGGGAGCCAGGAAAGCAACCAACGAGCTAAAAACAGTAGAGAGGGCAGTCCCTAATACGAGGTCCTGCACAACAATCATAAACCATTGATCACTCGATCCTCATGTATTCAAATTAAACATAGCTTGTCGTGTGTTCCAGTTCATGAATAATCTGCATGAATTCAGCATGTTTGCCATTTACTCCATATTCTGGGAGTTCTCCAGCTCCATTCCAAACTGTCCACACACAACAGTAAGCCGTTTCATCAGGGTATGGTTCCCCTGACCTTGAGCCAAGCGGTGAATGTTCTGCAGATGCTGCTGTAATGAGGGCAGTATGGTTATGGATGCCAATTTCTCCATCTTGTCAGGGGAGCATCAGATACTGTTGGTCCCCTCGTCCCAAAGGTGCAGAAATCAGGCCAGCAATGGCTCGCCAGTGTGCTGCTGATATTGCTTCCCCAAATCCTGAAATTCTGCGGGTGTATTCAGGGTGTAGATGGTAAACTCAGTCACCGTGGGGCTGCAAGCTTGCACCCCACCCAGACCCAGGGGTTGTTCATGCTTTATTTTTTGATGTATTCTGGACCATATTTGTGGATGGACTTCTTCTGGGATATCTTCCTCACCTCTGAGAGCAACCCCGAGGTCAGAATTATTTAGAGCTCAGCTTCCAGTTGTTGCACTCTTGATCCAAGGCATCTGCCTTCTGCCCAAGCTTCTGTACCTATGTGGCCTCTGCTAGAGCTTCATCCATTTTCTGCTTCAAAGCCATTAAAATGACCCAGCCCACTCAGCTGGTCGCGGCTTGTGCTTCTTCCAGTAGCTTCTCCTCCAGGGAGCAGAGCACCTTCTCAATACTTACAGGGACCCGTCAACTGCCTCCCAAGGCTTAGGTGGAGTCCTAGTCACCAATACTGCCACCACAGAATACCACATGCTCTGTGGGGCCCACGTGGCCCTCCCGTCCTCCAGTGGGACAGGCGGCTCCCTTACCTGGGAATCCTGCTCATGATCATGCCAAGTGGTTCCCAGGTAAGGGACACAAGACTTGGACAGTTGGAAGAAAATGTGGGAGCCAGTAGGCAACTGCGACATGGCTCTTTATTCCATCAAGGGCACAGAAGGGGAAAAGTGCTGAGTCACTTCCACTCAGAAGTTAGCTGCCAAGGGTTTTGGGAGGGAGCCTGGTTATGGCCATTTTTCTTTCTCCACACAATAGATTAGATAGATGATAATAGATAGACGTTGATGATGGATAGATAGATAGATAGATAGATAGATAGATAGATAGATAGATAGACAGAGATACAGTTGATCCTTGAACAACATGGGTTTAAACTGTGAGGGTCCACTTACATTCAATTTTTTTTTCAATAAATACTATAAATGTAATTTCTCTTCTATATGATTTTAATAATGTTTTCTTTCCTCTCACTTTATCATAAGAATATAGTATATAATACATTTAACATAAATCTATTAACATAAAACACATGTTAATCGACTGTTTATGTTATCAGTAAGGTTTCTGGTCAACAGTAGGCTATCAGTAGTTAAGTCAAAAGTTATGCTTGGATTTTTGACTGCAGAGGGATCAGCACCCACAAACTCCCACATTGTTTAGAGTCAACCATATATATTCTGGAGAACCCTGACTGATTCAGGTAGACCCACTCACAGGTATTTGGTGACTTTGGCTCCGTTTTATACTAATAATTTGTCCCATTTGAAGTCTGTATGAGTAGCAGGCCCCCATCTCCACTTTAAAGGCTAGAAGAAGCTCTGCCCCTGGTACCAAGGTCAGAGTACATCTGGCCAGGAGCACTAACCTGGGTTTGTGAATCAGTAGAGAGTAACGTAAAGGCTCAAAGACAGTTAGGTATTGCTGGTGACAGCAGTGGTGATGCGAGTTGGGCAGTGGTAGCCGCAGTCCAGTGGCTACATGCACTCAGACTGCTCCTGAGGCACATGCTTCGTTGAGTCTTCAGCTCCCCAACCTCCACTGGCTCCTGCTGGATTGTTGAACTTGGGTACCAAGCCTTTCCATCAACTCTGCAAACTACCAGATATTTTCCCATTAAATTAATTTTCTGCTTAAGACAGCCTGAATCCATTTTTGGTTTTTGCAGCCATAAATCCTGATGATACAGAAATGTGGTGTGTGTGTGTGTGATGAGGAGGGAAAATGGAGACTGTTGGAAAGTGTATTTCTTATCATTATATCCATGGTAAAATTAAGTACCAAAAAGCTGTTACCAAGTTATAACCTACAGATAGTGTAGGAGAGTACCCCTTCAGTAAAACTGAGTATTCTCAACTATCATTATTCTTCGTTAAATTAAAAAGAAAATAGTGATGTGTCAGTTTAATTTGTATTTCCCTGATTACTAGTGAGGTTCAACATCTATCTCTATCTTTATTGGCCATTTGTACTTTTATTCTTTTTTATTTATGTCCTTGTTATTGTTTGATTATTTGATTTTTCTTCTTTGATTTATAGTAGCTGTTTCCTTTGTCTATTAAATATATTAAATATATTTATTCTATCTCATTTTAACTTTGTTTAATAGTGCTTTAGTCATACTGAATTGATGAATTTTCATGTAGCTAAGCTGTCAAATTTCTTTCTTTTTGGTTTTTTGTTTTCTATCTTTCATAGCAGAGCTTTCTCCTTGCCAACATTTTATTTTTCTCCTGTAGACCCTGGATTCATATTTAGTGAGTTCAAATCTCGACTCTGCCTCTTGCTGGATCCATACCTGCTTACTCGTCTGCAAAACAGAGAAAATAATAAAACCTGCCTAGTAAAGCACTTAGCACCACCTGGATTTAGTGAGCTAGCTACATTTTAGATATTACTCTTTGTTATTTAAATAATTTCACATATTTTTATACTTACCTGTTTAATTTCTCTGGAATGAATTTTTATATATGGCATTGGATAAAGAGAAGTGTGAGTTTCCTAGGACTGCTGCAGCACAAACTGGGTAGCATTAAAGAACAAAAATTTATTTTCTCACAGTTCTGAAAGATACAAGTCTGAAATTCAGGCGTTGGCAGGATGACAGTTCCTCTGAAACTCTGGGTTGAATCCTTCCTTGCTTCTTCCAGAAATCGTGGTGGCGAGGTGGCTTGTAGTTTTTGGCATTCCTCGGCTTGCGCCTGTGTCACTCTATTCTCTGCCTCTGTTGTCATATGTGTATCTCTGGTTGTTCAAGTGGTACTTTTGCTCTTTTATGAGGACAACAGGCATACATGTTGGATTAAAGCTCACCTTAATGACCTCATTTTAACTTGGTTACATCTGTAAATACCCTATTTCCAAATAAGTCACTGTATCAGTTGGGGTCATCCAGAGAAACAGAATCAATTATATATATAATTTTATATTATTTATATATTATATTATATATTATGATATATATGTGTGTGTGTGTGTGTATGTGTATAAACATATGAGAGAGATTTACTTTAAAGAATTGGTTCAAGATTACTTGAAAGTTTACAGGTTACTTAAGGTTAGAAAATGTAATCTTATTCGAAAAGTGTGGGGGCTGGCAAGTCTAAAATTCATAAAGCAGCAGGCTGGCAGGTTGAAATTTCAGGTAAGAGTTGATATTGCAATCAACTTGCAAATTGATATCGCAAGTTTAAAATTCACAGGGCAGGCCAGCAGGCTGGAGAGTGAGGCGGGATTCCTTCTTCACAAAACCTGTGTTTGCTTTTGAGGCATTCAAGCGACTGAATGAGACCCACCCACATTTCAGAGGGTAACCTGCTTTACTTAAAGTCAACTTATTGAAAATGTTAACCACATCTATAAAATACCTTCAGAGCAACATCTAGACCAGCAAATTGGGCACCATAGCCTAACCAAGTTGACACATAAAATTAATCATACAGTCACATTCACAGGTACCAGGAATTAAGCCTTCAATATATCTTTTGGGGAGACACGATTCAACCCATAACAGGATCCACATAATTTTATTTTAAAACAGACCGACATCTAGTTGTCTTAGCAAAAGATACTGAATAGTTCATTCTTTCTCTACTAATGTGAAATTCCTGTTCATGAACTAAATACATATATGCATCTTCTTTTCAGATTTATATTCTATTATAATAAGATATTTTTGTGCCAATATTATAGTTTTATTTTCTATAACTCTATAGTAATATATCAAACCCTTTCTTGTTTCAAAAAATTTTTTACAATTCTTCCATATTTTTTCTTCCAGATGAACTTAAGAATCAGTTTATTTAGTTCTCTAAGTATTTTTTGTTGGAAGACTTCTGTTTAAACACGACATGTTGACCAAATGCTTCTATTTCTCTACTTCCTGAAATCCTACAAATATGAAACTAAAGGAGGAGGAAAATAGTATAAACATGTCTGGGTAATGTAAACTGGAAAGGAGTCAATAGTAGACTGGAAAGTTTAGAACATTATTGAAAATGAAAAGTAGATAAAGAAGCGTTAACTAATTTAGCAAAGAAAGGTACAGTGATACAGCCTTGTTGCCTGAAGAGGCAACGATAAGATATAAATATTCCCCTGGAGGTGGGTTGGGGGTGGGAAACAGAAAGCTCAGAAGTTAAAGGGAGCACCATCAGCAGAGGTGTGGAGCTAAAAAAGGGATATGGGTTTCCTCCTCTCTTCCAAACCTGGGAATACCTCAGAAATAAACGGAAAAGTAGTGGTTTGAAGAACCAAAGTATAGATTGTGAGGAAGCCTAAGGAGGAAAGAGCAGCCCAGAGCAAAAAAGGGTCAGGCGCCACTGTTGGCACCATTGTTGATCAGTGCTCTGTGCTTTCACCACACAGCCCAGGATGCATCATGGCCCCTCTCAGCCCCTACAGGAAAGAAAACCAGCAGCTCCAGAGGATACCACAAAATGAGTGAAAAAATGCCAAGATAGCAGGAGCCTGACCGAGGTAAAGAGCAGGAAACAACAGATGTACTGAGAGTTCTCTCTTCTCCAGTTACAGTCCTCAAAAAACAGGAGAGCATGAGAATCTGTCTTACTCCCAATAAGAAGGGTCCCTGGTGAGGGGTGGAAAGGGGAAAGGGTAAGCCCAGGTGGTGTGTGCCTCTCACTGTACCACTCTCTTCTTAACCCAAAAGGAGCATCTCACTGCTGAGAGCTAGGTCTCGATCTGTTCTCTAGTAACAGTACAAGGTAACTAATACTGCCAGGGGAAAATGAACTCACAGGCAAAATCTACCAGAAACCTGAGATGCATCACCACTGCAAAGAAAGGCAACAAACTGCACAACCAATACAAAACAAATTAGAACTAGTAAAACAAACAAATTAATAATTTAAAATAAGCATAATAAAAAAAAGAAGGATAAGGAAAAGATGAAGCAAGAAAATTCAGTTATAAAAAAGAATTAAATAGAAATCGTAGATATGAACATTTTAATAACTGAAATAAAGAATTCAATAAATGACATAAATAATAAAAAAGGATTCCATTGGAACAGAGATAAGTGGACTGGATGGTTAGGTAAGGAATTCTCCCAGAAGATGCTGGCAATGAATAAAAAGTTGGGAAATATAACAGAATTAGAAGCTATGGAGAATAAAAAATACAAGTATCATTGTCTATATAATAGGATATCTTCAAGGAAAATAAAAGGAAAGCACTGAAGGAAAAAATAACCAAGGATTTTTCAGGATTAGAGAAAGATGAAAGACCTCAGACTGAAAGAGCTCATGGAGTGCCTAATAAGATAGACACACTAAAACCTATATACCTAGACACATTATATGGACATTTCAAAACACGAATACAAAAGCAAAACTCTAAAGCTATTAAAGAAAATATGATAACCCATGAAGGAATAAGAATCTGATAAACATCCAATTTCTATTCAACAGTTACAGTAGATACTAAAAGACAGATACATGATATTTTCAAAGTGTTAACAAACTTCAAACCAAAATTTATATCCAACAAAAACAAGATTTAAATATGCCTCAAAAATGATCTCAGGCATAAAAAGCCCAAGGAAGTTAACACAAAAAACTCTTTTTGAAAACACTCAGAGAATGCACTCTAGTTACAAGGGAAAAAAATCCATGAGACTGCTATGAAATAAAGATGAAACAGGGGATAAATAACTTGGGAAAATTAAAATTAGTATGAAAAAGTAGAGAGAAAGAGGAGAGATAGATTAAAAGAAAAAAATCAAGGTATTCATAACCACTTGAAACTAAAACTTTCAGCAATAGTGAGCAATGGATGAAAAAATAGTTGCTTCGAAGTGAGACTAATGTTTAAAAGATTCAGTTTATATATCATTCTTTAGCTTCTGTGAATTACAGTTTAAAGATTTTGTTCACCCATTTTCCTTGGATGGTATAGTATGAAAGGATAAGAGCATGTAGTGTGAAAGGCAATTCCCAGATTTCGATTTTTTAGGTTCCCCACGGTTTTAGCTATAGGGAATGAATGATTTTATTTTACATAGGGCATGATTTAAAGACTCTGTTTTCATGTCACAGTGTGGGAAAATGATTTGTTAGTGATCCCAGCAGAAATCTTTTTGTTCTGCAGGTTTCCTAGTGGTCTGGCTGTAGGGCTGATCAGCACATTGCAGTCTCTGAACATAGTTTTATTTAATATTTAGTTATCTTGACTCCAGAAGCCAGGAAAGGACCAGGAAGAATTCTCCTACAGGATTCAGAAGGAACATAGACCTGCCCATACCTCAGTTTTAGGCTTCTAGCCACCAGAACTGTTAAACAATACATTTCTGTTGTTTTAAGCCAACCATTTCTGGTACTTTGTTAAGGCAGTTCTAAGGAACCAATACAGTCTGTAGTGGATTAAACACCAATTAAAAGACAGAGACTCACAGATTGATTTCTTTTTTCTTTTAAATGTGATATTCAGCAATAAGTTTTCTAAAAGGAATATTTTTCAAACAAAAGGTGACCAAAAAGTAAAAATTAAAAGGATGGAAAAATTATAAGGCAATTTTGAACTAAATAAAACTAGGCATAAATTTAATAACAAACAAAATTGAATTCCAGACAAACAATCATAAAGCAGAATGTGTTTTAAAGGAAAACAAAATCAGAGAGATATAATGATTATGCACATATATGTATCCTTAAAAACATAGCTTCAAGATATAAAATACAATTACATAACTACAGAGAGAAATACATAAAAAACTTAATTAAAAACATTTTTGCAACCACCTGAGGGAACAAGCAGACAAATAATAAGCAATAATGGAGAATATTCAAATGATATGATTTATAAACTTGAAATAATTATATGAGAAGTGGAAAGAATTTTACAACATCAACCAATAACTGAAGAAAGCACATTTTTTGAGCACACAGAACTTTTAAACAATGTACCATTTATCTACCAGCTCACAAAGAAAACCTCATTACAGTCACCCAAAATTAAAATTGTACATGTTATTATCTTAGCACAATAAATTAAAATGGTAAATTACTGATAAAATATCTTTTAAAGCCTTGCACATCAGGAAAAAAGCATTAACAAACAAATAATCCTTGGGTTAGTAAGAAAATATAGAGCAAATTATAAAAAATTTGAAATTGAATGATAAGAAAAAATCAAGCAGAACTTAAGAAACACAATTAAAGGAGCCTTACAAATAAAATTTATAACTCTGAACACATTTGTCAGAAAAAAAATAACAGTTAAAAACAAATGAGCTAAGGTTTTAACTTGAGTTTAAAGAATAAACAATAGACCAAATACAAAGGTGGCCATGGGGGCAGAGTTCAGTAAACAAATGGACTACAAGTAACAGCAACTACAAAATAGATCAAAATAGCCAACCAAAAGCTGACCTTTGAAAAGACTGTTGAGATGTATTAACCTCCATGAGACCAAGAGGGAAAAAGATATAGATGTACAAAATTCCGACTTTAAAAATGCTAAAGACATAAGGAGATTTAAGAAGTCACAAAAAATATTATGAAAAGCTAGTCACTAATAAAATAAAACCAAGGTAAAATATATGAAGATTTTATTAAAATATTTAAAATTTATAGAAAAATATAAAATCAGCCCAAGGGCAATTATAAATTGTGAACAAATCAAGAACAAATAAAGAAATCAAAGCCTTTAATAACAGGACACACAGCCTTATTTCTAAGAAAGGAAACAGGCCTTAAACCAGTTTTTACAGGTGATATTCCAAAAAACAAGGTACTTCCATCTAGTACAATTTGCTTCAGAAAGCAGAGTAAAAGCTACCCAAATCATTCCAATAAATTAGTATTAGATGAATTCCAAACCCTACTAAGAAGAGAAGAAATAAAAGAACATTTCTTTTTCATTTATAGATTCCAAAGTCTTAAATAAAACATAAGCCATGCAAATTTAACAATCGAAAAAAAGGAACAGGTCATTATTAAGCAAGGTTCATCTCAATAATGTAAAGACATTTGATGACAGAAGTCTTTGAATATAATTTACACACTAGACCAAAGGACAAAAATCAAGTGATTTCTTAATAGATTTTTTTTAAGATTTGATAAAAATTTCACATATATTTATGATAAAAAACCTTCAGAAAAAAATAGGAATAAAAATGAGCTCCCTTATTTCAATAAAGGACCTATATCCAAAATGTACAGAAAATCATACTTAGTGGAAAAGATCAGAAATTAGACAAAGAGTGTTGACTATTACAATTTCTAGGTATCCTGGCTAATGCTACACAAGATTTATAATAATAATAACAACAGCAACAATAATAAGACTTTGTAAGAACTGAAGTGATAAAACTGCTATTATTTGCAAATTATATGCTCATCTTTGAGGAATGCCAATAGATCCAATGACAAAATGTAAGATCTAACCAGAGTTCAGCAAGGGGACTGGATATAAGCTTATTCTACATAAATCAGTAGTATTTCTGCATACCTTTAAAAACTATCTAGAAAAGAGAAAATAAGATATTATTCACAGTAGTAACAAAATCTATAACATTTCAAAAATAAGCTAATAAAGAATGCACATACTTCTAAGGATATAAATTTAAAACTACTAAATTTTTTAAAGTTATTTTAAAAGATAGCAAAATGAATAGATGGAGAGCTCTATTTTTCCTAAAATTAATCTATATAATCAATGCTATCTAATTAAAATGTTAGTTAAATTTTTTGAGAAATTTGAAAAGTAATTCCAATATTTATTTGGAAAAATAAGTATGTCAACTAGCAAAACTCAATTAAAAAAATACAGTACATTATATCACTAGTCATTAAGTAAAGGAAATCAAAGCCATAATAAGATGCATTTTCATTAGGATGGCTATCACTAAAAAAAAGAAAAGAAAAGAAAAAGAGGGTTCTTTGCCTGCCTACCTGCCAAAGAACCCTACTGCATGATGGGAATGTAAAATGGTGCAGCTGCTGTGAAAACATTTTGGCATTTCTTCAAAAGTTAAATACAAGAGTTCTGGTCAAGATAGCAGGGGAAATATGGGAGTAGCAGCAGCTGTCCCTGTGTTTCTGCCTTTTCTCCCCGTGTCTTGTTCTTCATCTTTTCACATTTGAAATTTACAATATTAAATTATTAGTTTCAATGTCAGTCAAAATGCATGACACCAGAAATAACATTCATATTAATTGTCTTTGACATTATATATCCACACACATTCTCATCTTAAATATTTGCTGAGATTTATTCCATTAGTGTAATCATTCTTCATGGAAGAAGTTTCAAGATATGCTGAACTCCACTTATCTGTTTACCTCAGTTATGTCCTGAATCTATTGCTCTTTAGAAATTAAAAAGAACTAGTGGGGTGTAAGGAAGCACATATGAAGCTTATGTAAAGATACAGGAAAGAGAGACTTGAAATGTTCATTAATTGAATTAATAATTAATATTAATTGAAATAAAATTAATATACTCTAAAAATTATTCAATGGGTTTTTTAAATTATGGTGATCTCATTAAATTAAAGTGTCACAAACAAAACAAAAAATTAAAGATAGGATTATCATATGATCTAACAATTTCACATCTAGGTATATACTTGAGTACTGGAAGTAGGGACTTTAAATTGTATTTCTATTTGTATGCCTATATTCACAGCAGCATTGTTCACAATAGCTAAAAAGAGGAAACAACCCAACCCTATCATGGATACATAACTAAACAAAATAACTATAAAATAAGACTGAAAGACAGTAGAGACCCAAATATTTTGGGAGACATAGCAACATATCATTCTCCTGAACGTTGAAGTTCAATATTGCAAAATATGTCAATTTTTGTCAAGTAAATCTATAAATTTATTGCAATTCAAATTAAATTAATGCTGTTTATAGACACACATGTGTACATGTATTTACACATCATACATTACTTCATTTCTAATGAGGTGGCTGTGTTGAGAGAGTAAAGGGGAAAGGATACTCTTGCTCAGTCTACCAGTTTAATTCAATCTGTGAAAACCCTGTCTTAGTTTTGAGTGGAAGTAGTCAAAAAGAAAGAAAGAAACACGGAAACACCTGCCCAAGCCTGATTGGATGAGTAGAATCCAAGTATCTCTTCTCCAGATAAAGATGTCTCCTTTATTGCCTACATATGTCCAGATCACGTCAAAGGAGGTAGATTCCTTATTGATTCCACAAATACCCTGCGAGTCTGTGGCGACAAACCTCAGCTTTCTTCTCCAAGGCTGCTCTAAACACAGAGTAAAGGTGACTCAGCTAAGTTTATGAGAAGGCAGGTAGGGACCTCTTCCTAGATGTCTAAGTGGTGGAAAGTCCATTCTCACACCTGGAGGGGCCTGAACTCCCCTGCAGTCAGGGTAAGTGGTAAAATGGCCCGGTAAAAACAGGATCTCAGCAGCAAGAGAAGCCCTGCCCTGGGAGGAATCACACTGTGCTGAATGACTGCTCCCACCCCAAGCAAAATCAGAAAGAGAGGAAACTCAACTTCACTCTATCTCCCAGTGCCCTTTCTCCTTCTTGCTCTTGGTCTTTCTCCTCTGTGTCCTTTTCACACTCATTCATTCAAAGAAGACTCAGTGAGCTCTTCCTTTGTGCCAAGCACTATGTCAGGCATCCAAGGCTCTGAGGAAAGCAAGAATTTACACATCAACCAAAAGACTGGAGGTAGAACATGCTTCTTCTACCAACTTCTTTCAGGAGGATTTGTGTTTTAAGGGACTTCAGAAAGAAGGCAATGCTTAACCCAAAGGTTATCACTTCTATTATAGAGAATTTTTAGACATTGCTACTTATTGGGAAAGAGGAAATACTCTGACTAATAAAAATCTTTCCATTATTCTTCACATCAACAATAGCTAGCATTGCAGTTCAAAATATGCCTCTAATGGTTATTTTCTCACTTCACTGTGTAGAACAGGGATTTCCACAGTAGGATGTGCCAGATAATCTATGTGGTACAAAAAAGGAATATGGTAACTTCTGATCTTTTAAAACTATCTTAGCCTATAAGTTTCCTCTTTTCTGTATAAGCTTTATAACATATATATCAGAAAAATGTATATGTTTAGAATTTATGAATAAATATATAAGCAAAAACTGGGGTGTATGCTGCCAAATGTTTTATGGTGAAAATTTTTGGAAATCCCTGATATAACAAGCAGTCCAGGGTGCTGTGCCTAAAACCAGCCTTGGTAGCCACAGTCTGGGAAAGTACCTGGGACATCAGGGTCTGTGTTCCCAAAACAAGATCCAGCTCAGTTAACTCTGGGTCATTTCATCCTAATCAGAGGGAAATTCATTCCCTAGACAGAGGCAAATTCAGATAGAACAATGAATGGAAATGAGGGGGTCAGACACAGAGTGGAGGGAGAGTTGTCTCTTCCAGGTCACTGTCTCATTCATGGGCAACATCCCAGGATCTAAATATGGAAGAACCATCTGCAGTTTGCCTCCTGGAGCAAGGACTTGGATGAGCCCCAGGACAGGCCCTCAGACTAGTGGCTGTGATGACGGCACCAGCCTCCGCAGGTGACCTCAGAAGGTAATGGTTAGGAGTCAAAGCAGAGATGTTTCCAAAGCCGGGGTCCTCCCAGTAAAAAAAGGAATAAGCAGGGGCCTTAGTTTCTTAACCAGAGATCTGGCTCTTGCCTCTTGGTTCAGAGATTGGCAGCCATGTGGGGAAAGGAAAGGGAAAGGCTGGAAAAGAAGTTCAGAAATCAGAGGGAATGTCCTTTCTCAAGCATTTCTTCAGGACTAAATGACTGCTCGCTCTCATTTTTCATTTCTTATGTATGAATTTTCTTTTGGGTTCTCTGAGCCTTGCACATATAAGGTATTCAAAATTAATACACAAGAGAAAAAAGAGGGAGAGTTTATCAAGGCATGCCCTTGATCTAGGGTCTGAGGAGAATTTGAGTTCTGATCAGTTTCCCAAGCTGGAGACTGTTAATCAGGAACAAAGAGATGGGCCTGGCTGAGTCCTGGGAGCATTCTGGGGGGTCTTTGTGAAAATCCAATAGGAAAGGGGAAAGTCCAAGGGAAAGAAATTACACTCTCCATCTCCCTTTCTTGAAAGAAAGGGAGGAAGTGAGAGAGGAAACAAGGAAAAGGAGTTTCCCAAAAGGATTTTTAAAACAGTTGTATACATAAATTGATGTCATTGCTATTGATTTAGATGAATAGTATATCTTTTCTCATTCCCTCCTTCCCTTTATTCTTCAAGAAAAGAAATGAAATATCTCTGGTCAAAATGAGCAGTGAGCTCATGCTCAATAACTTCCACTATTCCAAATATATAGCAACGAAGTAAAAAGTGAAAACAAAAAGTTACATAACAAGGCTCAAATAAGAGATTTGCATCTCTATTTATCAGAAACAAATAAAAAGGTGAGCCTGAATGGATTCTAAGTTTGCTGGGCTCTGGATCTAGGGACAGGGAATGGAGGCTGGGAGTTAAGCTCCTAGGCATACAGAAGCTTAAAACATTTCACGTGAAGCAGGGGAAAGGAGCCAAGAGTTTTTGCCACCTTGCTCCCCTCTCAGATGGAAAAAGGAGTCTATAAACTATGATTCACAAATGCTGGCCAAGGGTACATCTCTTTGTAAGCTTCAGCTCAGAGACAAAGGAGGCCAGAAACAATCTCATATTAGGTCCCGGGATCTGGGACAACCCACCATCCCATGCAGGAGAACTCTGAGTAACTATTTGTAAGACCTAGCTTTAGAACAGAGACCAAGCTGAGAGGAGGTAAACGCAAACCACTAGAACAGAAGGGTGAGAAAACAGAACGAAAGAAAGAAAAGTGAAAGAGATTAAGCCTTCCACTCACAATATTTTGTTTATAAAAAAACTTGATAAATTTATATATAGATACCTTACAGCTTCTTTGGTATTGTGACTGAGACTTTTTCTAATTATGCTTCTGATTGACTATTGTTTCATGTAAAAATGTTATTGATTTTGTGTGTTGATTTGGTATCCAGTAAACATGCTAAAGTTTGTATTAGCTCAAATGGTAAATTCTCTTAGATTTTTGATGTGGACCATTTTATCATCCAGAAATAATAAGAAGTTTATATATTTCTTTCCAATCCTTTAATTCCTATTTCTTTTTCCTGGTTTATTGCATTGGCTATAGAATCAGTGATAGTTGTTGTTGTCTTATTCCTGTCTTTAGTGGGAATACTTCTACAATGTCAACATTAACCATACTGTTTGCTGTGGGTCTTTTAGAAGTGTCCTTGATCAGATTAAGAAAACTCCAGTGTTTTATCTAATAATAATAATCTACTAAGAAGAGTTTCTTTTAATCTTGAAAGTAATCTATCTTACATCTATTTGAGAGCCTAGAAGAACCACAAAAATAGAGGGAGCCTGGCTGGGTTCCTGAGTGGCTACTTGGAAGTGAGCTGCCCGATAGCATAACAGAACCCCATCAAAACACATTTTAAGCCACTGAGATATGAGGGTCATTATAATGGCTAGTGTTAGAGTGGCTAGATAGTTCTAATGTATGGTCCAAGCTGGAATCCAGCCCAAGAAGCCAAAGAGGTGAGATTTTCTGAGTATTTGAGGCTAGAGTAAGTGAAAGTAATTGCTTATTTATTACTCAGAGTCACTCCAATGCACAGATGGCCTTTTGCCCCTCCTCCCAAAATATTTAAAACCACATTGGTTTTTGTACCATGTGTATAAACTAATTTCGCAACTGGTGAGTTAGTTCTGCATTACGATAGAGATGAAAACCATATCTAAAGTTAGAGAATTGTCAGTGTAATCCAACAGGTAATTATTTGCGAGGATTGAGGGGTGGAATATGACATATTCAGTATTTAGACACTTTCTGAAATAGCCAAAGATTATATTTTATATGAATGCTGATCATAGATTTGTTGATAAAATCAACACCTCTATTCTATATACTTACTGGATATAATTATGCTAGGTTAGAAATCTTTTCTCAAGTAGACTATAAAGTAAAAAACAACCATTTCTTAAAATAGCAAAGAATGCATATAACAGATACTTTTGAGTGCTGGAACATTATAAAAATCATAATTATATAGAAATAAATTAATTTCTAAAAAAGGAAACTGAATAAATATTAGAAGTGTTTGTGTTATATGAAATTAGAGCAAATGCTTAGGTATAAATTTACTCTGGTATTTATCAACTCTGACATTATGTTGAAAGCAATTTGTTGATGTTTCAGTAAGAATCCGAATATCAAATTGCTTAGCTGTTTGTTTATATAGTAATTTTTAAATAAAAATGCATTTGTTAGCATTTGTTACTTTTTTGCACTTGTAGACTCAGTGAAGCCCCTTTGGGGAGGCCTTGGATGAGCAGTTTGGCCATCATAGGATTGTAGAGCCAGAAATGACAGCAAATTATTTTTGGAGGATAAAGCTTTTATAGAATGCAGGGTGGATGTATTGGGAAAACATAAGTCCTTTTCCCCTGAGTAGGAAAAAACCCAGGTCTCCTCCTATGTTACCTTTTTACTCACACTACTACCACACTCACAATATTTCTGACACCAGATGTGAGTGTGTGGAGGGGGGCACGTTTCTTCCACCAAACAATTCTCTGTGCCACCATTTGGGTGTCCTACAATTTCATTCAATTCTGACACTACCTACCTGGTGACAGCATCAGATTCCACAGGTTAAGGGCTCAGTCTCATAAGAATGTCTCCACTCCCCACTTTAGTTGCCAATCTCAAGTCCATTGTCCTCTGAGCTTCTAATGGACGAGCTATGAATTAGAGGTTCCTAGGATCTCCTGAATAGGTATAATTAATTTTCTAGAGTAGGTCACAGAACTCAGGGAACATTACTTATGCTTACCAGTTTATTAAAGGATATGATAAAGGATACAGATGACAACCAGATACAGAGATTCACAGACCAAAGTCTGGAGGGGTCTCAAGGGCAGGAGCCTCTGTTTCTGTAGCACTGGGGGTGCATCACTTTCCAGAATTTGAATGTTTTCACCAACTCAAAAGCTCTCCAAAACTCACACTATAGAAATTTTTATGGAGGTTTCATCATATAGGCATGATCAATTATTAACTTCATCTCCAGCCACTCTCCCTTCTCTGGAGAATTGCAGGGGGCCAGGAAGAGGAGGACTGAAAGTCCCAAGTTTTTAATTATAGCTTGGTCTTTCTGGTCACCAGTCCCCTCTTTCACAGAATTAACCCAGAGTCACTTCATTAGAACCAAAGATACATCTAATGCTCTTATCACTTAGGAATTTACGAGGGTTTTAAGAGTTCTGTGTCAGGAACCAGAGACAAAGATATATATATATATATATATATATATATATATATATATATATATATATATATGTGTGTGTGTGTGTGTGTGTGTATATATATATATATATATATGTGTGTGTGTGTATATATATATATATATGTGTGTGTGTGTGTATATATATATATATATATAGCCTCTTATCAATATATTTTTTTCTTATCTCACAAAGGATGATACAGAGAAGAAACTGGGGATATTAATAAGGCTGGTTTCAAAGATTTACAAAGATTTAGAGAGCATGAAGACTCGGAACAATAGCAGTACAATTGTAGAATAACAGAAGAAAGAAATATATTGGCAAAAAAAAAAGAGAGAGAGATAGACAGGAAGTGATGGCTGTATAGAGATAAAGAAGGAGAAAAATACATTAAAGTCTTAAACCAGGGACAAGGACAGAAGCCTGATAGTAGTGTTGGGAGGAGCTGCTGGAGGAGGAAGGAAGGTGATGACGATGGGATGCTATGCTCATAAAGGTTAGGATAGCAGAGAGGTCATTCTTGGTTGGGAAGCTATGTTTCCACTGGTGTAGAAGCAGAAACATCAGCACTATGTCTATAGAACGAAGAAACACCTAGGCCAACCTGAGAGGAGCTTCCTGGAGACAATTGTGGTAGTTAAGAAAGAGCACAGCACATGGAATCTTGGACCATTTACTTAACCTTCTGGGCTTCAGTTTCCTCCTCTATAAACTGAGATAAACAATATGTTGTTAAATAGAAGTAATTCTTTTTTGTTGATTCTTTAAGATTATTTCCCAAACTCATCTTGAGCTATTCCTGGGATCACAAGGGAAATCATTTCTTAATCCGCTCTCCTTGGGCCCATCTGTAAAACAAGGATGATATTGTTTACATCTGTGGTTCTTGAATGGTGCCTATGCATCAAAATCAACTGTGGAGTATTTTTAAAGTACAGATTTCTGAACCCTCATTCAAGAACTTCTGATTCAGTACTTCTGGACTAGAATTCATCAATGTCTTTCCAATTGAGAACCACTAATCTATATCACAAGGTGCAGAGGCAATTGAACGAGACAGCAGTGACCCACATGCACAGTTTCTGGCACATGGTGCTCACCTAATAAATGGCGCTGTTTGAGATGGTGAGATGGTAACGGGTGAGTCGTGGGAATGGAATGGAGTTGTAGTGAGTGATGGTGATGGAGAGTAAGCCGTGCCAGTGGAGGTGGTGAGTGGTGGAAGTGTGTTATATGCAATTATATAACTAATGGAATCCAGGTCCTAGGAGATCCCTAATTCAACAAGAAGATTTAGACTTTCTCTGGTAGAGCATGGGGAGACAGTGAATGGGAAGCTTACAATTGGAACAAACATTCATTCTTGTTTCCATCAGGGATTTCTTCCTGGACCAAATCAAAGCAGAGGCAGCTCTTTGGAAATCAAAGTCTCCTGTCCTCAGAGGTCCAAGATATAAAACTGTAAGTACAAACCACAAAACTGTACTATGACTTCCAAAATAGATTAATGGTATGAAATTACGTCTTTCAACACAAACTAAATCAAAATATTTTAACACCAGCTCATACAGACTCATAGGCTCAATAATTTAACTAATTTAACAGTAATTTCACATGAAATCAAGTTCCAGAGGCAAGACCACTGATTATTCCAGCAATTCACTTGGTTTACAAATTCTGATCAATCTGTGTTCTGATCTCACTAACTTCTCCCCTAAAACCACTGTATCACAAAAGCCCACTAACTTCCCTATTTTTAGCCACTACTGAGACTATGTCAAGATGCTGCTGCCCCCTTCTCAGCATGTTCAATAAACCCAGTTTTGCATGATCACTAGATCTCCCAGTGGTCTTTGTAAGCAGCTTGAACAAGGAAGATAAGCACCCATGGCCCTTTGCTCTTAGAATGTTGGCTTGTTTGATTGAAACAGCCTGTCTCGGTTCTAGACTCACTGAATATAGAAAATGGGGACAATCTTCAAAGGGGACTAAATAGAGATTCTAAATATATATCTGTCTTCATTTCTCACCAACTCTCTATGAAGTTAAGTAAAGTATCCTCCCCATTTTACATATGAGAAAACCAAGGCACAGGAATAAATAACTTGCCCAAGGTCACACAATCTGATCTTAGAACCTGTATTCTTAACCACTATTCGTTGCTGCCACCTGAGATGCTGGATCTTTACTCCAAAAAATCTAGATGATCAAAGGTGGTTCAAGTAAGAAGTGATGGTGTTAAAAACCACAGATAGCAGAAAGGCCTCAGAGGAAACAGAGGAAGTAGAAGGTCATCTCCTATACTGACTTTCTAGAACTGCCACAAGAAACTTGTAGCTATGACAACGGAAATGTATTCTTTCACAGTTCTGGAGGTCTCAAATCAAAGTGTCAGCAGGTCCATGCTTCCATGAAGACTCTAGAATAAAATCCCTCCCTGCCTTTTGCAGCTTCTCATGGCTCCAAGTGCTCCTAGGCTTATGGTAGCATCCCTTTACTCTCTACTCCTAACTTCACATGGCCTTCTCTTATGTGTCTGTGTCTCAACTCTCTCCTTTCTCTTGCAAGAATACTTGTCGTTGGATTTAGGACCTACCCTAAATCCAGGATGATCTCATCTTGAGATCCTTAATTGCAAAGACAATTTTTCCAAATAAAATCAGATTCACAGGTGCCGGGGATTAGAACATGAACAAATTATTGGGGGTCCACCATTCAACTCACTACACCTCTGAGATACACTGTGAGAGTAGGAGATGTAGTTCCTGTAATCTGTATAAACCTAGGTCTAAATGTACCCTGATCTCATCTTGAAAAGTCATTTTATTCTTTCTTGCAGAGTTCTTTAGTTTTACCTACTAAGAAAAATTTCCAAGTTACCACCAGCAAAAAGCAAACAAACAAATACAAAACCTTTATCTTTTCTAGAAAATCTCGAAACTTAACAGAGGCCAGCACATTGAAAGGAAACAATACATTTTCTCATCGTGAAAGCCCTGCTCCCCTTCTACATGGCTGGCATTCTCCATCAAACCCAATATCACTCTTCTAGGCTTCTTTTAAACCACCCTCTTATCCACCCCTACTTGCAACCCCACAGAGATGCAGTTAGCTTTCTGTTGACCTTTACTAATGAGCTGTGTGACTTCAGGCTGCTTGCTTCAACTCTAAATTTGTTTCCTCCTAGGTATGTGTGTGAATGGAAAGGCAGATAGTTTTGAGATGACACATCCCTTGTAAACCTTTTAAGCTTTTTAGTAAACCTAGTTTTCTTCCTTTCTTAGGGAAAAAGGCCCTCTTCCTCAAATCTTGATAATTGCCCCCAAAATAGTGACTCAGATCCTCTGGCTATGGATAAAGGTCATCAACCCATTGTTAGCAAAAATGGTATTAAACCAGACAGGGCCCTTAGAGTCTGAGAGAGGAGAGGACGTTAGGCCAAAGGGTTTTTTTTTTTTACTTTTTAAGAAGTATATTAACCAAGCCTGTTTCCCTTTACTCACTTAACAGGCAAATCAATAATAGCAATTAATAGATATATGATTTAAATAATAAGTTTGTATCTTCTTTCCTTGTCTAGGGACTTAGGTGGCACTTCAGCAAGAAACCCAAGACCCCACCCTGACTAAGGCCGAAAGAGAAAGATCTCCAGGAAACCCCTGTAGGCAGGAACTAAGGCCATTCTTAGCAGGAAGCAGATAGAGAAGAGACCTCCTGTTCCTCAATATCCATGCCAATAAGAAGGGGTTCATGACTTAGAAAAGATTTAGGCAGGAAAGTTAGGGGGTTTCAGGTCTGCTTGCAAAGATACTGAGGTCATCCTATTGTAGAAGGGGTCTCCCCTAATCCACCCACAATTAAGCAAGCCAAAAGGCATTTTTTATAACTCATATGAAGAAACAAGTAGGCAGAGGATTAGGTACCAGTTTAAGCCAGTCACCCGCACCTATTCAATGAAGACCCCAATGACCTTCGACTCACCTGAGCCTCATTATACCATTATTATAACATAATGTGTATGCCCAGAAGTTCATTAATATCAATGAATATCCGTGAATTCTGGGAACAAACATGTGCAGAACACAAAATGATGAATTACTCAGTCCTGTCAATCTCGGTTGTCAATCAAGGAAGTCCACTCCTCTAAGAAAAGTAACTGCCTATACCAAATAAGGATAAAAACCCCAAAGGCTTTGTTACCAGGCCTTTCGAGCCATGCTTCTCTTGCTCAGGCCCGCGTCCACATCTGGAAGTGTACTTTCCCTTCTAAAAACTTTTCTTTTCTACTATATTTCGGTGTCTTGTTCAATTCTTTGTTTGAGACATTAAGAACCCGAACAACACACCAGGAGAGGAGCCCACTCTCTGGTAACAGTTTCACCTTGAAGGTTTCTAAATTCTAGCCATGAGTTGTTTAGCCTGGGAATCACCATCTCTGTGGCAAGACCTCACTTTCACTTTCATATTCAGGGAATTTTTCTTCTCTCCTCATTCCAAGCCTAGTTTGTCCTATTCTTCTGCCTTGAAAGGGCTCTCTCCTCAGCTGATCTTACTCAACTTTTCAACCAAAAGTCTTTGCTATTTCCAGGCAGGACTCGTCACTTATTCCCAATCTCAGCGTTCTTCTCTCCCCTCTGAAAGAGAGAGAGCAGAATTCTTTACTTTTTATACAGCTCCTGTTTCCTCACCAGTAATTAACTTTGTTGTTATTTAATTAAGATACATAGAGGACTCCAGCATTCTTAACAAGCTTCCACAAAAGTTTGGCTCCAAACAGTAACATTTGGAATTCATCACATTCCATTACCAGACAGACAGTGAGTATGATGAGAAAGAACTTGCTGTGGGATTTCTACACCTTCCTTGTTAGAGATGACAGGTGGTTCCCAACCAAAAATAAAAGCCAGGAACACTTGATAAAAAGAGATGGAGAGCAAATTGACAATTGTTACTACCATAGCTTATAATTTGCATTCAAAGACACTGGTTGCGTACAGTCAGGTCACATCGTCGTGTCATAATAAAATCTATAATTAATTGGAAAAAAAGGCAGACAAACCTGTACATGTTTGGTACTTTTCCCCACACAACATTAAGTTCATACACCAGACTGTTCAGTTCAAAACCAATCACATGGTAACCCTGCTGCCTACAGGGTTGTAGAGCCAAAACATAGCCAGTTTGAGATCTTGAAGGACAAGTCAAGGGGCAAGGTTAGCACTGTGGATTTTGGGGGATTGATTGCTTCAAATACTGTCATCCTATGACTACCTTCCTTACCTCCCTCATGAGCTGGCTTTGAAACTTCCTCAATAGCCTGTCATGATGGTCTTCATCAGAGTGGTGACAATGCTTTATTTTTCAAATGTTCTCAGAGGAACAACTGTGTCACCTCCACACCAGCTGAAGGGCTGTGAGCTGCAGAGCCAGCCCTAAGGGATCCTCCCAGCCCACTGCCACCCTGCTCAGAAGCTCGACCAGCAGGGTAACCGTAGGGACACCTTAGGGCCACTCACCCCCAAAAGATTTTATCAGTTGGGAGGGGCAAGAGGGAAGGTAGATGAGATAAAGGGTGTCAAATATGTGGTGACAGAAATAAATCTAATTATGGGAAGTGAACACAATGTAAATATATATAATGGATTTTGTTAACCAATGTCACCATAAAAAAAATATAATAAAAAATTGTCATCAGTTGATGGGAGTAAGAAAAATAAAAAATGGGGGGGTGGAATCAAGTGAGTTTTTCTGTTATAAGCCTGCCCTGGGGAGTCTCTACAAGCCATTATTTTGAGGCTAGAAATAATCTCTTTCCCAAGGGTGCCTAGTTTTCACAAATACTGAAAGGCCAAACAAAAATATTCAATTTCAGAGCTT
Organism: Cynopterus sphinx; assembly: GCA_030015415.1. Lineage (NCBI taxonomy): Eukaryota > Metazoa > Chordata > Mammalia > Chiroptera > Pteropodidae > Cynopterus > Cynopterus sphinx. The sequence continues at coordinate 74,993,388 of CM057383.1, read as the reverse complement.
CTAATAACCCCTGAGGAGGCTGGAGTTCACCCCAGTTACATAATTCCTCTGTATCTGATAAAAGATTATAACCTGATGGCAGAGAAAAGGGGGGTGAAATCTAAGAACTAATGCAGGACAGGGCAAATTTCCCCAAGTTGGTGGGGGAAGACCGAGCCCTGTACCAAGAGAAGAAGAGGTGTAGAAAGAATTCAACACACACACACCAAAGTTTGAGTCAAAAGGAAAGTTTATTAGAAAACGGATAACACTCCACAGACACAGTGTGGTCTTCTCTCAGAGGCAGAGAGTAAGGGACAGAGGAAAGGCACTGAGAGGAACCCTGAGTGCTCAGGGATGTCAGTTTATGTGTCATTCTCTAGTTCCCATTTCCTTTGATATGGACATACCGTGAGGAAGAGGAAGAGTACATAGCATGAAAAGGTAAGAATATGCACAGTGAAGGCCCGGCTGGCAGTTCCCAGGCTTTAACCCTCAGGTTCCCCCTTGGTTTCAGCCATAGGGAATAACTCCGTGGTTCCTGTTTCCCCTTCACAGGTGTGAGGAATGTACTGTTAGCAATCCCAGTAGAAATCTTTCCTTGTTCTGCAGGTGTCCTCCCGGCCTGGATGCAGGGCTGATCAGCATATTGCAGTCTCTGATTGTGACTTAACATTTTTAATTCTCTTGCCTCTTCCTTGCATTAGATCCACACTACCAGGAAGTAAAGATGTTAGTAGTCACCACCTCAAAAGCCCAGATAGCTGCAGACTGGTCAGGTTTCCATTCATTCATTTTTCATTTAGTAGTTAGGGGTTCAGCAGCTTTTGCCCTATTTAAACTGTTTAAATGAGGGGGGGAAATAAGCAAATTTCTGATCATAAAACATCTGATAAGTTTTCTCAGAGACACAAAATCCAAGTCATGTCTAAACTGAAAATGAATGAAGAGAAAGAAGTGGCCCGGAAAAGGGGTTTGAATGGCTATGCCAGACAACTTGCCCAAAAGCCTGGGAGTGACAAAGAAAACTGCCATATTCTACAACATTGAAAAGAAGTTCAGTTTGACTAGAACAGAAAGGTTGGGGGTGATAGTGAGATGTGACTGGAAAAGAAAGCAATAGCTGGGTGGTGGTTTAAAGGTGCCTTAAGGAGACTGGGCATTCTCTCAAAAGTATCTGGATAGTCTTAAGTGGAAGAAGAGTAACAATATGGAGATGGGAAACAAATTACATAATCAGATCTGCAATTTAGAATCATTTCTCTTAGAAACAGCATCTTGACCTTGAGCTCTTTGTTATCTTTGACACACTCAGCACTACTGTCATGGTAATTGGCAAACAAACAAACAAATACAAAATTAAAAAAAAAAATAAGCAGAAGGTAGGAGTTTAAGATGGGAGAAGCCTCTGGTTGTTATTATGGCTGATGTTATTATGGGAAGTCAGCTTAAGGCCTGCAGGGTCCAAGGTTCCCTAGAATCCACCTCTGAAGGGTTTTCCCTCACTTCCTCCAATGTCAGAGAAAGGCCAAGGCCTCAACCTTCCCTGGAGAGAAGAGGTAATGCTGAATGCAGACCAGGCTCCCTCTTCATTGCTCATAGGCTGAGGCTGTTAAACTTTTCACTATTTTCCAATCAACTAAATCCCATCAGATAAGACTGAGTCTGTGTGTATAAAAGATGACAAGAGTCACATTGTTCCATCACCAACATCCCAATTCCAGGGAACCAGCCTATCTCTCCTGTTTGCGGGCAGCACATGACCAGAGTGAGGCTACAGGGGATGTCTTAAGGTAGCAGTCCCCAACTTATTGGCATCAGGGACTGGTGTTCCTACAAGATTTTAATGCCTAATGATCTAAGTTGTAGCTGAGGTGGTGATGCTAGTGATGAGGAGTGGTTTCAAATACAGATGAAGCTTCACTCACTATAACTCAACTCCTGCTGTGCAGCCGGGTTCCTAACATGCTATAGACTGGTACCAGTTTGTGGCCTAGGGGTTGGGGACTCCTGCCCTAGGGTGTACCTAGGGAGCAAGTTACCTAAAGATATACAATTAAAACCTTTCCCGCAGGGCCTGCCTACATCTTGCTCTGCCATTCTAGAAAGGCAGGGTCCTGCCTCTGAGCAAATGGCATACTCAAGGGTGGGCTGGACAGACATAAAAGCCCCGCTAAAGTGAATCCCACTTTTTTAAGTCAGCCCCTGCACAACAGCTCATCTGCTGTAGTCATGGCCAATCTTCAATCTCTCCCGTTGACGTTCCAACAGAAATCAAGGCTCAGTTACAACAGGAAGACCCACACGACCCACACAAGAGACACACGTGGAGTACCTGGCTCAGGTGACCAGAGACACTGCACCACTGGGTCTCATAGGACACCTATTATATAAGACCACTTTGCCAAACTGGGACACATCATAGATCTACTTGATACAAAGAAACAAACACAAGGAGGAAGCAGAAATGAGGAAAAAAATGTTTTAAATGAGAAAACAGAACTAAATTTCAGAAAAATAATTAAACAAAAGGGAGGCAAATAATCTACCAGACATACAGTTCAAAACACTGATTATAAAGGTGCTCAATGAACTTAGGGGAAGAATTGATGCTCGTAGTGAAAATTTCGACAAAGAGATAGAAAACATAAAAGGGGAAATAGAAAATATAAAAGAAAATAAGTCAGAAATGAAGAATATAATAACTGAAATAAAGACTACATTTGATAGAATCGATAGCAGATTCAACAAAGCAGAGAACTGAATCAGTGATTTGGAAGACAAAGTAGTGAAAATCACCCAATCAGAGCATCAAAAGAAAAAAGAATTTTTTTAAGAAAAAAATATGAGGATAGGGGAGAGAAAAAATAGCGTAGATGATAGAGGCTCTGTTCACCCCTCTGATGACCAAATCAAAGTTGTGACAGTAACAAGAAGCAGTGGCAAGGAAAAATCACCTGGGATCTAGATGAACAAGCCATACAATTAGGGAGAAATACAAGAAAGCACCCTGCAATGGCAGAAGGTAGGAAAGAGCGAGAATGCAAGGCTACCTGGGCTGGAGCAGCTGAGTGATAGGAGGCTGCGGCAGCAGCAGATACCTCTTAAAGGAGCCGGGTCCATGAGTGAATTTTCGCAGTGATGGACCTGCTTTCTCTGAGCAACTGTGCCAATTCAGTGTGCACAGGGGGCACCAGGGACTTACAGGGAGAAATTGTCCGAACGAGGGCAATGCAAGACTCAGAAATGCCAGCAGTATCCATTGTTTCCTGCTGAGCCCTCTCCCCTCCCAGTATACCGGACACAGTGCCACCATAGCCATGACGTCATTCAACTGGATAACAGAGGTCGCTCCACTCAAAGGATTTCCTGAAACCCCGCCTTCCCCAACTCAGGCCCCACCCAAGCCACATCCAGGCATTTCTTCAGTGAGTCAGGTGCTCCTTGCTGAGCAGCACCTAGACTCACATTGGAGGCAGCTGGCCTTGGTTTCTGATGTGGCCTTTTAAGACAACTATGAGATTGCTTGCTGAATCTTAACAGGTGGCCCCAGAGGGGTAGAGGCTCAGGCTAAGTTTGGCCTGCAGCTGAACCCCTCTCAGGACTGTGCCACTGGACACCTATTTCACAAATCCACACTAATAAGACCGGGAGGTTTAAGAGCTTTGCTTAGTACTTAGAAATAGACATGAAAAGTCAGCCAAAATTGGAAGACAAAGAAGCAGAAACCATATGAGAAAACAGAACAGACATTCAGATATAATGGAGTCAAGTAATCTAATAGATGCAAAATTCAAAACACTGGTTATAAATATGTTCAATGAACTTCTGGGAAGTGTAGATAAATTTAGTTGGAACTTCAACAAAGAGATAAAAAAATATAAAAATGGAAATGGAAATTATAAGAGGGAACAAGTCTGAAATGAAGAACACATTATCTGAGATGAGAAGTATATTAAATGGAATAAACAAAGGAATAAATGAAGTGAATAAAGAAAAGGATCAGTGGAATATTACTCAGAATGAAATCTTATCATTTGCAACAACATGGATAGACCTAGAAGGATTTGTGCTTAGTGAAATAGGTTGGACAAAGAAAGACGAATACTATATTATTTCACTTATATGTGGGATCTAAAAAATAAATAAATAAACAAGCAAAATAAAACAAACAAATATTAGGGTTCAGGTTGTATTTCATATTCATTAGTAAAGCTATTTTAATTTATAAACAGCTGCTATAACAGTTAGACCTAAAAATCTCAATGATTTGATACAATAAACATTTTCCTTGATCAAATTATAAACAGTAGCAAGAGAAAACTGACATGACGTTCTATGCTCATACGAGCTTTAGAGGTGGTGGGGTCCCTGCATTCTTCAAAGTGACTTTGAACATAATCCTGGACACCAGGATTCAGCCAGCATCTGCAAGAAGAGAAAGTGGAGGCTTGAGAGGAAATTTTATCTTCCAAGCCTGTAAGTAGGGTACCTTACTTCTGCCCACCATTACACACCACACATGGCTTCAGGAAAGTCTGGGAAGGATACTCTAATTTTGTACCCCAGAGGAAGAGAAAATGGGTGTGGACACAGTGACCAGTCTCCGCCACCATGGCTTCTAGCAACATCTGGCTGCCTTCCCTGCTCCTCCCAATCTCACCCTACCTGCCTCTTTCAATCCACTTAAATTGCCAAAGAGAAAAGAAGGAGCCAGGCTAGAACCCTGGAGAACAATAAAATTTAATCTGTGAGCCAAGTAGGAAAAGAAAAAATGAAGAAGACTGAGAAAGGAAATCAAAGAACAAAAAGCGAAACCCAGGAATGTGAAGACAGAAGGCCAAAGGAGTTCCAACAGGGAAACAAGAACATTTACCCTGTTTTCCTGCCTCATCAGATGGTGCTGAGAATTCAGTGAGTTGGGAAAAGTGAAAATGTTTTCAAAATGGTCCACTGCTGTAGCCCTGTAAAAGACGACTTCCTATAATTGTTTCTGCCACAGTCAAAAGGCCAGCCTCATGCAACAGCCACTGAAATTACTAGGTCCTAACTTACTCTCTCCCTTTCTGTATTCCTAGCAGACAGAGTAGCTAGAAAGATTGGACAACTACTCCCTAGGAACTGAAAAATGCTCCCATGATCCCACAACCTCAGGAAGGGCTTCCAAAGTCAAGAGATGTCCCTAGACGTCAAGAGGTCATGAGGGTTGACCCAAGACCCAATGTGCCCGGACTCTCCAGGGAAATATCCACCCATTGTTAACACTGGACTGGGCTGGGCTTCACTTACACTTGGAGAGGAGAAGGAGGAGAGAGAATATAAGAAATCTTTCATATAGGAGGGTGGGGTGGGAGGGTAGGAGGAGTGTTTCAAAAGCTTTTCTAAATTTAATTATATGCCATTTTCTAATTGTACTTCATAATTGTGTAATTATCCCTGAATATTTTCCTTTAAGTAATAGAACTCATAATTACATACTAATTGAAATGTGTAATCTCATCATTAAAATATGTAAATATATAAAGATAAGGTAAGGTAATTAAAATTCCAGGATGACTCTGCCATAAAAACCTATAACATGTTCCTGTCCCAGGATTCTCTGCTCCAACAGGCTTTGAAATTCTACCTGGACAGGAAAGATAAGCTCCAACGTCCATGAAACATGTAATTAGACAGTATGTTCACCAGCAAACACAGGTCATCAGACAATAGGATCGCCTATCTCTCTCTCCACAATCCTACCTAAAATACGCCCCTGGGATTTTCCACTTTCACACTCCTCTTAATCAGGAAGAAACTCTAGAATTTCAGAATGGCTGAATATAGGCTGTCTGATCATTCTCCCTGCCCCACCTGAATGCCGAGCTCAGAGAGAAGTAGATTGGCCACAATACCAGATACAAGAAATGCACAAAAGGAAAAATATAAATCCCCCCTGTATTAGTTGCATTAGGGCATAGGAATGCAGAACCAATGAGATCTATACATGAGAGGAAATTTGTTATGGGCATTAGCGTATGCAGTTCTAGAGACTGAGAAAAGCCACAACCTGCTACCTGCAAGCCGGAAAACCAGAAAAGTCCGTGGTGTAATACATTCTGAGTCTGATGGTCTGAGAATCAGGGCCAAAGTCATATTTCCTGCTCTGAGTTCAAAAGCCTGAGAACCTGGAGCACTGATGTCAGAGGCAGAAGAAGATGGATGCCTCAGCTCAAACAGAGAAAATTTGCCCTTCCTCCACCTTTTTGTCTTATTCAGGCCCTCAGTGGATTAGATGATGCCCACCATTGGTGAGGGTGATCTTCTTTAGCCGGTCTACTGATCCAAATGCTCATCTCTTCCAGAGACGCCCTCACAAACACACCCAGAAATAGTGTTTTAGCAGTTATCTGGGCACCCTTAGCCCAGCCAAGTTGATACATGAAATTAACCATCACACCCCCATAGGCCCTAAATGCTGTGACATCCAGGACCAGCCACAGATCAATATCTGAGGTTTTCTTCATGGGTAGAAGCTGCCTCTTTTCGGAAAACCCGCCAATCATGATGACGAGATGAGAGATTTCAGCCACCAGAACAGCCCCAAAATGGAAGCAGAGAAAAGCCTCAGCCACAGATACCAGCTTCCTGTTCCTGGGCTAAATCCCGTCCAATGTGAGGTGAAACTTGTGGCCTCCCCTATAGAGTGGCAGGTATCCTCATGAGGTAAACTCAGGATGCTAAGAGAGCCCAGATGAGAAGGGATATTTACCCTAGATGAGAAGAGGGATTTAAGGAGGGCTTCCTGGAAGGAGTGACATTCCAACTCAAGCGTGAAGGATGAGTGGAAGATGAATCTAATAAAAGAGTCCAAGTAGACAGAGTGTGAGGTAGGAGAGATAAAACGTGCCGTAGCTGGGAGGTGAGAGTGTGGCCAGTTCAATAGGGTGAAGACTGTGAAACAGAGGGTCCAGAAGGACAACACTGGAGGGGAAAGAGGAGCTGGCATAAAAGCCTTGTAGTTGTCATCAAAATTTGAACTCTCTTGAAGATGACATTTTTAACTGATCTGGAAAAAGTATAAGGCCAAAGAGAAAGTGAACCGATCGATGGATTAATAGAGTGATGATGAATGGAAGCTCCTGGATACCACCACAGGGCCTGAAGCAAAACTACAACCTAGACGTGACCAATGCTATGTGTTTAGTTGAACTTCGGATCCCCTAGTTTTAGAGGGCCAGGGCTCGGAAAGTAGAGCCTAAAACCCAAGACCAGTGTTCTCTCCATGCGGTGTGATCATCCTGGGCACAAAGAGAGGTTCCCTTTTGTCTACCCAACAATTTTTGCCTGCTCTAATCACTTTATGTCAACATCCACACTCCGAACACCCTACCTCATAGCACGAAAGGCCCTTCCTTGACCCCCAAGTCCTAGAAGAACTTTTCCAGCTGACTGACTCAAAGAGAATTTTTTAACATTGGATACACAGATCAATTTTCCCCCACCATTGTATTATTTTTAAATGAGGATTTTAAGCAAGCAACTTTGAGATTCAGTGTGTGGCCCTCGGAAATTTCAGGAGTACATGGGGATATAGCCTAGTGTGACAGGGAAGTGGGTCACATACTTGCCTCCAGAGTTCAGGGCCTGAACTCGGCCTCTGGAGCAGGAGTGTTGATGTGTAGCTTGAGTGACAGAAGAGGAGGGAGGATGGCTCCCTGCAGGGAGCCCGGTGGAACCCCTCAGTGACAGCTTTGGTGTGGGAGGGAAGAGGAGGGGAGATTAATGTCAGAAATTGCAAGGAAGGTAAGTGGAGCCCCTAACTGAGTGTATTTTAAGCATTTGCTCTGTATACCAGTCAGATGAAGTTTGAATTGGGATTGCAATCAGTGTCCTTGGATGCTAGCAATCTGTTACAAGACCCCATCAAATCACTTAGCCTGAAGAATACATATTTCCCCCCCTCTGAGATGTCTTTGTATCAGTATGAAGAATTCAGCCCCTGTGCACGCAGAAATCCCCATGAAGATGATGGCAGCCTGGTTCCACCATGATGGGCTGTGGGGTGGGGGAGGCATTGGAACAGGGATCCTCAGCACAGGTCTCTGTGCCACACCCGAGGGGATAATGAGGACCTTCTTCTTAACATTTTCTTGGAAGCCTGGAATGTCAACTACAGTCACTGAGGCCACCAATGCCAGCTCCTGGTCAGATGGCTTAAACCTCACCCCATTCATTCAAAAAAGTAGCAGCTGCCTCTGTTTAGACATATTCTTTATGAAAATTTCTATAATTGGCTACCTCAGAGACGTACACAACGGGGCTTACATTAGCAAAAATACAGCAGTGCATCAAGTTAAATTACATTTTAAAAGCCATTTATCTACCTCAGAAGTCTCTTCCACTAGGTCTGAACAGTGGGGCTGGACAGCTCCCAGCTGAGTCATCACCAGGGACTCTTTGGAGAAATCAGAGGAAGGGTGGGAGCTAAGGGGGCAGAAGGAGTCACCGGCCACCTAGAAAGTTGAACTGAAATCCTTGGGCACAACTTGAGTCCTGAGACCCTGTTTCCCTGCAGTGGTCTCTCTGCCTTGGGTCCTTTATCTCGGCACTCCTATGTCAGAGGCCACAGGCATGCAGATGTGAGTTCAAGTCCTGGCTGTGAGTTCAAGTCTCAGCAGTTGAGGGACCTAGAGAATTTTACTTTACCTCTTTGAACTTAATTTATTTCAGTAAAATAAAAATAGACATATAAAGTCATAGAATTTTGTTGTGAAGATTAAATCAGGTAGTGTCACTAAGTACCAGGCACAAAATAGGTATACAATAATGCTCTTTTCCTGGCCTCCACTTGACATAGATATAATAAACCCTGCCCTCAGGGCTCTTTCCTCCATGGAGGAATTATTTCTATCTACTTAACTGGCTCATCTTCCTCCTACCCACACTAATAAAAAAGTAGCTAGTATTTATTGAGCAATTAATTATTAACAAGGAATTTGTAGGTGGTGAGTGATGAGTTTGGCAGGATGGGAATGTGCTCAGAGAATAATGATTGGGAGTTTCATAATAAAACCATAACTGATGATATGATAGAAGGTCAGTGAGGGGATGAGTGAGATTACTGAATCCAAGAGATCAAAAATTCTCGAAGCCATGCGCTAACCTGCATTTCATACTCTCTATTTCTAAAAGTTCAGAGAAAAATGAAGAGAGAAGACATGCATATACAAGTCAAGTGTAGCCACATGGTTATGAGGTTGTGATTAGCTGGGGGACAACCGTGGAGGGCTGTGTGGAACAGGTGCTAGATAAGGTGGGCATTAGAGAATACCTGGGCAATATTTAGCAATGCAAAGATTAGAGGAAACAAACTGGAGAACATATCATGATGACTCAATTATTACAAAGATCTTCTAACTTGGTTCTGCTTCACCCCAGAAACTGAATATAGAATTAGAAATGTGGATTTTAATCCCAGTTATTCTTATTAAAAGTTGGTGACATTAGACATATCACAACACTTTTGAGCCTTAGTTTTCTTAATTGAAAACATGGATAAGAAAAATTTTCTGTTAAAAGATTAAATGAGAAAGTGATTTGTAAACAGTATAGCTCCATGATTCTCAGACCTACCTGAATATTAGAATTACCTAAAGTGAATGCTAGAAATATAGGTTTCTGGAGGGACACAGCTGTGACCAGAAGGACAGAGCAGTGAAACTGTTTCCTGACCCCTCTTTTCTCCCTCGCTTTAATCTACCGCCAGTGCCGCATTTACTGAACCTAAGCAGAAGCTGGCCAGCAAGGGAGCTGGGCGATGCAGCTTGTGGGATTTCTTCTCCTGGCACATACAGAGAATAATTAGCACTCCCCTCCTTCAAAACTTTCTAGCGACTTTCCACCACTTACCAAATAATCTCTCTAGATGACCGCTTGAGTCCCTTCACTCTACACTGTCTTTCCGGACTTATCATCCCTCACGACTCACATACTCGAGCCTGAATGACACTACTTCTCCCACCGCATCTCCTCATGCCATTCTACCTGCTGAAATGTTCTTCCCAGCCCCACCTCTGTTTTAGGAGATCCTACTCAGCCTCAGTTCAAGGTCTGTCTTAAGCTCTCTCTCCTTCATGACGGTATCTCTGATCACCTCCAACCGGAGGAATTCTTCTTTTCTTCTGCTACCACAGATTTCATTCGTACCCCTTGTGTGAGTCATCACGCACCATCTCACACCATCCTCGCCATTTCTCGTGGTGAAGTTATTTATGTCCATGTAATACTTGCCCTGTTAGAGTGAAAGCTCCTGGCGGGTGGAAACCATTTCTTGTATGTCTTTCTATTCCCCAGTTCCCACCATTGTCCTCCTCAAGATGCCTCTCCTTTCTTCCCACAGCTCACAGCCTTTTTTGCCTCCTTTGAGATCTAGATCAAATGCCAACTCCATCTCCCTCAGGCGGAGCCAATTTATCTCTTCTCCTGTAGGACTGTGCATCATATATCTGCCCCCTACCCCACCCAGGGAGGCAGTGTCGGAGCTCACACTCTCCAATCTGTCGGCCTGGGTTCATAAACTGAAACTCTAATACTCAAAAGCTGTGTAACATTGAGAAATTTAACCTCTCTATGCTGTTTCTTCATGATACCTATGCTAGCAAATGAGTTAATATATGTCAAGCATCTAGCACAATGTTGGGCAGATACACTAAAAGTTAAATAAATGTTAGCTATTCATATTGTTACTTGATTCTAAGCTCCTTGAGGCAGGACCTGTGTCTTGATCTTTGTTCCCCTAGTGTCTACACAATGTTTGATATAGAATGGGTGTTCAATATATGTTTATAAATTGCATGGAAAAATAGGATTTAGTATTCAATAAATATGGGTTGGTTTGTTGATTGATTGGACAAATGGATAGATAGATGGGTGGTCAAACAGTAGGTACTTTGTTGCTAATTGATTGTCTGAATAAGAGAATCAGGTATTCAATATATGTTGACTGGTTAGTGCATTGCTTAAAACAAGTGAGTGAATGAGGAAATTAATGAACAATAATAGGTATTTTATGAAAAGGTTTGTTGTTAGCACGGTTGAATTAACAAACAGATTTTCCACAAATAGCATATGTTCCATAAATGTTGACTGGTCGAGTGAATGAGCAAATATCTCTAATATGTAACAATAGCCTGGAGCCAAAACCAGAGAGGACACAGCTAGAGCATTGGTGAGGAGAGGGTGACAGATCCTCTCAGTAACTTCCCCCCAGTAACTGCCTCAGACTGTTCCCTTGTCCCTGCCATTTCTGAAGCTCTCCCTCCACTCAACAACTGCTTCTGCATATTGCCTGGGGCTGCGACATGGGGATTTGGGAGCCTGGGGGTGAAGAGAGGGCTGGAGATAGGCCAGCCCCACCCTATTCCCTCCACTCAGCCTTGGACCAGTTGGACCAGTGTGTCTGGCCCCTGTAGCCTTACTGCTGGCCTCCATACAGAGGGAGCCTGTACCTCAGACCATATTAGGAGCAAATGCTGTATTATCTTACTCCTCAGGGGCAGGCATGAGCTAATTAGTTCATACATACTTGGCCCCATTTCCTGGCTCTGCTTTTCCCCTGAGGCAGCCCCAGCAACACACATTTCTAGTTAATGAATTATTTTCTAACATGTCTGGAAACACATGAACTCAGAATCTTACACATGTTGGAGAATTTTGCCGTTTCCATTAAGTATGCCATTCATTTGGTGGCTAATTAAATGTGCAATAATGGGCTCTAATTTCCTTCTTAAATGACTTCCTAAGAGTAGCAGAAGGGGAGATGCAGGGTGTAATTTTCTGGAAGAGCCCTTTTTTTCTTCTAAAGATTTTTGTCACATAGAAGGAAGAAATGAGTAAAATAAAGCTGGTTTTGTTCCTGCTCCGCATGTGAGTCTGTCTGCAATTATCCCCCTTGGGGAAAGAGACAAGAGTCTGCAATACTACAGCAAGCCCCACCCCCAAAACCCTGGGGCAGCCTGGGGCTGCTATCTGACAGTCTGAACTTGGCAATGAGGACAGAGGTTGGGCCGCAAAAGGAGTTGGGCCGCAAGAGGCCTCTCTGCAGACCCCACAGACCTCACACTTGTGCAGAGGCCACAGATCTAAGCATAAAAAGCCTTCCTCCTCCTGTCCGTATTTCCCACACGGTACATGTACACACACGAGCAAGAGATTTGCTTTCTAACTATAGAAGCACAAGCCTGAGCCAACTGCAGAAAGGCAGCCAGGAAGCAGGAGGAAAGCAAAGGGGGCCAGGCCACACAAGGAATGAAAAGCACCAGATGTGAAACACTGACTCCTGGGGAAGCCCCACAGACTTTGAAGTCAGATAAACCTGGGTTCCAATTCAAGCTCCACCACTTGCTATGAGAATACAGATCAGTTACTTAGCCTCTCTTAGCCTTCTTTTCCTCATCTGTAAGATGGTAGTAGTCAAATCCAACTCAGAAGATAATTGTAACAGTCAAAGAATAGACTGTGTATAAAGGCCCTAGAACAGCCCTGGCACACAGTAGCAAGCTCTCATAAGTCAGATTCCCTCTTGCCTTCTCTTCCTTGGTTGACATTGAGAACCAGGCTTGCCTGGGTCAACGTGCTATTCCGGGGCCCTGGAGGTGCCACTCACCCTGAGAGATGTGCCCTGTTCCTTCTCACCCTACAGCATCTCTCTTGGACCGGCTTGCTCTCTGTTTTTTCCGTTCCTTTATTTCATCTCTAAGATGCCCTCTGCATTTCAGAGAGAATGAGTCCTGCCTTCATTGAGGCAGGGATGAGACTGCAGGGGTCTGCAGAGCCGGTTCTTACTTTTACTGTTTGTCGCATGGCCTGTGGTGAGTTCCCAGACTTCCTGGTCAGCCCTTGGAGGCATTCCTACTCTCATAGAAGTTTCAGGGGCTAATAATGCCAGGGGCACCAGGCAGGGCTCTCCACCCCGCCCCCACCACCATGAATTTGGAAGGCCCAATGGAAGGGCTGCCGCTGGCTGGTGCCTCCCAGGTCCTGGGGCCCTCCTCAGCTTGGCAGAGCCTCTAAGAGTTGGGAAGAGTAGCGAGAGGGAGCAGAAGGCCAGAAATCAGGCTGTCTCCCTGCTCCTCTGGCTGGTCTCCATTTAGGGCATCTGGAAAGGAGATAAGTGAATAACTATGAGGTCGTACCCCAGGGTATTTAGGGACCTCGGACCAGAAAATGGACTGCATAGTAGCTTAACTGGAAGCAGGCCTGGGGTAGAGGTGGGAGTGAAGACAAAAAAAAAAAAATTATCTGGTTGACTCAAAGCAGAGACTCCACTAAAATAATGTAGATGTGGGTGAATATGTGCTGGGAGTCGGGGCGGCAGGGAGTCCTTTATGAGCTAAGAGCAGACTAAAACCACAAGGGACCCAAAGGACAGTTACCCAGCTTCAGTGCCCTAATCAATGATATAAGGGGGGCAGCCAGTTTCTCAAGCCACTCAGGGTCTACTCTAAAGTTCTCCCATTTATTTATTCTTTCAAGCACTCACTCCTCACTTAACCCAATTACACAACTAGTATTTCTGCATTGTCAACTTTACACAAAGCTAACTATTCATATGAGAAACTCATGGGTGTAAGAGGCAGGCAGGCAGACCTGGTCTGAGTCCCTATTCTCTCATTACTACTAGTTATATGACTTCGGCAAATTATTTGAGGTCTCTGGGCCTCAGTTTCTACATCTCCAGAATAGGATCGTTATAAAAACTAATTGACAAAATACCTGCAAAGTGCTTAATATGATAGCTAGCACAGTTTTGCATTAACTAAAAAATTAGTCATTGCTGTTTTTATGAAGGCAATGTGCTAAGACCTTAAGATGCTCAAGCATACAATTATCCTCTTGGACAATCAGCATATAAAATACATTTTATATGAAATTATGTCCCCAAGGAAGAGAATATTCTGTCCTTTTTGTTGCCTACATGATAGGGTTTCATGCAAGATAAAAGCTCAGTAGCTATTTAATAAAGAAAGTTAAATTCCTTAGTGACCAAGGATAAACCATCAGAATTGGCAATTTAAGCTTGGGTGTTGTCACAGGCCCAAAAACTAGCCATTAAATCTAGGATTAGACAGTCCCCAGAGGTAGCCTATATGGTGTTTCATTTTGATTTTTCTTAAAGAAATAGGATATAAAGCATTATATGTAGGCTGCCAGGATTTAGTAATACAACATTCATCTCTTATCTGTTGTGCAATACCAAATCCTTTTGGGGGAATGCTGAGCTGCAAAGCAATTCCAACTTTGAAGAGGAAAGAGAGAGGTATTGAGGAGGAGCTAGACAGAATCGTAAAACCACAGGGTATGAAAGAAGCTTGGAGGCTCCTCCGATAATCCAAGACCATGAGGACAGGAAGAGACTTTAGAGATCCCCTCGTCCTCCCCACTTACAGGTGAGAAAATAGGTCCAAGGGGGCTCTGTGACTTGCCAAAGGCCACTGACAGGGCTGGGACCACCTGCAGTTTTCTGACTCCACTTCCATGATCTTTTGGTGACACCAAGTTATCATCTCTTCTGAAATATAAACTCATCAGAGGCAAGCAGATGGCTGCTTTCCTCCCCAAGCAGGACAGAGGAATCCCAAGAGCAACACTTAGGAAGAAGGCCACACACAACTGCTAATTAGAAGCCAACCAGTGGGGCATGTTCACCCTCAAACAGATCCCTGATAAAGCAGCAATTCTTTACCCCCCACAACCACCTCTCTCTGTGCTGGCTCTTGAAGTGATGTTGTTAAGCATATTTCCATCTGCAATTAAGCCAGCTGAACCCAGGCATTAATCATACAGGCCATTAGAATTACACCTGCTTTTAGTAATGAAAACAATCTGAGGGATATTTAAGTGAGACACAGTTCAGCTGCCACATTTAAATAAGAAAAAGGAAGATGTCCACTGAGGAATGGCCCCAGGAGAGGGATAATGGCTACTGGGGCAAGGCTTTCCGAGGGGCCTTTTTCATTTCAAACCAAACTCAGAGGGACCCACAGAGACCCCCTGTTGCCCTCTCTTCTAAGCCCCTCCCCAGGAAAACACAGGTCAGCAATGTGCTGCAGCAAAAGTGAGGATTGCACTGGGGTCCTTGGGGGCAAGAAGGAAAGGAAGTCGAAGGACTTAGGGAGCTACCTGTGGACTGGACTGGCCCCGTTTGGATCCAGTCCCTGCCTGCCCCACTCCTCAGGGTCCTAATTCCCTCCTCCCACCCTTACTCACAGTCTCCGCCCCCTTCTTCAAAGTGGGCTAGTTACTCTTCCTGATAATCACCCAAAATTTCACGTGAGAATTAAGAGGCCTCCTTCACTATTTTCTATCTAGTGCCCAAATCCTAACATGTAGTAAATAAGTGTTAAATAACTGATCACTCTTAAGCTTTAGCATTCATTTCTTTGACAACTTTATAGTTTAATTCTGTCATACCTATTCTTTGCTTAGGTATTTAAATGTTGGGTGGCTATGAGTACCACTTCACAGATGAGAAAACTGATGTTCAAATCGGTGAGGACTTGCCCAGGATTCCTCAGCTGGTAGCTGGAAAAGCTAGGAATCCAGCCAGTTTTTTGCCCTGTACCCTTTCAGCTAAAAAATTACTAGAGACCACAGAAAACTTATGTTTATGTGGTTTAGATCTATTAATATTTACCAATTTTCTAATTCTAAAAATATTAATTCATTTGCAAATAACAATAATAAATCCATTCTATCCTATTCATAAACTTTTTAATGAAATTTAAACTTTCCAAAATAAAAAAATTTTAGTGAGAAGAATGGCACTGTTTTACATTTTTGCAAGTCTCCCTAGTGTCTGGCTTAATAGAAGACAGACACTTGTATCTGCTTCTGCATGCAATCTGTTGTGATATGTTGTTTTGGGTGATACATATGCAGAAAATCTCGCCTCACACAACAATGTGGATGTAAAAGATGGGACTATATTAATAGATTTTCAGATTATTGTGAGGACTTTTTTTTGATGCTTCATCAAAACTCAAGAAGTATAGATTCTTAAAGGTTAGTTGCAATATAGAGCCTGAAACCATATCAGTGAACTTCTCAGACTTTGTTACATTAAAGTCTTTTGGTCTATGAGTATTTTAACTGGATCTTTTATCCATGCATGATTATGTAACATCATGTCTTGGTCATTTGGAAAACACTGGTTTACTGAATTATGTAGATATCTCAAATGGCATATTTTATTTCACAATATAAAAAAGCCACAGTCATTAATATCACCACCAATTAGAAAAGTCTTTTAAGTATTGGGTCAGTGAAGCTGGATGTCAAAACATCAGAAAATAAAAGGGCATGATTAAAACGAATGACAATTCCTTTATCCCCCTGCCCCTGCCTCTAGCACAGTGCCTGGCACATCGCAGACGTTCAATGGCTGCTCACAGAAAAGACAAGAGGAGCAAACACAAGAAAGCAGCGATGTCCCTGAGGTACCCAAGACAAGGGGAGGGGAGGTGTCGATCAGATCATTTTCTTTTCCTGAAAGGTGGCAGAGAACAGGTCTGAGAGGCAGGTAGCAGGACAGGGGTGTTCTGAGAATAAAGACTCATTAGAGCAGAAAGTTTTAAGAGAGGGGTAATTTTAGTGCTAACTCCTCCCCACCAAGAAGAGAGAGAAGGACAGCTGGGGAACCAAAGCCATGCATCATCCTTCACTGCAGCACTAAGCTGAGCCCCACTGGCACCTTCCCAGGGGTCTACACAGACCCATCCTTTCCCCCACTGTCTAATTCTGTGAAAACATGAAATGCCTGGGATTCTGGCAGAGCTGTTGTCCTCATCCCAGGTAACTGACTTATGGCTCGAGTCTGGGTACCTTCCATCGTTCCCTGGAGCTTGACTGGCTGCCCAGGCCCTGAATAAGAAAATTGCTTCCTTCCTTTCTTGTGCTGGCCCAAAAGAAAGTTTGGTCTCTTAGATGGATTTCCCCCCATTATTCCCCACAAGGGCCAGGCTCTGAAAGGAATTGTAAATGACTCTCCTCTTGGCTGAAGAGGGAGATCTTCATCAGTTCAAGCCCAGAATGTTTGGGGATCCATATTCTCCCAGAGATCCCCAATGGCACATAATGGGGAAGAGGGAAGAGAACTCACTGGGCAGCTGAACGCTGATTGTTCTACCACCAGAAGTGTCCTTGACAACGGCAAAGTGCTTCTGCACCTTTGCTTTCTTCTTACATTCACAACCCTGCACCGGGAAGTAGAGTGTATTATTCCTACTTTATCTACATTGGAAACTAAAGCTCAGAGAGGTCAAACAACTTGTCCAAAGTCAGGAACTCCCATAGGAACATTTTGGCCTGGACTCTGCAGGGAGACACCGTGGCACCTGCTCCTTGGTTCAGGAAAAGAGATCAGCCTCTTTTCTGCTCAGGAGGCAAAGACACAGATTTTGAAACCTGAAAAAAAAAAAATGTGTATTTAAACTGTGTCTCTCCCCGCAACTGGTTGTGTAAATTTGGGCATATTTCTTAACCTGAGCCTCAGTTTCCCCCATTTACACAAAGGAGAACACTACCCCCTCCCAGGGTTGTTATAAGGATTCAGTGAACCAGCTTAGATAACACACCTGGCTCAGTGCCTGATACAAAGGACATGCCCCAAAGGTTCTCGTTCCCTTCCTGCTCCTCTGAGTAGGGTCAGTGGTTGGGCCACATGGGAAGGAGCCACACACCCATTCCAAGAGCACTGGTCAGGCTGGGACCATTCCTTGCTCACTGACTGGCCTAGGCTGGGCAGAATCCCAGGGAGCCGATGGCTTGGGGTTTGTGGGCTGAGTGAGGAATTCAAGATCTGTGGGCACAAAGCATAAGTACAGCATGCTGGAACCTGAGCAGAAGCCCTGGAGGGTCACTGGGCAATCACAAACTGTGTTCCCTTGGGTGTGCAGTGGCATCAGGTGTCACAGAGGCTGATGAGCTTTGCAGCGGCAATCCCATGGGGTCAGGCAGCTTCCCTGCTTGTCCCCCACTGCCCTTTCACTCTCCACAAACTCATTAAACCCGTCCTTGATGATATTTTCATTCTCTGCTTATGAATATCAGAGATGACAAACTCTATGAAATTGCTCCCAGCAGGAGATTCCTTCTGTTAATCCTGAAATAAACTCTTTCCAAGTTCAAGGGGTGGTGGCCACTCTGAGACCCAGTAAATGGGTTAGCTGCGACCTCGACCATGACCTGATTCTGGAGAGTGCTGTTCCTGCCAGTCTGAGAGAACCTGCTGACGTGTCTGCATTTACTCAGTTGGCTCAGCTTAGTGTTCAGTTGTTAAGAAAATCCAGCCTGGCCTCTTGGGACCTTCCATTAATAGAATGGTTTGCAGTGTCTGCCCCCACCCTGCTGCTTTTTATCAGTTTAGCTGCTTTGCCAGTTCACTTTCATATCAGTCTCCTCCCTCACTTTTCAACCTCTTACCTTCAGTGGAGGCTTAATGGGCTGCTTCCCTCTACTTGCAAAGACCAATGCCAGAAAAGGCTGGGTCTGAAGAGGGTGCAGGAGCCAGGACCTCAGCTCATACCCAGTATCCCACCACCCTTTCTGCACTGGGTCTGCCTACCTTCTCAGGGCCTTCGATCCTGCAATGAAAAGAGAAACAGTGGCTCCCTGGCTCACAGACCCCCTGTGACAATTTATTGCCTTCATGATACCTGATAACGTCATGACTCCAGACCATGGATGCCTCAAGCTGAGCTCCAGAGAATATATTTCAAACTGGTTCATGTATATGTTGAGTTCCCCTCTTCGCTTGCACGGCATATTGTACGATTTTTACTGAAATGCCATTCTTAGCATTATCAAAAGACTCACATTCTATGCCTAGCACTGAGGGCATTATTGGGAAAAAGAAGGGACAAATGCAACGTTCATCCCAATTAAAAGATATTTGATCTCAGGGACCTAATGTGAATTCTAACCTTGAAGAGGCAAAAGAGAGCATAGTAATTAGGCATGAGAGTCCTAAAGCCAGACTTGTGGATTCAAATGCAGGCTCTACCACTTACTAGTGTGTGATATGGGGCAAGACACTTAACCATTTTGTGCTTCAGTTTCCTTATCTGTAAAATTGAGATAATAATAGCAATCATTTCATAGGGTTGTTGCAAAGACTTAAAGTGTTGGTATATGTAAAGTGCATAAAACAGTGCCTAGCACATAGTAGGTGCTCAGTAAAAGTTGCTATTACCAGTCTTCTTCTGTTGGGCTTTTGTACTTTGTGGAAGCTCCATGAGTGTACGCAGGTAGGAGTTTTCAGATGGTTGTGAGGTCTCTCAATACCTTGGCATTTTGCTTGGGTTCTCCCACGATGCCCATGAATCATAGATGAGACAAGTACCATGATTATCCAAATGACACATGCTATCTGTCTATAGGAAGAACCTAGTGTAGCCACCCCACCTGCCACCTCTGCCAGTTTTGAAATAAGCACTCTCAAGACCCACACCAAAGATGGGGGTATTAATGCAACCCTAATTGTCTAAGTTTGGTCATGGTGAGGGCCAACTGCTGTTCCCCAATGAATGACCGACACAAACAAATCACATAATATCCTTTACTTTCAGGTTAGCAATTATCTTGTATATCTTTGGTTTCCATATGTGGCTTGGGGTTTCTCAAATACTTTATTGAAATTTTTCTTAAAATATATTTTAATCTTTTCAACCATCATGAAAATGTATCATGCATTTAATTTGAGTACATGGAGAGCCCGCACCCATTTACTTAGCATGCTGAAATAACTCGTTTTATAGAAGAAGCCCTTGGATCTAGTTTTTCCTTTTTAATTAGGGAGTGACCTGAAACTGTGGAGAGCGGATTGCAAACTGACAAGGTCCTTGCAATCTGTGAGGTAGACCAAGGGTTGCCTGCCTCAACAAACCCTCCTAAGAATGGTGAAGTACAAACTGATAGGGGAACCATGCAGTGTTAGTGTTACTCAGAGACAGAGAAGTGAGCTCACAGCAGGAGCAGATGGAACTACAAAAGATCATAGCAGGGTGTGGGTTGGGTGATTGTGCAGAGGATGATCTTGTCCTAGCCAGCAATTGTATGCTCATGCATAAAAGCAGCTTGCAAAAATAAAACTGTGCCATTGCTCTACCATCAGTGGACAGCTTTCTGTCATCTTTCTCTTCTCAGTCTCCCACCATTCCCATTCAGGTTTATTTTCCAGAGCTGTGCTGGACCTGGCAGGATTTACCACTTACTGGATGTGGCATGAGACTAAAAGTCAAACTATGAACAATATATTGCCATTTGCAATGACTTAACTGAAAAAATTCAGATTTATTGTGCTATGCAAGAATTACAGACTGAATATTTGGGTTCCTTCAAGTATTAGGTTGAAGCCCTACCCTGCAATGTGATGGTGTTTAGAGATGAAACCTTTGGAAGGTAGTTAAGTTTAGATGAGATGATCTGGGTGGTCCTTATAAGAAGAAAAGAGACCAGCGCTCTCTCTCTCATAATGTGAGAAGGCAGTCATCTGCAAGTCAGGAAGAGAGGCCTCGCCAGAAACCAAACCCTGCTAGATATTGATCTTGAGACTCTCCAGCCTCCAGGAGTGTGAGAGAATTAATTTCTGTTGTTTTAGTCACTTTGTCTATAATATTTCATTATGGTAGCCTAAGCTAGGACATATTTTAACCATCTCAATCATAATGAAAATGTGTTATATACCCATTTTTGGTGCATGGAGACCACCAGCCCATTAATTTAGGATACAAGACTAACTCACTTTTATGCAGGCCTCTGACTGCAGGCCTTTTTAATTAAAGAGTGTCCTGAGACTAAAAGTCAAGCTATGAAAAATCCACTGCTTTTAGCAGCTATTTAAGTGGATTTCTTGGCACTGAGCAACCAAAATCAAAATCTGGAAACAAACTTGGTCCTGACGCTGCTATATATAACTCTGAAATTTGCTACAAAGCCCCTGACTTCAACTTCCTACACTTATCAAAAAGATATTTTCATTCACACTGATTTTATACTAAGTAGGAATCGCCAATTTTGAATTATAAAATAAATGCATATTAATAAAACATTGCTTTCATCTTACATATGTAAGGGTTCCAGGTAAAAGACTTTATCTTTAAAAGAAGTTTGAAACCCTAAACTAATGGCTGTAATAGTATGCCAGTGCCCCTCAGAGCCCACCTGCAGGCCTCTCCCAGGATAATCTCTCCATTATACACTCATATACTGTCATTACATATGACTGCAATGCTCTCCTGCTTTAAAGCTTTCAGTGACTCCTCCCCACCTATCATAAGACAAGGTGAGGAATCCTTGGCTTCGCTTCTACATATTTACTGGCATCAGACCCTATTCTAGGTCCACATACATAGAACTACTTGCTATTTTTCAGGAAATGTCAAGTATTTCATGTTATTCCCTTGGCTAAAATGCCCTTATTCTCTTTTCCCCTACCAGCCCCAACCCCTCCCCGCCCCAGTTCAGTTCTGACATTCATCAGTCAGGGCCCAACTCAAACAGAATCTCCTTAACCAGCCCCATGCCCTACTCGTGCTCCTGTAGCACTTTATAACAGACCCCAAAATGTTTGGCGTATGTCTCTAAGTTCCTCATATGATTGGGAACTCCATTGTAATAATGATATATTTGTCTCTACATTCTGGCACACAACAGATGTTCAATTTATATAGAAGGAAAGGAGGGTAGGGGGCAGGGAGAGAAGGAAAAGGAAGAGGTGAGAAGGAAAGACAGATGGGAGAGAAAAAAAGATGGTCAAAGGCCAGCAGGAGAGATTCAGCAGGACAGTCTTCCGTGGTGACTGTTCTGACAAGGCGGGCACAAAACTAAACATGGCCTCTCATGCCATGCCTCCTACCTCCTAAAAGCATTGAAAAAGCCCTTCCAGATTAAGCTATGTTCTGTACTTCCTATGTAACTACTCTCTCCCTTGCTCTTTCAAGATAGTAATATCTTCAACCTCATTTCAGTTTCCTGACAATAAACTAATGAGGCAGTATACTCCTATTGTGCAGATGAGACCCAAAGACAGAAAGTGATGGAGAGGCTGATCTGACCCTCGAGGGGCTCCAACTGATTTACCTTTGTGTATTTGTGTGTATGTATGTGGGAGTGCACACACTTTGACAGGGCCCAGGGGCCAGGGAGAGGTGTGGGGAGCTTAGTCTTTTCTATTAAAACTGCCATTCAACAGAGGCTAGCCATATTGTGAAATACAGTCAGCATTTGTCTTGGGCTTTTTATTCTGCACAAATAGGTTGGTATGGAAACCACACTTCTGAGGTTACAATCAAAACATTATTTACTTCCATTAGTTTTCTTAAAAACTTACATGCTGATAGTAGGTGGGATGTCTACATTTACATCAATTCTTTCTTGGCAACAAGTATCTTTCTGTAAATGGTTATAAAGTAATTGTAGCAAATGATGTCAAAATTTTCCATATTTTTGCTCTCTTGGCAAATAATAAATATAGCCAGTTTTTAGTGTCTGTCTCCAATTAAATCATAAATACTTTTAAAGCAGTGCCATTTTACTGATTTCTGGGTTCTCGAGGCTTAGATTGGGCATGGCACCAAGGAGAAATTGAGTGAATGGAGTTTGACTGGATAAACATGACCACGGGCAGAACTGCCAATACAGGTTAGAAACAGTATTCCTTAACCCTTTTTATTAGCTCTACTCACTCTCCAAAGCCTTCTTTTCATTTGATTTTACTTGGTATTCCCATCTACACTGTGAGTTAAGCAGAACATATATTATCAGTTCTATTACACAGGGATAAAATGAAAACTCAGCAAACTCCAGTGACAGCTCATTAGCTATTGGTAGAGGCCAGATTAGAATTCAGTGTTCTCTCCTCCCCATCCAGCCTCTCTTAAATGCCTCCCACATGTGGTTCAATGAACACCTGAGGGACAGGCTCCCCACCAGAACACCCTCAAAGGTGATTTATTTTTACATTAGTCTGCTAGGGCTGCTATAACAGAATACCACACACTGGATGGTTTAAACAACAGAATCTATTTCTTACAGTTCTGGAATCTGGAAGTCCAAGACCAAGGTGCCATCAGGGCCAGTCTGTTTCTGGTATGGATTCCCCTCCCGGCACACACAAACACACACACAAATACACAGATACACACACACATGCTCAGACACAGACACACACAATATGAATCATATCACCTCCCAGAGGCCACCCTAGTCCCTCAGACTTTCCTCTCTTCTACCTCCTGCCACCAGTCTTGATTCATTAGAATTGACTGTAGAAAAAGTAGCTGTCTTTTGATGGCCCTGGGAATAGTACAATGTCAGCATGAAATGGCTTGCACAGCATTGAGCATGCATGCAGAGTAAACATTGCATTTTGTCCAAAGTAACTTTCAACTAAAAGGTTCAAAGTTGCAGCCCCAGCCCAGGCTAGGCCATGGTAAAGGTCATTTTTTAGTTGTACCCATTATCAGGACCATGACTGACATCAAGTCTAGCTTGGGGCCCTTTCCTTTGGGAGGCCTACCATATACCATATGCCCCTAGGTTTAGAGATTCTTAGACCAAAGCTAATGATTTATTCAGGGAGGAGGCAAAAAAGTGGTGGAATGTTCTGGTCCCTGGTGGTTGGAAAGTTGGCCTAAATATACCCTCCAACCTCATCTTCAGCTCAACCCCCGGGTCCCTGCAGAAAGACTGTTAAGGGTCTGATGTTCTTCCTGAGTCACCTCCACTTGCTCCAGCCCCTCCCGTCTTGGATCCACTATACATGGCTCCCGCCAAGCTGTGGGAACAGTAAATCTTCCTCACTCTTTTATTCATACTTTCACCTCTGAAAACAGTGCTGAGTAAAACAAACCACACAAAATCTCTATGGGCTCTAGCAGTCTAACAGTCTCTTCTTTGTTCCTCTCTGATTCCCTCTGGAGGCAGTAGCCTGGAGAAGAAACCCTGCCCAGCTCCACAGGGTAGAGCCTCCCTCACATCCCACCAAAGTGTCTCAGTGAGCACCTGTCAAATGGTGGACCTCGTACCAGGCTCTGGGGTCCAAAATTCAGTGAGACCTGGGGAAACTGGGAAATCAATATTAATGGAGCAGCACTATATCTGATTCACTCTCCTCCCTCAAATTGCAGGAGAACTTCTGGGCTTTCAGCAGGTTCAAAACATTAAGCAAGGCTTTCCAGTCAAAATGGCAGAGTAGGTAAATGCTGTGCTTACCTCCTCTCACAACCACATCAGAATTACAACTAAAGTACTGAATAACCATCATTGGGAGTTGCCTGAAGTCTAGCTGAACAGAAGTCCCACAACTGAGGATGCACAGAAGAGGCTACCTCAAGACTGGTAGGAGAGGCGGAGAGGCAAAACGTGTTGGTTTCACACCCATGTGTGGTGGTTGAGAATTGGGAGGGATATTTCAGCTGTGGAGGTTCCCTCAAGAGGAGCATGGGAGTCCCACCGGGCTCCCCAGCTGAGGTTGCAGTGCCAGGAGGAGAAGTACCCACAAACTCTGGCTGTAAAAAGAAATAGAGATTGTGGCTGAGTGAGACAGAGGGCTACTGGAGTCACAGACATTTCTTTAAGGGTCCCATGTGTGAACTTACTCACTGACCAACTCACTCGCTCTGAGCTCCATCCAGTACTGGGGCAGCAGTTTGAAAGGTGACAAGGGCATACTGGGAAGAACTGAGTTGTCTGGCTTTCAGGTGAGGGCTGGAGGGGCAGCTTTCTCCCAGACAGAAGTGCTGGCAAAGGACATTTTTCCTTAGTTGGGCCTCTCCGCACCCAGCGTGCAGACTCAGGCAGCTGCCATATCTGAGTCTCATCAGCTTTACCAACACTGGTCACCCTGCTCCGGTGATTCCCTGAGACCCCACCTCACCCAATTTGCAGGCCCACCCAAACCGCTTACAGTGGCTTTTCCATACAAATGGCCTGTCTTCAATCATACTGTGGACTTTCCTAAAACCTCTCAAAAGTTTTCAAAACACAAACAAGCAGCATCTGGCCTTGGCATGCCCCTCACCTCTTGCTGAGCAGACCCAATACCAGAACTAGCGGCAGCCAGCCTCAGTTCATGTCTTGGCTTCTCAAAGCACCACCAAGCCCAGTGTGGGTGGCAGTCATCTGCAGATTGCATGATGACTCTTGCCAGGTGGCTTCAGGCAGGGCACAAGTTGTAACTGAACTTGGCCTGTGGCAGGACCTTTTCCAGGAGGCCCCAGGGGTGGCATGCCCAGGTCCCAGCTTTGGATGGAGCCACCCAGGGCTGCATCTGAGGACAACACACCCAAAGGGTAGACTAGGCAGGTACAAGCGCCCTGCTAAACTGAATCCCACTCCAGAGGGTCAGCTCTTCACCAGCCAGCCCTTACAGCCAACCAGCCTGAGAGTCAATCCTCCTACTTGTGTGAAAAGAGCAACCAAGCCTCAATCACAACAGGAAGGCACACATAACCTATATAAGGGACACACCTGAAGCACTGGGGATAAGACACCTTCTACATGAGGCCTATCTGCTAAGACCAGCAGACATAGCAGCCCTACCTAAAATATAGAAACTAACAGAGGCAGTCAAAATGGGGAGACAAAGAAACATGTCCTACATTAAAACAGAACAAAGCTCCAGAAAGAGAACTAAACAAAACAGAGACAAGCAATCTACCAGATACAGAGTTCAAAACACTGGTGATAAGGATGCTCTATGAACTTAGAGAAGAGTAGATGAACTCAATGAAAACTTTAACAGAGGTAGAAAACATAAAAATGGGAATAGAAAACAAAAAAAGAACCAGCTAGAAATGAAGACTATAATAACTGAAATGAAGAATGTCTGTGGAGGAATCAACAATAGATTAGATGAAGCAGAGGACAGAATCAGCGATTTAGAAGGTAAAGTAGCAAAAAACACCCAATCAGAACAGCAACAAGTAAAAAGAATTTTTTTAAAAATAGGATAGTTTAAGGGGCCTCCAGGAAATTAAGTGTACAAACATTCTCATTATTGAGGTACCAGAAGGAGAAGAAAGAAATTGAAAACTTATTTGAAGAAATAATGATGGAAAACTTCCTTAACCGGGTGAAGAAAATAGACATACAAGCCCAGAAAGAGCAGAGTCTCAAACAAAATGAACTCAAATAGGTCCACGACAAAATACATCATAATTAAAATGCCAAAAGGTAAAGATAAAGAGAGAATCTTAAAAGCAGCATGAGAAAATCAATTACCTATAAGGGAGTCCCATGAGACTGTCAACTTATTTATCAACAAAACATTGCTGGCCAGAAAGATTGGCATGAAATATTCAAAGCGATAGAAAGCAAGAACTTACAACAACCAAGATTACTCTACCCAGAAAAACTATCATTTAGAACTAAAGGAGAGATGAAGAGCTTTCCAGACAAGAAAAAGCTAAAGGAGTTCATCACCACCAAACCCGTAGTACAGGAAATGTTAAGAGAGGCTCCTTTAAGAAGAAGAAAAAGAAAAACATTCAAAAATACAAATAATAAAATGACAATAACTACATTCCTATCAATAATTATTTTAAATGTAAATGAATTAAATGCTCCAGTCAAAAGACAGAATGGATAAGACAAGACCTTACATATACTGTCTACAAAAGACTCACTTAAGATTGAAAAAAGCACACACACTAAAAGTAAAGGGATGAAAAAAGATATTTTATGAAAACAGAAACAAATAAACAAGGTACCAATACTTATACAAGACAAAATAAACTTTATAATGAAGGCTATGAAAAGGGACAAAGAAGGACTCAGTAATGCCACTTCTGGGTATTTATCCAAAGAAACCCAAAACACTACTTCAAAGGGACATGTGAATCCATATGTTTACTGCAGCCTTATCTACAATAGCCAACATATCCATCAATAGATGAATGGATAAAGAAGAGGTGGTACATATATACAATGGAATATTTCTCAGCCATAAAAAAGAATGAAATCTTGCTACCTACGACAACATGGTTGGACCTAAAGGGAATTCTGCTGAGTGAAATAAGTCAGAGAAAGACAAATGCCATATGATCTCACATATGTAATCTAAAGAACAAAAGAAACAAACAAAATAAAAACAAACTCATAGATGAGAATATTTTGATGGTTGCTAGATGGGAGGGGGTTTAGGGGGTAGGCAAAAAAATGAGAAGGGATTACAGTCATGCAGCTGTAAAGTACAGCACAGGAATATAGTTGATAACATTGTAATAACTATGTATGATGTCAGATGGGTACTAAATTTATCGGGATGATCACTTCATAAGTTATCTAAATGTCTAATGACCATGTTATATACTTTAAACTAATATAGTATTGTATGCCAACTGTAATTTAAAAAATATATATTATTAAAAAAATTAAGGTGAGGTACACCTGCCCTGGCCATCATCTGAGGAGCCACCATGGGAAAGGAGGGTCAGCAAGGTCAGCTGCAGGCCCCACAGAAGGACAGATTCTCACTCTAAGTGCCTTAAGGCGAAGGCAGCACTGCTGACATTGCAGCCTTTGCAAAATTGTCCAGACCTTGAGAATTCCCAGGTCACCAACTCCAGGTCACCAGAGAAGGCTTTCTTTAAGCCCAACCAGACTGAAGGAGGACTGGGGAAAACCAATGCCCACTGGATTTTGCTCCATTTTTTTTAATACATGATTTTTATTGTGTCTTTAAAATATCACAGGTGAGTCTGAGGAATCATTCAACATCTTGGCATTTCTGTAGCTGGACAACTTTGACCTTATTCATCATCCTGCTGAACTGTTCCTCTTTCAGAAACATAAACACCATCCAAAATTTTTCTGATATCTTTGTTTTTCATTGTTGTGGCTTGATGCATCAAGGCAACTGAATTTGATACAAGTTCAATGTCGTTTCCTTCAAAAATTAACTTATCTTTCTGGGCTTGATATACTGAACGAGCAACACCAGGCCTCATCTGAATCCTGTAGATGTATTTTTTACCCAAGAAATTTTGAATTTCAAGAGAACCATTCTCCTGAATAACAACGTTGATGGGGAAGTGAGTGCACAGACTTCATCTTGTAACGAAAGCCCAGTGTAACACCGTTGATCATGTTCTGTACATGACTATAGATAGTGGGAATAGTAGCCAGTTCCTTTCTATTTCCCCACCATTTGTAAACCCAGAGCCTCTTCTTTTTCTTTCCAAGGAGACCCAGTTCTACATTGATGTGATTAAAGTCCCTCCACAGGGTGCCTCTGAGGCCCTTCACAATAACTGAGCATCTCTTCAGAGTGATAGTCGCATTTTCTGGAATGTCAGCGTCTGATTGCTGAGAATGGTCCTCATCTTCTCATTAGATGCAGCAAAAAGAGCTGAATTTTGCTCCTTTTATGCAGAAGAGAGGCAATGGACTTCGCGTGACCCACTGTCCCAATTTGGCAGTGTCTGTAGGGTTTCCCAAGACATGGGCTTTCTGTGTTAAAACCAGCATAGCTCTGGGAAAACAGGAAAGGTGGGGTCACCTATGGGGCCATGAAAAGGATCCTCCTTCCCTGAGGCTGGCACATGGCTGGGGACAGAGGATGGTTCAGACGCCAGCTGCCTGTTAACGGTTCTGCTAACCGGAACTTTCCTCACTAATTGGCCTCATGTGAGGGATGTGTACCACCTCTTCTTTATCCATTTATCTACTGATGGATACGTTGGCTATAGGTAAGGCTGCAGTAAACATGGATTCACATGTCCCTCTGAAGTAGAGTTTTGGGTGTCTTCGGTTGAAGAGCAGAGGGGTTCTGTGGCCAGCTTAGGAGCTGTCTTGGGAACACAGGCAAAAGGAAAGTGTCCACGCCCTCACTGGTTTCAGGAGGCGGGGCCCATGGAGCCACACATGGAGCTTGGGGCGCCGGGAAGGAGTGGCGGCGCACCTGAGAACAGTGCTGGGACAAGGGTCTGATTTGTCCTTAACCCCTTCGCCAGGACACGGGTGGCTATAAAATCGTTCGCCTGGTGCCTCCCCCCAGGGACCCAGAAAGCAGGCCTGGGGGGGCGGGGAGCAGCTCTAAGTGCTGTCCTGGTGTGGGTCTGAGACACCAGCGCTAGCTTGTTTCTTATTAAGGGATGTCCACTGAGGCTGCCGGGAAGGACACATTTCTCAATGGAAAGACAGCGTCTATTTCTCAGGCCTGCGGACATGACGACTCCGGAGACACACAGGTGCTTCCGCCGGGCCACGTGGGACCCGGACCTGAGGTCCCTAGGGGGAGGCCCGGCGTCCGTCCACACGGAAGGGGACCGCTGGCCCCGGCGCGGGGAGGTGTCCACGGTCCCGCCGGGAGGAACGGCCACCCCGCCAGGGCTCAGGGGCCACGCGGACGCTGGCGGAGCCGAGCGAGGGCGCCCCGGGCACAGCTACCGCGGCAGGACGAGCGCCCAGAGGGAGGATGCACGCAGTCAGCTTGCCGGGCGGGGGAAGGCCAGGGGCGGCCTCCGACGGAGGCAGGGGCGTGGCTGCCGGGAGAGACAGCGGTGGGACTTCCGGCGGGGCGGGGTGCGGCTTCCGGGGCGGGCCGGGACTTCCGGCGGGGGCGGGGCGGGACTTCCGGGGGAGGCGGAAGGTGGGGCTGTCGGCGCAAGGGATCTCTCCGCGACCTAGAGACTTGGAAGATGCTGCGCGCGGGGTGGTGGTGGCTGTGCCTCGGGTTCTGCGGTCACCTGGTGGGGCAGGCGGAGGCCCCGAGTCCGGGGGAGTCGTCGGGACGGAGCCGACCGTATGCGGTGCTGCGCGGGCAGAACCTGGGTGAGAGACTGCGCGCGGCAGGGCCGGGCCTGCGCTCCCGCCTCTTGGAGCCCCGGAGCCTGGCGGGCGCGGACAGAGGGCGCGGATGGGTGCGGGCTGGGCTGCCCGAGCGACCTCCTCAGTACAAGGCCCGGCACACAGGAAGCTGTCAGTGTGTTTAGTTGCGTGAATAACCCCTGAGTGCGGAGACCTGGGCCCCCTCCTGGGCCCCCTCCTCTTCTTTCCTGAGGGGGACAGTAGTCGTGGTAATAACGGCCTTGACGTTTGTTTCGCGTTTCCTGTAGACCATGTGCTGTGCCTAAGCGTTTTGCATTCGTGATTTCATTTAAGCCTCGCAGTAAATAAGGGTATGGTTTTCAGCCCTACTTCATAGCTTTTTTAAAAAGTCAGAGTGGCGAAATTTTCCCCCAAGGTTACACAGCTAGAACCTAGGCTTTGTTTGGGAGCATCTCTTCAACCATATACACACACATGCACACACAGGGGTGTACACGGCTATGGAAGGAACCCTGGACAGTAAACCTTGCCAGACTTCGACATGACTGCCTCTTCTTTAGCCAAAGCCTCCCTTTCCATTGCAGCTCATTAGTGCATCTGTATATCTACAAAGTGGCTGCATAATATACTTTCTGGATTATTTTTGACTCTACATGAACTCATTGTCTATTGAGTACTTACTGCGTACCTAGCACCCTGGTGTGTGGTTTCCACACATTATCCTCCTTTATCCTTTGGAACTTGAGTTTTTCATCCTAGGTACTACTGGCAGGTCGGACAAGATGATTATTCATTTGTCGGCCTGGGGAGAGTGGAGATACTATCCTGAGCAATGTAATATCTTTAGCAGCATCCCCAGCCTTTACCCACTAGATGTCAGTAGCACATCCCATTCCCAGTCCTGGTGATCAGAATATCTCCAGACATTGCAGATGTCCACTGGGGTTAAAATCGCCCTGAGGGAGAACCACTGTTGTCCAACAGTACTATGCAGAGGATGATCTGCATACCAGTGGGGTCTGCAAACTATTTGTCATTTGCAAAGAGATGACTACAGAAGTGTGTAGAAACTTAACATATGTTGACATTGTTGCAACATCCAAGCAAGTAGAGACAGTCTAGGTCCCTGAACTAAAATGATTTGCAGGTACAGGGAACTGCTTATTAGTCATGCATAGTAGGGCTATGTAATGGCCTGGGATGGATTAAAAGTTAAAAAACTAGTCTTTTACCACAGGTCATTTGAGAAACACTGCCCTAGACAATCTTATGTAGTGGATATTTTATCTCCGTTTTTACAGAAGAGGAAACAGACAGGTTGTATAACTTATGTAAGGTCACACAGCCTGTAAACATAGATGGGAACCCAGAAAGTCTGACCCCCAAATCCTGAATTCTTGACCACTGTGTTGTGCTGCCTGTCTTGGTCATAATAACTGCTTTTATTTATCGTGTGCTTATTATATGTCCAGCACTGTATTAATGCTTTTCATAGGTCCCCATAGGCTTAAAGAAACCCTTGTGAGATGGGTTTCATTTTCTCCATTTTATAGATGTAGAAAATGAAGCTCAGCAATGGAAAATGACCATAAGGAAGGAACTAAATAGTTGTAAGTTTCTGCCGGAGCCTCCCATTCAGGCAATTAATAATAATACATGCAAAATGTGGGACAGGTAAAAAGGTAAAGATGGGAGAGTTAATCAAGCCCTATCCAAATGAATAGCTATCCAAATGGATAGTGAGTACCTATCAACTCATGGTTTCAAACTCTTTTCTTTTTTTTTAAGATTTCTATTCTCTAGTTCAAGCCCCTTGCATTCCTGTTATGGGAGTTTTAATTTGTTTAGAGCCTTTCAAAAATGCAAGAAAATGATTTAAATAGAACAGACAACTCTAGGTCCAACTGCAGTCAAACCTTAGAAACTTGTGGAACTAAGGACTTTGAAAATTAGGACAGCTATTTAGGTAGCAAGGGCTATTCTGAGATATGACATTTAGCTCATGTAAGTCAGATTTTAACAGACACCTTTGAAATTACTTCTGGCCTTTTGGAGTTGTGACATATTGTCGTCGTCATCTTCATCCTCCTTCCTCACCAAAAAAAAATTGAGATTTCCACATGGTCAGTTTTTAATAACGGGGTTAAGTATGGGGGAATTAAGTAGCGGAGGTCACAGATACCCCCCAAATTACTGATTTAGGCAAAACTGTGGGAAACAGTAACCAGACTGGAGAATAACCATGGTCCATGATTAGGCTCCAGGTGGAACCTGGGATGGGTCCACATTCTTACAAACATATAAACATCTATTTGCCTGTTAAAAGTAACATTTTTTAACTTTTTTCACAGACCCTGAGATAGTCACACACATTGCATGTCAATTCCAGCAGGATGCTGGTTACATTAGTTTAAAGCCCAGGTCCCTATATCTAGTCCTGTACCACAGATCAACTTCATCAGTTGTAGGTCCCATTTCTCACCTGAGCACCTTATAAATTTTAGATGAGAAATTTACACTTAAAAACATAGTATTGCTTCTTTGATCAGAAGGCCCTTGCCAAGACTCATATAGAGACTGAAATACTTTATTCTTTATTGAATCTCCACTTTTTATAAATAGCTTTAAAAACATGGTTGGGCTCCCTGCTGTTTTTTTAGTTGTCATTCCCTGCCTACAACCCTCTCTTTAAACTTAGAATAAAATTCATGTTTCTTTCTACATGGACTGGCTGCAGCCTTCTTCTCTGGCTTCATTTCCTGCTTTTCTTCCTTCACTGCTGCCACCTCTGCCACTCTTGCCTCCTGTTCATTAGCTTTCTGGCTCGCTCTGGCCTTGCAGCCTTTTGCTTGCTAATCCTAGAACCTGCAGCACTATCCCTATAAATCTTCACGTGGCCAGCGCCTTCACTTGGTCAAACTTTTAGTTATGTGTCCCCTCCTCAGATGCTTCCTCTACGACCACACTGACTGTTTCCAATCCCTTCCCCATCATTATCACATTACTGTTTTCTTCAGGGCCCTTCAGCCTATGTGGAATGCTCTTATGTGTTTACATTCTTCCCTCCTCCTTCTCACACATGGAGACATGCAGAGAAAGTGTCTGTTCATGATTGTTTTCCCCACACCTAGTACAGTGCTGCCTAGCACTGAGTGGCATCTGGCAAATCATTGCTGGGGAATGGATAGATGACTTTCAGAACCTGGAGTTTCCGTTAGGAGGTAACCTGTATTCCTTTTGCAGTGCTGATGGGAACCGTTTTCTGCATCCTGCTGGTAACCATGATCCTTATGGCATTTTGTGTCTACAAACCCATTCAGCGCCGATGACAGCCAAGCAAGCAAGTTCTCGCGTACAAATATTTGGGGACAGAATAAGTTGTGCTGCAAACGGGTCAGTGGAGAAGCTGGAATCAGATCTTTGCTGCTTAAGCATGCTCTTTGGTTTGTACAGTTGGTAAATGCTAAATTATTTAGAAAAAACATCTAGCAGTTATTTTTTCCTAACACTGTAATGCAAAAATTGGCCACTGAATTTGCTTCTCAGTGTTTCTTTTACTATCTGGCTGTACTTTTTAAAAATAAGACCTGAAGCTCCAAGTTTCTTCAGATCAGAGATGGAATACTCGTGAGAAAGAAAACTCAGTAACTTTGTGAGTTACATAAAAACTGCTTTGGACAAGACTAATCATTAATGTTTGAAAATATTAAGATGAGAAAGACTTAACATGTAGATATTCCCTACTGAAGAATCATTTGGTAACCATGGGCTAAGAATCACAAATGTTTTAAATTATACAGAGTTGGCCTAGAGTGTTCTGGCTGCAAAGTGTCAGCTACAGGGAACTTATGCATCAATCTTCATGCAGCATGGGGCTCTGCACTCAGATGCCCCCCCCCCCCCATTGAAATGAGGGTCACATCAGTCAGACTTCTGATTGCGTGCAGCCTTGGGCTGGAAGGCTGGGGTTGGACAGGAAATGTCATTAATTGGCCTGAGAAGGAACTCATTGTACTCAAACATATTGATCTTTCTTGTACTACACTTAAGTCTTCCCAGCTCTTGGCCTAACACTTGGTGGCAGCTTTTTAGATTTGGAATCCAGAATACTCTGCAGAAATTCTTTCTTTTCAGCTCTGCATGGGGAGGGCTCAGTCAATAGAAGAGCCTGTTTACTTTGCCAGGCAGAATGGCAGGTGGGCATGTGTTTACACAAATTTAATTTCAACTTTGAAAATGCTGCTATTTATTTGCACTGTTGGTGAACTGGATTTTTCCCACTATCGAAATGATACTTTCATACTTAGAAAGCGATTATCAGTATTTATTTTAAAGGTGCTAGCTTTAATTTTGTTACTAAATTGAAATGCTTAAATCTTGTGCTCCAAGCACAGCACTGGTTTTTTTTTTTAACAACTCATACTTAATGTGAAATAACAAAGTTGAGATCCTGCAACTCTTTGACTTAAGGATTTTGTTTGTAACCCATTATTGAGCCATTAAAATGTTAACTATTCTGTGCTTATCAGCAAAATATCAATTAAAATTAAAGTAAAATCTTACATGCTGTTTTCCTTCTAATTATTTTCCAAGCATTTAAAATGCAGATGTGTGTTTGAATCTGATTTAATCTTTTAAGGAAGAACTGTGATGTGAAATTTTAAATTTATGTGTAAAATAACACTATTGCCCCAAGGCAAGGCATTATTCAAGAAAACAGCCATAATCTCTCAGGCTGGGCCAGGGGTCAGAAGACCTATAATTGTCCCAGCTCCAATTATAAATAGGCTAACTTCTCTAGAGTCATTTCTTATCTGGAAAATGGTGATACACAAACTTTATCTTTTGTAATTATAGTAAAGATGAAATGATTGGGAAACTAATACAAATGAAGGTAGAATTACTACAATTGGCCTGTCCCCTGGAAATCTGTGGTTACTGACTGGAGGGAGGAGTGAGAAGAATTCTGAGAAGGACTTGCATTGATAAAGTTCTGCCTCATCTTAAATGCCACATTTTGATAAATCATTTTTAGGATTTTCAAAGGAAACAGTGAAAACTTGTCAGGCCCGTAAACCTTGTGACCTGTTTATTCAGTAATCACCAGCCAGGTACTGGGATCATGTTCATTTGATGGAAAAAAAAAAAAAAAACCTTGCAATAGTTATTCTACTACAAATGCAAAATGCAGCCTACATCTACATTCCAATATACCATCTGTTCAGTATGAGATTTCAAACTAAAGACAAAGAAACTGTAGAAAGAGGCTTATTACAGAGAGATGAGTAAAGACAAAAACATTAGTTCTGAGAGAGAGAATTATACTGAAAACTTTTATGCACCAGAAGCTGACCAACTAGTACCTTCAAGTGGAATTAGTTTTCCTGACCTTCATCTGTGGGGGAGGCAGCAGCCAAACCCTAGACTTCGTACACTGAACTATACTCAGAAGACCAACTGAGTACCCAAATGAACATGATTTACAGCAATCATTAAAATGAGCTGTTTTAACTTTCTTTAAAGTTGAGATTAAGAAGTCTGCAAGTGCTGCTTAAGATTTAGGGGCTCTAGAGTCTTCCGAATATATTGCATTTTTTCCAGCTGGACCTTAGTCTTAAATCTACACATATTTCTAGACATGGGCCTAGTTTGGACTTTGAACTCCCTCACTTCCTGCACTGCATAGAGTCATTTGAAGTTGCCATAACCCAACTTGTCGTCTTTGATGTCATCTAAGTTCAGCAGGAAACTGGGACCAAACTGGTGGTTACAGTTAAGTCTTTCCTGTCCTTATTTACAGACTTAGCTTCCTTAACACCTCACCTTATATGTGGTGTGATGAGCTTGTTTATGGAGCAAAGTATCTTAGGAAGTTTACTTAGTTCCTAGCAGTATCTTATATACAGAAGTTGCTCAAAATTTGCTGCTGATATTGAGCCACCCAAGTGTTAATGAACCTAAAGAAAATTATTTTAATCAAACAGTTCATAGGTATTGCATCTCAGCTTAAGAAGAATAACAGTTTTCTTTATAGTGCTCCATTGGCTAAGTATTTCTATTTACTTTCCCCAAAAAAAACCAAGGAGCTTCTTCATTTTCTCAGAAATACCAAGGGCTCATTTCTGGAATCAAACTTTTTTTTACTGGTTCCTACCTTGTTTAGTTCCTACCTTGTTTAGCACTTAAGT
This sequence comes from Cynopterus sphinx, assembly GCA_030015415.1. NCBI lineage: Eukaryota > Metazoa > Chordata > Mammalia > Chiroptera > Pteropodidae > Cynopterus > Cynopterus sphinx. Next base: position 74,957,410 of record CM057383.1, on the reverse strand, counting down.
TTCAAAGGAGAGATCATGTTCGGTCATGTTAGGGAGCTGATGTTGACATGGCTTCCCTTAACTCCTCAAGAGCCAGTCCATCTCCAAGAAGAGGACTGCAGAAGTGTCTCAGCAGCCCTGACACTGGCTTGCTTTTAGTTCCCATCAGAAACAAGCAGCATGGGCATGTGCACTATATGATTGGGCAGGAAGGCTGAGAGGAGCATGTCACTTTTGTAATATACAACTGAGCATTGGGAGGGCATTCTAATGTTCCAGTAATATAACAGGAAGTGTGGGTACATTCAATGACTAGAAAAACAATGAAAAAAGACTCAAAGGCTGTCTAGGTATTGTATGAGCACCCTCTAAGGAAGCGGTCTTTATTTGCATTTTAAGAGTGAACACATATGAAAAATGCTGCAGACAGATGGACAAAAAGCTTGGTCCTTTTTAACTGACTTCCGGGGTTAAAGTCAGAGACATCAGCAAGCAGCACGATGGATGCGAACATAAAGATTACCTATGCTTCACCTTAGTAAATGATGTGGCCAGACTGCACCCATTTCCAAGAAGTGTCCTCACTCAAGGTAAATACTAAGCATATTGGCAAGGTGTGTATTTGAAACATATGGGATGCTGAATATACTGGCCTCGAGTGCGGAGAAAGAATTTTGGTTAGACCATGACAAAAAAAGGTTATGTGGACTCAAAAACAATTCTTCGTGACTAGGAACATTTTACTGGCAATGCCAACAGTATGATACAGAGTTCAACTGGAACAGTAGTTTCTCTTCGCATCCCAAAAGAAGCACAACAGATAGTACTGAGGCAAAGCAGGTGGATATTGTTTACCAGGTCATTTCAGTGCAGCCTATGGGAATGAATACAAGGCCAGAGTGAGGGTGCCCTCAGGTGTATTCCCCCAGGGTTCTGTATGTTGTGTGATGGTTATTTACAGAAGTGTTAGACAAAATAGTTAACTACTAAAGGTATCCGAAAAAAGCCTGAGAAAATCTGGTTAAAATGTATAACCTGGTATTGCTACTGATGGGAGTAGTTATTTTCATATCTTTTAAAACTAAGATTCCGTAAAAAATATATTTATCCAGAAAGATGTTGATTTGAACTCTAAAAAACAATGTGGAATCATCATTTTCCCTTTTGAATTCAGGGCTATTGAATTCTGTTTGTAGTTCCCTTTTTTAACTTCCACCCCTTCCTCTCCAGTGAGCCGAGAGCCTGTAGTGGGTTTTCCTGGGCCTCTACATGGACATCCTGTACTAGAGGCAGCCTGGAACACACACACTTGGTTTGGTTCTATGCTGTTCTGGTATTTTGGACAGCCTGCCCATTTCAAGAACAAAGCTCAGGTTCTCCTTGTTTCTTCAGGGCAAGGATTAGCCACCTTGGATTTCACATGGAGGATCCTGCTCTCAAAAGAACTGCCTTTACAAATTCAAATCAGATCTCTCAACAAGTGGAGTGAGGTGGTTTGAAACTATTAGTAATTTTTAAGGTTAAGGCAACATCTGTGGTTATTAGTGCATCTTAATTTGATGCAAATAGTTAACCCTAATCTAAAACAGATCCTTTACGAATCTCCCATTTAATTTTAGCTGAGAGTGAAAGGAATGGAATATGGTGGAGATGGAGGAGGAATAGTGATAGTATCCTAGAAAACCTGTAAAAATAAAAGAGTAGATCGGCATACATTATCCATTTCTTTGGTGAAGTGTAAAGAAGCATCTCATACATTTTCATAAACCACACTCTCCGAAAGCTGTTGTTCTCACGTATAAAAGCACCCTGACTCTGCAATAACTTTGTTTGGTTATCACTCCTTGGTAAAAATTAATCTACAAACCTGCAGGGATTGGGGTTTTTGTCTAAAGCTGGTAGTAAGGATGTGACCTTCAAGCCAATACAGCTAATGAAAAGTGACGATGCTCTCCTCCCCCTTAGCCTGGAGATGGAGCCTGCCAATCCCCAGCCCCTTCACTGGGGATGATGCTTGGAGTCCCTGGTCCTTTGAACCCCAGTGTAAAGAAGGGGACAGCTGCCTTCTGTTGTGTACATGTAATGTGCAGTCCCTCAGCCCTAAGGCCCTGGTGACACAGCACTCACCTGTAGCTTAGAACCTCTGCTTTGTACAGTGTGTGGGCAGAAAGGTATTATTTCTCCGTGAGAAACAGCTGTAAAACTTGCTGGAGCTCCGCCTCCTCCTCCCAAAGCCTCAGCTCCTGCTCCTCCAGCTCTTCAGCAGAGAGCTCCATGGCCAGCTACAAGCAAGTCACTATCAAAACGGCTTGTCTCACTTGAGGCACCAGGGCACAGGCTTTCCAAGCTGGTAAGGAGGCTTTCCTGGATGGCCCTGGGTTGGTAAAAGGGGAAAAAGAAACAGTGATAACCATCCTCATCATGGTAGCAGCAGCAACTACATTTCTTAACTGCTTACCAAGTGCACACTAGGCCAGGCACTTTATATCCATGATGCCACTCAATCCCACATAGTTTTGGGGGCATACGCACTGTGACAAACTGGAAACTCCAAGAGATTAAGAAACCTGCTCAAGATCACTCAGCTACTAAGTAATGAGGCTAGGAACTGAACTTGGACCTATTTTAAAGCAAAACTGAAGTTCTTTAACAGGTTTTAACATATGCCCAAAGTATAGGAAAATGCTTCATAAAATGAACCTTTCTGGTTTCCCTCCCTTTAAAAAAAAGAAAAAATCTAATCATCCCTGAGGCTCTTCCCCAAAATGTCATCATCCTTTAAATTATATAAACTTCCCATGAGGGCATCTGGACCCTGTGTGTTCTGTCATACAGTCTTCTCAGGTCAGACCAATCAAAAATTTTGTCAGGGCCTGTCAGCCAATGACTCTGGCCTGTAAACAAGTCTGCAATCCTATCACCCATTCGTGGAAACTCAGCCACCAAGAGATTAAAGCTATTTTAATAAGTAACTGCCAGCAGAGGAAGAAGGAGAGCTAACACTTTATCAAGTCTTTCCTGCAAGGCACTATGTTGCATATTCAAAGCGCCTGTGCCAACCTCAGTTTAATCTTCAAGAGTCATGTCAGTCACCTCTCATACTGGGAGTTGAAGGCATGTGTCTCGCTGATCCCTCCATTCAAAGCTGGTTCCTAGTAAAAACAAACATGATGGACATGAATACCTCTTAGAAGAAAGAAAATGAAAATGAAATAAGAAAATGAAAGCAATGAGAACAAAATTAAAAATATTTACATGTTTATTATTCACAGTGCTATGTGAAAAACTAACAGGAATTTGGGTTATCCCTAAAATGACATCTACATGTCAGGTAGTGTGTGGTACACCATCCCGATGAACAACTTTTCATTCTTGACACAAAAATCAATTTAAAACAGCTAACCTTGGGCAAAATTTAAATGAACAAAGCAGGCAATTCTTCTGGAGCAAGATTAGAACACATAATTCAATATAGTCACAACCCTTCCTATAATATCTTTATTTTCAAAGACTTGCTTATCTAATTATCTCCTAAGACACTATCTCAAATTCCTTCTTTGGAATACTCTAGCCTTTTCAAATAAGAGTGGCTTGTTCCGTAAATGCCATCCCAAGCACAGAAAAGTTATCTCTAAACTGCACTGAAGATGTTAGGTAGTTAGGAGGTCATGAGCAATAGGAGCAAAGGCCCAGTTCTGTAACCATAGAAACCTTCCTTAAGGACCTCCCTGAAACACCCATTTTATGGTTATAAATACCCCTACATCCTAAGGTACAAAGGCCATAAAAGCTACTGGCTTAACCCAGCAACAAACGTGTTTGCACACAAGTACTACCCTAACCTGCCCTTAACTCAGCTTCATTATACCATCATTATAATATTATGCCTATGTCCAGAAGTTCATGAATCTAATAACACTGAATTCTGGGTAAGTGCATGTGCAATAGGCAAAGGGTTATTTAATAGCCAGCTGTCAATCAAAATGACTTCATAGGCCAATCATCCAGCCCCACCCTGGTAACCTCCCATCACAGCCCAAATATAAACAGACCTCACATGCTGTTACAGCCCTCTTCACTATAACCCACATCTCCCTTGGAGCATACTCTTATCTGTTGTCTCTTTGCTGCAGGCTTCCTGGTGTGGCCCATCTCCTTCTAAAAATGTACTTTCAACAAATCTTACTTTTTCTAAATCTTTCTGACCTGTAATTCTTTGAGTTAGTGGGGAGGAAGGACCCTCACCATGCCACAGTGGATTTCACATCCCCCTGTGCAGTAACAGAAGCTCATCACTTTAACTTACCCTTTGAACACCAAACTGGTGTTCCACAGTTCCCAGCAGAGATTCCAGTGGATTCCTATATGCTACAGAGTGGAGAAAAGTTTAATGCTTGATATTATACTTTACTTTTGACTATAGAAAAAGATTCTCATATTTTAAATTTTATGATCCAAGCTACCTACATTAGGAAATCCATTTATGAACAGGCTGATGACAAAATCCCCCACAATAAACGTCAGCTAACTTATCCTTTGTAGAACACTCTTTATTGGCCTCAATTAACTTGACATGCTGAGGCATCTGAAGATGCTAGAACAACCAGTTTCTCTCTGCCTATCTCCACCGAGACTACCATGCCAAAGGCCACTTAGCAGGCACTGTGGCTTGGAAGCTGCTACACAACTTGGAGAAAGGCTCTGATGATAGCAGGGAATGTTTTGTTTAAGGTAGGCAGAGCATATTTCAGAGAAGAGAAAAATCCAAACTGCAACCAGAGGTTATATATTAGCAGACCAAAAAGTCATGAAGGAAGGTGTTAATTTGCAAGCATCAAGCCCCAAGGAACAGATTAGAAGAGAGAAATAGATAAAAAATGATAAATATGAAAGAGTCACATCTTCCAAATACAATCCCACGAATGCTCACACTTCCTGTAAGCAGTAGGTAAGCACAATCTTTCACCAGCAAACCTCACACTCAGCAGTGGCTCAAATCCTACTCAATGCACATAATCACATAATTTAATCCTGAGCATCATTAAATAAAACAACTGTCTTCTAGAAATTCTCTCTGAGCAGCCTGCTAACAGTTGCAGAAGGAGGGTTAGCTTGAACCATCTGAAAACTCTGTGATAATACAAATTCAAAATGGGACTTAGTCCTCAGGACAAATGGAATGTGCCACCATTGCCCATGTACACTGAGCAGGTAACAGCCAGTAACCATCACACTCTGTAAATTATATTTAGAAACAATGACCAGCAACTCTATTGATGAACTAAAGGGAACAATGTCTCTGATGACATCTTAGAACTTTGGATTTAAGAGACTTCATCTCTAGATTCACTTTGTTTTCTTTCTTTCAGCTGAGGTAACAGAAACCCTCATAGATTAAGCCATTGCCCAAAGCCACACAGTTAGATAGCAGCCCTGCTGATGATGCTCGGATCTCCTAAATGTTGTTGCTATGGCTGGGCTGCAGCAGTGAGGGCAGGCTCTTCCACCTTCCAGCTTTGCAAACTGAGCCCTAAGCTGAAGTGCCCTCCCTGTCTGCAGAGGCATGTGATTAAGCCTCAATACGTCTTCCCAAGACCTTTCCAGGTAAAGCCAGTCAGTCCTTCAACCTTGCTGTCCCTGGAAGACAGTGGCTGTCACAAGGCAAGGCCACTGAGAGGAAGGAGGGTGGAGATGGGGCACTGACCCTGCCTCGGGACAGTGCCACTACCAAAGCAGCAGCTCACCTGATGTTCTGGGTTTCTCTTCTGCTACAAACAAATATCCTAATTTCATAGCTCAATCTAAATTAGAAGAAAAGGGCACTTAACAAGTCTTATGTTTGACTCAGTAGAGAACATGGTTTTATTAATAAATATTATATTGGAAACAAAGAAAAGAAAAAGAAAAAAGAAGACAGTATATTTGTCAAGAGAAAAGAAAGTCTAAGTCCAGGATAGTATTGTCCATATTAGCTCATGTTATGCAACTTTGGTTTACAGAGAGCTGGAATGTGACATCCTAGGCAAACACTCAGGGCTCTTACAGATTCCCTGGGCTCCATGTGTTCTATAGTGGAAACACTTAGGCTAAACGCCATGACAGCCTCTACTATCCTCACAAAGGCCCTACACACCTCTGCACCGCCCACAGGCAGATGACCAGAGATAAGACAGATGATCAGAGAGAGTGCTCTCATTTGGGTTAGCTGAGACACAGACCTCTCCAGATGTTTCTTCAGGTAGAGTCTGGAACAGAACCACTCCAGCCTCTTGCTCTAAACTATTAGAAAACCACATTTAACTATAAGATAAGTATCAATTTGACTAACATCACATTCAATACTTGATTAGTTCTAGCTTCTAGAAACTCAAAACTTCATGGTTTGGGACTAGGGAGTCTTATGGATCCCCAAACACCAAAACAAAAAGAAAATTGAAGTAAAGTCCATTAAAAAGGACCCATAAAGACTACGAAGATATTTCTCCAAGACTCAACCAATGTGCTATAAAAATGATATATGATGGAGGACATCAGCTATGATTTCCATTTGGTTAGAGCAGAGATCAAGTTTAAAACCCACTGGTACTTAAATTGCCATATTAGAAAAATCCCAATTCACCCATAATTTCCAAACATATACACGCCACTAAAGAAGGCAGCAAAGGAACAAGACATTAAAATGCCAAACCTAAATTTGTACCTTTCAAAACCAATACTTGTAGTATCAAGGCTGGCGTTCATGACTGGGCTTGTGAGCCATCTCTCAATCTCCCTGCCTGTTGGCTTTGTCAAGTCCAGAGTGAGGCATTCCATTTCCTGGGAAAGATCAAAGTGTTCAGTGGTGACCACTTTATCATCATGGTTGACTTCCATCAGCTCCGCCCAGTTGTCTGTTAATAGAACCAAGCACAATGGTAGGAAGATGCAAAAAGAAGCCTCATGTGTTAAAATGCATCACCTTTCCAATCACCCCTCCCACCAAGTGCCATTTGGTAAAACCTAAAGACTATTGATTATCGATTATCTACTTTGCATAGGAATTATCTGGCCAGCTTTTCACAACTCATAGGAGTTTCTGGGCCATCTTCTCCAAAGATGCAGACAATTAAAATAATTGGCATTTTTTGTTAGCAGCACATTTGTGTACTTTTTTAAATACATAATTACATAATATAAAGTATTTGTGCAAAACACTGGGTAAGCCATGCCATTTCACACCCTCCATTAAAAGGGTCAAGCCTGATTATGGAGAGAATATATAGAGATACAAGACAGCATCTTGTACTCAAAGCCTCTGGGATGTGAGACAAACACAGGTCAAGAGGGCAATTGTTGAGTGGTAAATGAGACATGCAAAAGAACTACGTAGACAAATAAGATAGGATTGAGAGGTGAATAATTAATAAGAATAACCAAAAAATGTCCCAGCAAGGATCAGATAAACACATGAATGTGAACACGTTTTGATGATTCAAAGTCACTCTGTAACTGAGCATGAGCAGTGATTACTGCGACAGAATCACTCACCTTCTCCCTTAAACATAAAACTACGCCTCCTTATCCAGCTCATGTCCTGAAACATCAGCAATGTGATATCAACACAGTCTGGCACCACTTTTCCAAATGTGACAGACATCATTCAAGCATATTCTGGAAAACAAGGACACTAGAGAAGAAACACACACTATTGGGAAAAACCCAAGGGCCAAGCAGAACATCCAGGTCCTCGAAATCGGGATTCTGACTTTAATGAAAGGAAAAGAGTGGCAAGATGGTGACCATCATATAGAACAAGACTTGGCTCCCACACTTTGACATAGGAATTAGTCTTCAAAATGAAAATGGACTTTCTGTGCTATAGCTCTTTGTAAAAGTGCAGATCTATGTCTTGTCCAGAGAAAACTCTAAATGAATTTCCTAAGAGTATTCTCAGACCCAAAATGAACCCCTATTATTGAGTGCCATCAGGGCTGGAGTGTGTCCATTTGGCCTTTAATTCACAAATGCTACTCCGCCATATGGCCACAGGCTACCATATTGTCATATTCACCATTCAAAATATCAAATGTCTAAAATGTGCTGCTTTTTAACAAAACCTAAAATCAGATTATCTGTATTATAAAAAAACTCATCAGTTTCACAAAAGAATCTGAATTGAATCTGAATTTCTACTTCATTTAAATGTTTCTTCACAAATACAACTTTTTGCCTGAAATGGATGTCTAGAAGTGAAAATGGCTGAAACTCAGGAGTTGTCGTTAACTGACCTACAAGAAATAAAGGTAGAAAATCTGAAAATTACTGTCAGTCAATTTGCCTTACATAAGATTTTGGAAAAATTCATCTATTTTTTAAAAAACAAGCTATTCCAATATTTATCTCACCTTCCTTAGAATAAGGAATCAAGTTGGACCACATTAGAAAATGAGGAACTAAATTATGAGAAATCTACTTACTTTTAAAAACTAATAATATGGATAAACCCCAGCTGTAAGTGACAAAAGAGAAAAAACTGTCCATATGTTATATTTACAGATGCTTGAAGGGAAAAGTCATATGTGTGAGGGAAAAGTCATACATGTGAGGGATAAGACAGTAGCTGTGTTTCATTAAGTAGGGCTACAGGTGCCTATTTATCCTTACTCTTACCTATGTATTTCCTAGATTAAAAATACATACAACTTTTATAAAGAAAAAATAAACCTATATTCAAGCTAAATAAATTTGAAAAAGAAACAAATTACAAGCCCACAACTACTCACCTCAGCTGGTGAATTCCCATTTCATCTGCACATGGAAATCCGGAATCTGAAGGACAAAGGTTTAAAGAAATTACCCTTGACATTATTAACTAAACACAAGTGTAGGAAGGGTTTATAGGGCTTTTTAAAAGCAGAGGCAAGGGAGAGAACAGAGAAAATGAAAAGAAACATAAATTGTGAACCCACTGAAATAAATGCTTATTTTATATTCAGGCTGTTATTTGATCTTGATATAAAATGTCTAGACAGTTAATAAAGTTAACTGAAAGCAACAAGGTAGGAGGGGGATAAAAGTCAAATCTAATTTAGGGGCTCAATCATGTTCCTAACAGTAACAGAGAGATGAGCCTGGGAGGATGGGCTTAAGTACTGCCACACAATGTGCGTAATAGGCTGCTCTAAGCAAAGAGAAAGGAATGTCAATCTCATCTCTTCCACGGGGAACTTGACTGTAAAAGGCTTTGTGTTCTGGGAAAGTGCTTCATATTTTTGATACCACTCTGTGAAACCAAAAGAGGCAGCTAGACATTACTTCCCCAAAAAGTTGATATTTTCTTCCCCTAACAGAAGACTTTTGCCCCTACTTTCCTCTTAAACTTCTAGAATTTGGCCTTTTAAAGTTTTACTGATCTAGTAATAAAATAAATCTAGAAATAAAAGTAGAACATCTAGAATAGTTACTGTCAGTCAATTTGTCTTACATAAGATTTTGGAAGAAATCTATTTAAGATGATTTTCTGTCCCACAATGAATTCTTATAAATGGTTCTTGGAGAGCTACTTAATTTCTTAAGTGCCATTTTACTTAATTTCAAGTTACCTTCCAAGAAGAGATTAAAAGAAATTCCAAGTGTTTTTCTGTTCCCTCCCACCTCCAAAGATTTGCCATGGTTTTTAAATAAGCACAGGGCAGGAAGACCAAGAGTCTACCCTGGAGTAAAACCAGTCATGATTCCAATGATAAGCAAAGACACTCTCCAAGGTCAGTGGGTAAGGCAGGCATGATATAAGGAAACAAAATGTCAACAACCACCTCTGGTGACACTAAGCACACAGATCATCTACGGGCGGCCTATAACTTCAAGCAGAGAATACAATTCAATGCAGTTTATTGTTATGACTCAATATAGGTAAAAAGAAAGAAAATCCCTTACATTGAATTTTTTAAATGAGGGGTGACTCCATGTTAAGTAAGTCATTTTGTTTTTTGTTCCTCCTGCAGGAGGTTAGATAAGAGACCAATAAATCCATGAGATTGCTGTACACTTAAACACACACCTATTTCAAAAACAATGCATGTAACTACCTCACATGTCATGGAAGGTTTCTTTGTAGCACATGGAAAATTAATATATTATGCAGGATTTAGCTTAAGTGTCATAGAAATATTTTTTTTTAAAAAGAGTACTCAGATAACAAATAGCGATTGTCTTACTTCCAGTAAAATTGTTCCTTTTCACAACAGAGCTGTTCATTTTTTTCAAGAAATGTATTTTGACTAAAATTGTAAAGGCAATTTATCTAGGAAATACCTTTGGAGCTATTTGGGGAGCTCACTTCTGGGCTTAAATTGAGAATAAATGACATTAAAATTGGATCACTGGTACTTTCTCATCTTTTACCCTGAGAATGTTGCACATGGTTGATGGATTAGACAATTTTTTCAGGTAACAAAGATTACCTGAAAAATGGCAACCATCAGCAAAAGCAATCCATAAGCCTAAAAATAAAACTTTTTACTAAAGTTCCCTTAGTGTCACAGTGCCCATACACTTTAATTAACAAGAGAGACAAAGTGCCCAAAAGCCAAAAACTGTCAATAAATTAATGCAATGGATTAATTAAGGAGTGGCAAGAAGTTGCACACAGACCTCTTAACCTCAACAGACCCTGAAAATCCCTGTCCAGTAACGGATGCCCATCATAATCTCCCTAAGATGACGTATGCTCAGACTGCTACTCTTAAGAAATAAGGCACCTAGACAAGTTAATTGTTTGATGTCCATTTGTCTTAGTTTTAGTTTTTAAACAGTACTTAAAAGAGTAAATCTAGTGTCCTAGAAACATAATTTGTGAAAGACCTCAGACATTTAATAAGTTGGAAAGGCAAGAAATAATGCTATTTAGTATTCAATATATCATAGTCGCAAGGCAGAAAGCTCTTCAGGCACACAAGAATGTCAAACTGTGCCTCCAGTTATTGTGTCAGCATTTAACTCGAATGATGGCAATGCCACATTTGTAGATACCTTGAGGATTTTTTGGAGCAGCTCAGGGACTCCTTCAAGGACCATGGATGTGTTGTGGTAGTCTCGATGTTGAAGAACTATGTATACCATTTCAGGGTCACTGGTGCTCACAGCCTCATATAAAACTAGAAAACAAAAAGGTGAAATTTAATCACCTCTTATTCTCAGACTTTCTGACAAATTCCAAAGCCAGTCTGAAAAATGTCTCTATAGATTCAAGACCAACATTTTCTTCCCAGAGAAAGAAAGACCGCAGTCTCATGGTCTTGTTTCTGACCATGACCTCTTATTGCTAGCTCTTAAATGAGTGAAAAGAAGAAAATAGAGCACTCCTAGTCTCTTAGTCAAAACCCTTCCACCCTTCCCTTATCCCCCTTTCTTACCACTGGTTCTGAAATTCTGACAATGTCTTCAAGGAGCTGGCTTTAATCATGTGACCACACGACTGTGGTTACATGTAGATCCGGCAGGCAGGGCTTATGCTCGTGCATATCCCAGTTCAGTCAACACAAAATTACTCTGAACAATAATCAGAGAGAGCTTGCCCAAAAAAGTGAAATGCCAAGATTTCACTGGAAAGGTCACTTTTAGCCATAATTTCTTTTTGATTTTGCCTCTCCTGATGGGTTCACTGATATTGCCATCCCATTCCTCAGGAAATCTGACCTCTACCCTTGTGTGTGGTAGAAAGAGTTTGAACTGAGAGCTGCCTTTGGCCCAGAACACAATTCCGGCCATTGTGCTGAAAATCAGCCAGCAGCATACAAGGAGCTCTCTCTTTATCCTGGCCCCTAGTCCCAAGAGAGAAAGTCTTAAGATAAAGATAACATTGATGATGGAGAGTGGCCTTTATTCAGAAAGAGAAACCAAAATAAAAGTGTTTAAACAATTTTTAAGAGTATACTTGCCTGTCTATCCATCATAATTTTCTTTTGTAACATCTTCTCTATGCCGGAGCAAGACTCTAGCAGATTCCAAATGTCACAAAGACACAGCAAGAGGCAATAAGTTTCGACCTCACGGATCTAGAGCCTCTACATTCTTTAAAGTAAACCCTGGCATTTATACAATTGGGAATATTATATAAAAGTGTGACAATGTGTTTGAGAATGTAAATATAAAAATATAAAACAGTATTTACACATTAATTACAGCAATATATGGAAAAATGAATACCCGCATGTGGGCACAGTTGAAATATGAATTTGGGGTCTATAAAAAAAAGATGGTAGTTACTGAGTTCCTCTTTCTATAAATTTAAGTGTCTAATGCTGGCAATAAGCCTCAGAGCATCAAACATAACCTTAAGTTCTCAACTACACTCAAATTAAGTCTAAATAAAGCTAGGGCTTTCATGAAACACAACTACCCCATGACACGGAATGTGAGGGATTTCTTAAGTGCTTATCAGCATTCACGTCTAGAACAGAAAATGCAAGCCTCTAATCAAATCTGAAAATACAGAAGGTAACTTGGATCAGAATAAAATTACATTCTCTAGCTGGATTTCCAGCAAAACACCACTCTCGTTATTATGTTTTGAGTTCTAATTAGCCAGAAGGAGCGCATCGCGGTCCTACCAGACAATGAGAATGATCTTCCAGGTGTGCATGTGAACATATTTATAGCTAAATGTAATAATATGCACCCACCATCAGTCCATTCCCTCTCAAGTGTTTTCTTTCCCATGCTGGACATTCTCATTTAGCTTTTCCTCTTCTTTCCTATTCTGGCCCTCCTCCTGGCACCTGCATTGGGTCTCCAGAGCCAAGTGCCTGTTTATCTGGTATGAGATCAGTCTGAATGGCTGGTCCCTGCCTTCCAAAGATGGCTCTGAACATTCTTCCAAGGATGCAAAAAACTGCCATGGGACTTCTGGAATATAAAAACTTTAAGTGCCATAGTACTTCTTAGAAAATGTGCTTTGTCTTGATTTGAGATGTTAGTTGTGCAGGTACTAACTGCAGCCTCCAAATAGATCTAGAATGTTCCACTTATTGGCCACAAGGAAGGAAGGTAAATAGGACTGTCCAACAGTTATTGAACCTTCCTGTTTGCTAAGTGTATCATGGCTACTGTGCAGTGAAGGCAGGAATGCCACTGAAATAACAGAGGTGGTTGAAGATATTCTGCTAAGTGAACACACATCCTCCCGGACCAATCCCAGTTCTCGGTGTTCTCTCAAGTGCTGAAATACCAACATGTCTCCTCAAACAGGGCCCATACTACTTCCCAGGACTCCCTGACTTTTCCCAAGGGTGTGGTGTGTCTATTTCACCAAAGAGATTGAGAATTTCAAAGAGTAGGATCTAGGTCTTATATTTTCTAGCTTTTGCCACCCTAGTCTCTAATTTGCATTAAATCATTGTTTTGTATCTTTTAATGGAATATGGTGAAAAACCATGAACTTAGTTGAAGTTTAGTAAGAAAGAAATAATTTGGCAGATTTATTATCTTCTTATAAATCTGTTATATAACTTGTTTTCTTACCTAACAAGTTCAAACTACATGAAAGGTGCTAGGTTTAGCACACAGCTTAAAATACAGGGGATGCTTAACAATATTTACCACACAAAAGGGGAAACTACTTACTGCAGTTCACACCCCAGAACAAAACTAACATCTCAGACTAAGGATTAACTCTCAAGCTTCAGGGCTACCATGTAAAACCAACACCAAATACATTAAATTGTTGAGTTTCTTCTATTTTGGACCACAGGGAAAACTATATGTATGAGCCATAGCAGCATACTTTGCGTGGCTAACTGTAACTCTTCTGAGCCTCCTGTACCTCTCTTTCTCATCTGAGAGGTGAGAAGGGATGTTATGATACATTATGGTAACAATGTGATTTAAAACAATGGATGAATAAAGATTAGAGTGGAAGTTTGTGAGATAGAGGATAGAAAAATCAGCAAAACCTAAAGTTGGTTCTTGGAAAATATCAACAAAATTGACAATCTTTCAGCTTGATTGACCAAGAAAAAAAAAGTGAGAAGATTCAAATTACTAAAATCAGAAATTTCCAGAACTGTGAGAAATAAGTTCCCATATAAACTACCCAGTGTGTAGTGTTTTGTTACAGCAGTCCAAACAGACTAAGACAATGCAGAAAAGCATTTAACAAAATCCAACACCTCTTCACAATAAAAAAAAAAGAACACTAAACAAACCAGAAGTGGAAAAGAGCTTCCTCAAAGGGCATCCATCTATGAAAAAACCACAGCTAACATCATACTTAATGATGAAAGACTAGATGCTTTCCCCCTAAGGTAAGGAACAAGACAAGGATATTCTCTTTTGTCATTTCTGTCAAACATTGAACTAAAGGTTTAAACCAGAGTAATAAGGCAAGAAAAAGAAATAAAAGGCATCCAAATTGGAAATGAAGAAGTAAAACTCTATTCACAAACAACACCATCTCATATATAGAAAATCCTAAAGATGTTTAAAAAAACTTTTAGAACTAATAAAAGAGTTCAGCAAGGTTGCAGGATACAAGATCAACATTCAAAAATAAATTGTATTTCTATACACTTGTAACAAACAACTCAAAAATGATATTTAAAAAGTAATTCCATTGACAAGAGCATCAAAAAGAGTAAAATATTTAGAAATAAGTTTAAAATAAGACATATAAAACTTATAGTCCGAAAATTATAAAGCACGAAACTTAGTCTGAAAATAATAAAGATCTAAATAAATGAAAAAACATTCTATGTTCATTTATGGTTCAGAAGACTTACTGTAAAGATGTCAATACTCCCCAAACTGAGGTGCAGATTCAAAGCAATCCCTATGAAAATTTCAGCTGGCTTTTTGCAGAAACTGACAAGCCGATCCTAAAAATTTATAAAGAAATGGAAGGAATCCAGAAGAGCCAATACCATCTTGGAAAGGTGAATAAAGTTTGAGGACTCACACTTTCCAATTTCAAAACTTACAACGCAAAGCTATAGCAAACAAGACAGTGTGGTAGTGGCAGAGGGAAAGACAAATAAATTAATAAAATACAATTTGGAGACCAGAAGTAAACTTACACATTTCTGGTAAACTGATTTTTAACAAGATGCCATAATAATTAAATGGGAAAAAAATATTTTCAGTGAATGGTGCTTGAACAACTGGATATCCACATGTAAAAGAATGACATTTTACATATACTCTACATGAACATTAGCTCAAAATTGATCATAAACCCAAATGTAACAGCTAAAACAAAAATAATTCTTGTAAGAAAACATAGGACACATAGGCAGTAAACTCTCTGATATTGCTAACAGTAATTTCTTTTCAGATATATCTCCTCAGGCAAAGTAAACGAAAGAAAAACAAACAAATGAGACTACATCAAACTAAAAAGTTTTTGTACAGCAAAGGAAACCATCAACAAAACAAAAAGACAATTGACTGAATGAGAGAAGATATTCGCTTATGATACATCTGATAAAAAGTTAATACCCAAAAAATATAAAGAACTTATACAACTCAACAACAGAAAAACAAACAACTCAATTAAAAAATGAGCAGAAGACCTGAACAGACATTTCTCCAAAGAAGAAATACAGATGGCCAAGAGACATATGAAAAGATGCTCCAGGTCACTAATCATCAGAGAAATGCAAATTAAAACTACAATGAGATATCACCTCACACCTATCAGAATGGCTATTATGAATAAATCAAAGAACAACAAGTTATCAAGGATCTGGAGAAAAGGGAACTCTCATACACTGTTGGTAGGATTGCAAATTGGTACAGCCACTATGGAAAACGGTCTGGAGGTTTCTCAAAAAATTAAAAATAGATATACCTTTTGACCCAGCATTGTACTTCTGGGTGTTTATCCAAAGAAAACTAAAACAATAATTTGTAAAGATCTATGCACCCCTATGCTCAAGGCAACACAATTTACAATAGCCAAGATATGGAAGTAACCTACATGCCCATCATCAGACAATCAGATAAAGAAGTTATGGTTCATATATACAATGGAATATTACTCAGCCATTAAAAAAAATAAAATCCTACCATTTGCAATGACATGAATGGACCCAAAGGTTATTAAGCTGAATGAAATAAGTCAGACAGAGAAAGATAAACACTATATGACTTCACTTATATGTGGAATCTAGGAACAAAAAGAACAGGTAATCAAAAATAGACTCACAAATAAATAGAGGAAAATCTGGTGACAGTCAGAGGGGAAAAGGTTGGGGGACTGGGATAAAGTGGTGAAGGGTTAAAGAAGAAAACATAGTGGTACATCATTGTGACCTTCTCAAATATGACACCAAAAGCATAAGAGACAAAAGAAAAAATACAGAAAAATTGCACTTCATCAAATTTGAAAATGTTTGTACTTCAAATTATATCATAAAGTAAAAAGACAACCCAAAAAATTAGAAAAAATATCAGCAAGCCATATATCTGATATGGGGGGTTCATATGCAGAATATATAAAAAACTAATCTGGAATAAAAAGACAACCCAATTAAAATGAGGAAAGGATTTGAATAGACATTTTTTTCAAAGAAGATATGCAAATCACCAAGAAGCACATAAAAAGATGCTCAACATCACTAATCATTAGGGAAATGCAAACCAAAACCACAATGAAATACCATTTCATATCCATTAAAATGGCTACAATCAGAAGGCAGACAATAATGAGTGTTGACAAGGACATAGATAAACTGGAACCCTCATACACTGGTGGTGGGAATGTAAATGGTGCAACCAATTTGAAAAAAGTTGGCAGCTCCTCAAAAAGTTAAAAGTAAAGTGACCATATGACCAAAAGAAATAAACATACATTGACTTGCACACAAATGTGCATAGTAACATTATTTATAAGCCAAAAATTGGGTGGGGGGAGGGAGGAAATGTCCATTAACTGGTAAAGAGATAAACAAAATGTGATACACATACAATGAAATATTTATTATTTAGCCATAAAAAGGAATAAAATACTGATAGATGCCACAATATGAATGAACCTCAAAAACATCATGTAAGGTTAAAGAAGCCTGGTACCAAAGGCACATATTGTATGATTCCATTTGTAAGAAGTGACCAGAATAGGCTAATCTATAAAGACAGCAAGTAGATAAATGGTTGTCTGGGGTTGAAGGGCTTGGGGGAAATGGGGAGTAACTAAAGGAATGGAGTTTCTTTTGGGAATGATAGAAGTGTTCTGGAATTTGATAGTGGTGATAGTTGCACACTCAGTGACTATACTAAAAACCCCTGAATAATACACTACAATGGATGAATTGTATAAGTGAATTATATCTCAATTATATATCAATTGGTATTTAAAAATCAATGTATGTATGTGTTTTTATGTAATACATAAAACGAATGTATCATCAATATACTGTTTGATGAGTTGCTTAATTTCTCTTGAGCTTTGGTTTGCTCCCTTTGTAAAATGAGAATAAAAAACACCTACCTTACAGAATTCTTACAAAGGTCAAAGCACAATGCCTAACTCCATAGTAAGCGCTAAGAAGAGTTAGCTCTTATTATCATACACCCACTCTATGTAGTTTGATATAAGTTGTCGCGTACTTCCTAACAGGGATTTGTTCAAATTTCATTACAGGTAACTTTGGAGCTTAGGGTCTTCAACTAATGACATTAGTTCAGTGAGCAAGTGCTATCTGAATTTCATTGGAATTCATTTTCAAAGCTTGATTGTTTTAAATTTCTTCAGTCATGAGCTACACCAAATTAAAAATTCTCACCCCTTTTAACCATAATTGTGCCCCCCAACAAAGAAAAGAAATGAGATTTCTGCATATCTTCCTATCTGGTAATTTAAGCCCAGCAACTTTTCTTGATGAAAGCCTTCTTTACCATCCTGCTGACCTCCAGAGGCAGTAAAAGGCTGAGCTTTGAGTGCAGGCTTCACAGCCAAACATCAGGCCCATTCCTCTGCATCCCTTACTAGCCTCAGTGAATTATTCATCCCTCCTGTGCATGAAGTAAGTGCTTCATAAACTGTCACTGTTACCTCTAGGGAGGAAGCTCAGGCCACCACCCTCATTCCTGTGCACTCTCAGACTGCCCTGTCCTCTGTGGCTGTAGCCTGAACTGGTTCCCCAGTTCCAGGACAGTGGAATAAAGGTATCTACAGGCCTGGTTTCCTAAGGTGAGCCTGAATCCCCAGGGCTGAGGAGGAGCACTTGAGAACAGGTTCTAGGCTCTTATCTTGGATGCTCAGCCCCTGGCTCATGCCATTTGCCACAATATGGATGTACCTCAAGATAACCATGCTAAGTGAAATAAGCCAGGCAGAGAAAGTCGAAAATCAGATATCACTTATATTGGGATAGATATCAACCAAAAAGCAGCAAATGAACAGGACAAACAAACAGAGACCCATGGACATGGACTATAAACTAGTGGTTACCAGAGGGTAGAGAGGAGAAGGGACAGGGGAGTTAGACACAGTAAAAGAAGTCAGATATGTGGTGACAGAAAGAAATCTAACGATGGAAGGTGAACTCATACTGTAAATATATATATATGCCTTACTGTTAAAGTGTACAGCGGAAACTTATTGGATTTTGTTAATCAATGTCAAAAAAAATAATAATAATAATAACAAAGAAACTCCTGCTCAAGTTGAACTTTTAAATAAGATCCAGAGTCTCATAATATGATACTGAAATGTCCAGATTTCTATCTGTGGCCTTCTTTCAGCCTTCAGAGTAAGGTGGAGGAGGCTGAGGCTGGACATAACACCTGGCTAAGTAGCTGGGACTTGGATGACATTGGCATGGCCTCTCAGGTACCTGGCCCTTGGTGATCAGCAGGCACCAGGAGAGTGTATCATGGTAGGTGATATTCATGTGAATCAGATGTGAACACATATTGGTAAAAAAAAAGAGCAGGTACACATCTTTTGACAAATTTGGAATATCTTTGTATTGATTACAACCTAAAGGTACATTAAAGCCTAAAATCTTTAATAGAGATGTGTCTGGGAAATATTCATGCACACAGTATTGAATTTTTAAAATGTAACATTGTTTTCGATTAGAATTTCATTTAATTGTTTGGGTTCTCCAGCATAGTTGTTCGACATTGATATAACTTATGCTGTCCAACAGAGAAGTAGTGATGGGACTATGATGGTACCCATAAGGGGGAAAGACTAAGGACTAAGCACAGAGTCATGCTACTGCAAAGTGAACATGAAGAGAACCCTCAAGATGGATTCAGAAAAGGCGGATGCACTGTAATACTGCTTTGAGCACTTGCTGGATGATGGGGCACTCGAAAGTACTCCAGAAGGGTAGTCTGTTTTGAGATTACTGAACAGCCTTGACTGAGTTGATCACGAAAACCTATAGGTTGCTCTGGAAGAACTGGGCATGCCTCAGTACTTGATGGTCCTGATGTGTGACCTGTGCTGTAGACAGAAAGCCACTGTCAGGACACAACATGGAGACATGGGATCATTTCCTATGGGCAGAGGTGTCAGACACGGGTGCATTCTATCTGCCTATTTGTTTAGTCTGTACACAGAACATACCCTACAAATGAGTGGACTAGACTCAGAGGAAGCTGTAAAAATTGGTGAAAGATAAAGAAATATCTTAACATGCAGATGACTCCATCTTACTAGGAGAATGTAGCAATAATTAGACACAATTTCTGATGAAATTACAAGAACATGGTGCAAAAGCAAAGTAGCATTTGAACAACAAGACGACAAAATCATGACTACAAAAGAAATATACAACTATCACATTGACAATGAAGACACTGAAATAGCTCAAGGTGTTGCTGAATTTGTTTCTGTCATCAGTTCAAATGGAGACTTCAGCAGAGAGAAGTCAAGAGAAAGCTAAGACATGGAAGAGTGGCAGTGGGAGGATAAGGAAAGATCACCACAAACAAGGGTGTGTCATTAGAGACCAACGTCAACCGTATAATCTTATCCCCAACTACTCTGTTCTGATATGAAAGCTGGCTTTTGAAGATGACTGACAGGAAAAATAAAATGATTCATTTCACATACATCACTGGTGGAAAGCTCTATAGATACCCAGGATTAACGGACAGACAAACAAGCGGGTTCTAGGACAAACGGAACCTGAACCAGTGATGGAGGCAAAAGTGACAAAGCTGAAGTGGTTCTACTTCAGACATGTCATGGGAAGTCAGGGTTCTTTGGGAAAAAAAAATAATAATAATACTGGAAAAAATATAAGGCAGAAGGAAAAAAGGAAGTTCAAATATGATATGAGTTGACTCTATCAAAGGAGCCACACACACGAGTCGACAGGAGCTGGGCAGGATGGTTGGGGACAAGACACTATGAATAGCGCTCATTCACAGTCACCAGGTGTTGGAGTGGGTCAACGCATATCGCACTCTCTCACACACACCACAACCATCTTGATGTTTTTGTACTGTATAATGTAATTTTTCAAAAATTAGGTGAAAGTCTTTTTTAAAATGCTACAAGGTATGAGGTATATCTTAGATTAGATATAGAAATAATTCAGAAATGAAAAGACATGGGAAGTCTCAGAAAAGAAGAAAAACAAAATTTAAAAATCTCTGCAGAAATAAAACAGAAACTAGAAGAAACATGGTGACAATCATGCCATAGAATATTTTTTAAAATGGGATCACTATTGCAAAAGAAATTCAGAAAGAGAGTATAAAATAGGTGGTCACAAGGATCTAAAGTTGAAGAGAATCAATGAGAAGCTACCTGACGTCTAACAATTTGAGTGCCTGAAAAGCAAAAACAAAAGCAATGATACAAAGCAAGTATTAACAATTATAATTTGTTCTTTCTGGGAAAAAAATGCTTTGAAACACTGAGCACCCACTCGGAATGACTAAGAGCAAGTGATAAGCTAGCAAAATACAGCGCTTGTAAGATAGAAAAAAATCTTTTAGGCATCAAGAATCACAGAGCAAAAGACTTAGAAGGGAAAACATTACATTTTATCACCCTTTCTTGAAAGAAACACTGTGTCGGAAGAAAACAGAGCAACATATTGAAATACTCAGTGGAAGAAATGGAGAGTCGGGAACTTGATACCGACCAAGCTGACTTTAAGGTATAAAAGGCCCTGACATCCAAGTCATCGAGAAGATCTTGCATGATAGTGTCCCACAAGCAATGGAATAAAGAAACCTCAAACAAAACGTCCGCAGGAGGACACTGACATAAGGATGGCTGGTAAGGACTACATTTGTAAAGATTCAATGAAAGTTGGATGAAATAGGGAGTGATCCTGGTGTGGTCACTAGGGTGACTGACTCACAGTAATGCATTCAGTTCCAACTCTAAGGTATTGTCCTATATCTGTGTTTGATTATATAGAAAAAAATTTTTAAAGCAACTAGCAAGTGATAAATGTTATCTAACATATAAAAAACTTCCATATCAAATATACACGTACCTAGAACTAGCACTAGATCTATACAATACAAAACTAAACTCCTACTAAGGGCAACGCCCTGAGAGAGCAGCAGCAGGGAGGCTCCTGTCCTTGTTCCTCACTGAAGCTCCATCCCCTTGGAGGCCCTGGCTGAGGCCTCCAGGTCATGGCCATGACAGGTGTCAACAAGAAACTGCAACACAAACACAGGTGCTAGAATCACTGGGAAGCCACAGAAACAGACGGGGGAGTGCTCATGGAGGTGGGCATGCAGGACCAAGAAGGCTCCTCAGACCTTAGAAGGTGACCTCGGGCCTCCATCCCCAGGGTTCAGTTTTGAGGAAGAACTCCTGGTTCTCTTCTCTTTAGACACAGTGTTCCTTGCCCAGCACACAAAGTCCACAGAACAAATGAGTGATGGAGTCAGATTTTCCACATGAGAATGACACATTCTCAGCAAGAGTGTCTGAAGATAAATACTAGACTTTTATGGAGAAAGTCACAAGGAATTGATCCCAACTAAAACGGGATTACATATATGGTTCCTCCTGACTCAGATTCCTCCAGAACGGGTTGTGGCATGGGTCTATGCTGGGGGCCACCTGCAAAAGGAAGGAGCCCTGCCCAGCACTTGGCTAAGGGGAGAGAGGCGGGAAGAGTCATTCTGAGGCCTTCCTTTAATGGAAAGGCTTTGTGAAGGAAGTGGCAGCAGTGATGCATCATGACCATTCTAAATGTCATGAGACCTGCTGAGAGTTTATGTTCTGTACTAAATAAAATTTTTATGGCATGTTAACAGATTCTAAAGTATGTTTATCCATTAAAAAGCCAGCAAACATCTCCTGAGTGGTGATGGGATTTGTGTCTAGGTTAACTGAGGTACATACCTGGTAATAATGAGTGCACACATTCAGACTCTACAAGGTCATTAATATATACACTTATGTACCTATCCATTCGTGATGTGATGGTGAGGGGCATGTATGTTAGAAAGTTGGCAACAGCAACTGTGGTCTTTACAATACAAGAATCAAGGGAAACACTCAAAACACAAAAAGGTCAGAAGCTATGATAAATATATACAATGGAATATTACTCAGCCACAAGAAGAGAAAAAATACTGCCATTTGTGACAACATGGATGGACCTCAAAATAATTATGCTAAGCAAAATAAGTCCGACAGAAAAAGTTGAAAATCACATGATATCACTTATATGTGTGATATAAACCTAAAAGCAACAAATGAACAGGACAAACAAACAGAGACTCATGGACATGGACTACGGACTAGTGGTTACCAGAGGGTAGAAAGGGAAAGGTAGATGGGGTAAAGGGGGTCATATATTGGGGAGTAGGGGGAGGGTGAAGTAGGAAAACGGGATTATATATGTGGTAGCTGAAGAAAACTGGACTTTGGGTGGTAAACACATAATAGAATATACAGATGTCAAACTATATGTACACCTGAAAATTATATTAAAAAACACAAAAAGTCACACACACACACATACACAGAATCATACCACATAGATTCACATGCCCACACACTCACACCTATGCACACAAACATACATCACCTGGAACTGGAGATCACGGCCATAACTCTTTACCTAGAAAATCAGTTTCCATCGCCACGTCCCCGATTCTCACTGCCAGCAAGAAGCTGGGATTAAAGTGGCTCTCCACAGCAAAACCAGTAAGAATACCACCCCTTTCTCAGTTTCTAGATTTTTCCTCAGCAAATGAAGGATTCTAGAATACGTACCATCTTCAAGGGCAAGTAGAACCACCTGAAATGACAGAAAATACTATAAGGGCCACATCACGCCGGGTCCTGTTTGCACAGACCTTCGCTTAACTCAGTGACGTTAGAAAACCAGATGGGAAATGCTGGAGGTGTCAACGGAACCCACCAGGAAGAACAGGACAAAACTACTCAGTTGAAGGGCACGAACTTTCCTGGAAAACTCTGTTCTCAAGGCCATTTTGAGTGGACAATTACAAACTTCTCTACTAAAAAGGAAAAACTGCTAAGATTAAAAAAAAAAGCTCTCTTTCATACAGTTTGTAAACACTGCTGTCATTTTTGAAGGCCCTTTAGGATCCGTTATTAGTTGGTACTAGACTCATGCTCAACACTCTACCCACCAAGTAAATGTCTGTATTATCTGGAATGCACATTCCTACTTTTTCATATTTTAATTTTACTGATAAAGTAATAAAGCCCCATTGCTCTCACAGGAGAAGGGAAAGCTTACTTTGATGAAGGATGTCACCTCATCTGCCCCATTACTGAGAGGCTCCTCTCACAGGCCCCTGGTGGGATATGTGAGGACACAAAGTGACTGTCAGTCCTTGGTGCTGCTGCTCATGAAGGACTAGGGAGCTCTGCTGAGTGCTGACAGGGGTGAGAGTGTACTGATGAGGGTGGTGGGTAAGCATGAACTGAGCTGCTGCTGGGTCCTCCTCCTTGCTCAAGAAAGAAAGGTCAAGGAGAAGACCAGAGAAGAAATGGCTTTCTGGAAGGAACCTAATCAGTGGGAAATACTCAAATTAACAAAGAATAAACACGACAATCGTGCTGTTTCAAAGACAGAGGTCTGACTCTTTCTGCCTGTTCTGAGATTCAGCTAAATTGCCAGTGTCTTCTTGATTTCCTCCAAGGTCATTTCTTCCTGTATATTCCACACATGCTGCTGCTGTATTCATCAAAACACTTCTGCAAGATTGTTTTACTTAAAGACAAGCAAATTTACTGGGGACTTAACTCACTCCTATGCAAACTATCTTATTACACTTATTAACTAATCCTTTTTCATTAGTGAATAAAATTCAGAAGATTTGAAAACAGTGAAATCCCACTATGTAGAGTTGATGCTATCATCTGTGGTAACCTCCTTCCTCTCATTTTTTTCTATACAGTGTGTGTCATTGAGTCAGTGTCTGTCTACTCTCTCACAGGACACAAACAGTGGGACAGTTCCTTATGTGGGAGAGGCATGGGGGCACAGTCTCAGTCTACCCTAGCTGTGCAGGAGGTTTGCAACAAGGGGGATGGGCACCCGGACACCCCCAGTTTTACTCTGAGTTCTCACTTGCCACCAGCCCTTGTGTCCATGCTGACAGGTTTCCATGTTTCTGAGGTTTGCTGTAATGCAGTCTCTGATTTTTAACTCTTTGGGACAGAGGCTAATGGGTGACCTCAGCAGTGACAGGTGCTGATTCAGATTGTCCTTCATGGGGCCTCACACCTCTTAGAATCTCTGTGCTGACCTGCAACATGTGGACCTTATATGTGCCTTTCATGGCAACGACTATGCCAAAGTCTGCTGTTAAAGGCACTGACAGCTGCCCTGTGTGACCAGTGAGGACATCTACTCTTGACAGGCAACATTTGGGAGCTGTGTAGACACTAGCGCTTCCAGCCACGTCCACATTTGCTGGAACTCCCTCCCTCTGTGACTAATGACCCTGTGACTGAGTGGTGAGTGCCAGTCAGGGGTCCAGAGCATCAACATAGGGACCCATGCCTGGGTTCACATGTTGTCTCCTCCATGCAGGAGGTCAAGAGCTTGGGCCATTCATCTCTGCTCCACCCCACCTGAAGACATGGAATATTAAACAAACCTCCAGATATAGCCATGGAGGTAAGAATGACTTATGTAAAGCAGTCTGTGAAGGTGAGAATCTTTTTAGAAAGTGAACTTGGGTAATATGTTGTGTAAGGGGTAAAATCCTGAAGAAACACATGCACCACTCACACACACTCACATTTATACTCACAGCACACACACTCACACAAAAACTCCCTCAAACCTCAAACACACACACCCCACCGCCTAAAACTCATCACGGCTGCCGGGCTCTGCAGAACTAGTCAGATTCTTCCCTGTACAATCACTCCCTTCCACTACACCCCCAACTCTCACTGCCGGCAGGAACCCAGAATCAGGGGGCCTTCCAGATCAAATTGGCAGGAAAGCCCTACTGTGATCAGCACCCAGATTTAACTTTGACAAATGAGTGACTGACAATATGTACATTTTTCAAATGGTCCTTCATCCACATGTCATAAGAAAGGAAAACACTGTGAGGTTCATAATCCCCCTGGACACTGTTTGCCCAGGTCTTCCGTTCTCTTGATGACTTTAGGACACCAGATGGGAAACAGTGCCTGAGTCAACCACCCCAAAAGAAAACATACAGAACACCTGTGGGAACGGTTTGAGCTCTCCATGGAAGCTGTCTCAAGTCCCTTTGAATTGGCAATTACAAAATTCTTTTTTCAAGGAGGAAATGGTGCTTCTGAGGATGCTGCTGGCAGCACTCCAGTTTGAACGTAATGCTGCCCTTTCTGAATGCTCTCTCGAATCAGCTTTCAGGTGGTCATACTCTCACTCAAAATTCTCCCACCTAGTAGATTGTCTCTATCATCTGGCAGGTATGTGCTCGCATTTTTAGTCTGTAATTTTATTTAAAAAGAAAGCAACATTTCCATTTCAAAGGGTGGAAGGCCTTCTTACCTTAGAAATAGATGAGACCTCCTCACCAGACCTGACTCTAGGAAGCTGCTCCACCATGGCGTGACGGGAGCTACGGGGACACAGACACTGTCAGTCATTGGTGGTGCTGCTCAGGACTGTCTCAGAGAGCTCTGCTTGAGGTGGTTGTGGGGCTGGAGAATATGGATGCGGATGATAAACACTATGGTTTGAACTTCCACTGGGATAACCCATAGTGGATAAAGAAAGAAGCAGGCAAGAAAGAGAAATAGAGCCTTTGGCGGTCTAATTAAAGGGAATCTAATCCATTTGAATTCATCTAAAATTCATGCTGTTGCAATGACAGTGTCTGATTCCTCCTGCTCTTTTTAAAGCTGAGCCAAATACTCACTTTTTCTTCAACTGTTAAAGGCCATTTCAGCATCCATGCATTCATACATGTTGCTAGTGTCTTCGACATGTATAACATTAAATATTTTGTTTATTGTGATGACTTTACATATTGATGCTGCTTTTAATCATTTGTGACTATATCAGTCAGTAGTATTGATTACATTCACAGTGCTGTGGACCCATCCCTGCTGTCCAGACTCAAAACAATTCTCAGGAATAAATCACTCTGCCTTGACCCTCCTTCCACCCTTGTAATCTCTACTTTTCTGTCTCTAGAAATTGGTCCTTTCCAGAAATCTCATATAAGTGGAATCATAAATTATTGTCCAGGCCTGATGTCACTAAGCTCAATATTTTTTCAGGGTCTATTCATGCTGTAGCCTATTTTAACATCTAATTTACTTTTATGGCTGAATAGTATCCCACTATGAGTGCACACCGCATTTGATCCACTCATCATTTGGTAGACTTTGGGGCTCTTTCCACCATCTGGCTATTGTAAATAATGCCTTTATGAACCAGGTTTCTGTGGGAGAGAGGTGATACCCTGGAGGAGGAGGGGGCTGAGCCACAAAGAGTCCAAATCTACCATGCAGTCTCCAGCTCCTACCTTTCAGTCTCTGACTCCACATACACTTCCCTCCGATCACAGCTGCTCAGAGAACCAGGGATGTCCCAATTTGTGGCCATCCTCCCCCTGTGTCTATCCACTCCAGCTGGCTCACTCTGAGCCTTCTCCATAACAAGGGACCACTCTGAGTCACCAGTGGTCTGGGTGACTCTCAAGCCAACTCAGAACATTCCGGACCAACTGGCTGCCACATGACAACATTTGAAAACTTAGCTTCCCTTTCACGACCAACCCTGAATATAGAGTTGATGCCCATGAACCAAGAATGTGGTACCTTAGTGATTTAATGAACTAAGGCTGAAAGCTCCACTGTTTGCTGACTCTTGATCCGAGCAGCCATCTGAGCAGCCTGCGCCAAGGCCTGGCTGAGAGCAGATTCTGGCTGCTCTGGCTCTGAATGTGTGTCTTCCATGCCCAAGCCCTTCAACTAAATTCAGTCTCTTCTTCTGCCTCCTCCAACCCTACATCATGCAGTGGAAGTGGACTGAGTCCCATTTCCTCTGAGAGGAATCTCTCCTTAGTGATAGCCTGTGGCCCCACATCAGGACACTCGCAGAGAACCACCAAGACCCTCCTAACCTCCATCACCAAATGTTCATTTCTCTTACCCAAAGGCACCGTCCTTCTCACCACTCTCTAAGGCAGCACCCAAACACCCAGGAATTCTGTCCACATCAAACCATGGAAATCCCACTGTGAATTTCCAGTTTTCTCCTTTTGTAAAACCTCTTGATTTAGACTGCTAACGTTTGGTGTCAAAATTTGGTATTCACATTCTAAAGACTTGAACTGTAATCCCCCTTTCCTGTCATGTCTATTGCTGGGGTAATATCAAGATCCTCCCGACCCAGGGAAAACAGTGTGGATGTGTATCTGTTCACTGGAAAGCTCATACTAAGTTAGCTTTTGTAGGAAATAATACATTTTTCTAAATTTAGAAAAATATTTAAGGCAGCCTGCTTGTTAGAAGAATCAGAAATATCAATAAAGTAAAACAACAAAATTTAAAACATCTATAACTCTCTAAACAAATCCAGAGTGGTAGAAATAATTTTAAAAGGATGAGGAATAATTTTCAGAAAAAGCTAAGCAGCTCATTTGAAAGAACAGCATTCAGATCAACAGAAACACACCTGCACAACAGTTCTGATTTCCCATCTTTAGGACTTGAGGCGTGAGAAGCTGATAACCTATCTGTTCTCTCTCAGCTCATAGAGAGACAGCTGGAATGAAATGGAAGATGGACATCATCACACAACCATAGTGCTGGGCCATCAAAGAACTTTCAGGGTGAATGCACACTGCTGCTATATAGACATGTGTGTGCTTACATGAACTGTGTGGCATTTAAGGGCACATGTTTTGTTTCAAAAACTGAATCCCAGACCCTCATATTATTATTCCGTTTATGAAAACAAGTTATGAGAGAAAATTTCCTGGCCCCAAAATATAGTTGATAGTGATAATTTCAGAGTGAAGAGGAACAAAGCTAAAATGTTGAAAATAAAAAGTGTATCTATTCTTGATTAAAATACCATCTTCACACATTTCTACTATTTCCAAATTGCCAGACATTTCTAGGATAATGTAAAATACATTTCAGATGAAATAAAAAGTAATATTAATAGGAATTCAATTTTAAAGTGATATTTCTCCATTAAGCGTATAATGACATATGTATACATACATACATACATACATATATATATATATATATATATATATATATATATATATATATATATGTATATTTAATCACCAAATTATACAAACCCTGCATGACTGGGATTGGAAGCCTGTCACTAAGCTTTACTGCCTCTCTCTACTTTTGAAGACATGAAGACTCCATGAATATTAGGGTGGAGTGACTGACCCACCATGAAACATCTCTAAGAGAAGTCACGGACTCAGGTTCCTGATCCTATTTAAACAGAAGCTTTCTCCTTCCTCCTTTCAGGTGGAGGCTCACTGCATGCCCCACATTCTACCACTTCCCAGGACAGGTTTCTACAAACACAGTCTACCAGCCTGATGATATTTTGCCTCCCTGATGCCTCAATTTAGCATCCTGCTGCTACCATGGTTCTCTTTCTGGCATCTATCACAAGTTTTAATTTTCTATGCGACTATTAAATACCTGTCTTCCTGACCAGACCGTAAGTTATGTGAGGGCAGGGGAGTGATTGGCACTTCATATTTTTTTAATACACTCCCCTTTGAGCTTTTGTGAGCTTGAATATAACCATTTAGTCTTAACAGAATACTTTTCCATCTCTTTTTTGCATCACACATCCATTAAGAAGGAGATATCAACTCAGCTACAAATTAAGTCTAAACAAAGAGGTGAGGCGGTACAAACGAGGGATTCTAAACTATATCTGGGTCAAATTCTAGCATTCGAGCCAAATCCTTCATTAAGCTCAATTTCCTCATTTATCCAGCAACCATTATTCATTGTACACAATATGCTACTCTCCTGGACTCTGGGACAGAGCAGAGCAGTAACAACACATGTAAGGAAAATGGTGATAAAACGAGAGGGAAGATGGATGAAAAAGGGAACTAGAGTAGGGAGTGTGCATTCTGAGAAAGAGGGAAAGTTTTCCATTTAGATCTGTCCCAGGACACATGATCTCCTCCATGGGTGTCCCACCTGGAAGTTGTGGGCAGACAGATGTCTCCATAGGCAATGGAGGTTTGAGTTAAACTGGTCTGACAAAGCAGATCCCATGGAGACCACCTCACCCGTACCCCTTATTTGACAGGTGGGAGATCAAATTCTGGGGAGGCTGTCACTAGCTCAGGACAGCACATTCACAAGTGGTTAGAACCCCAGATGGGACTCTCCACCATCAGATGCCACAGCGAGAGGGTCCTTGGAAGTGAAGAAGCTTAGAAGCCCAGCCTGGCCCTGTGAAAGCCCCTGCCCTTCTGGAGCCCACCTGCTGTTCTGAGAGAGGCACATTACAGGGAGATCGTGCCCTTGGGAGCCAGCACTCCTCTCTCCATTCTGTGTGAGTCTCCAACTCCGGGTGTAAAGCTTCCAGCAGATTCCCCTGGACTACTCTGAGCCGGAGCCTCCAGACTCTGGAAATCTGCAGAGGGTGCCTGTCTGCTATGCCTGTCTCTCCCAGTCTGGGAATGTGTAAGAAAGTTGAGCCCCACCCTCAGGAAGAGAAAACTATTCCCCACCTAGGTACTAGGAACCTTCCTAGAGTTGAGACAGTTAAGGTTCAGTTTACACAGCTAATAACAATGCTGGGCTCCAATCAGTTTAGCAGGAAGCAGAGCCTGGAGGATGAGGCAAATGCAGATACATTCAGGTGTGTCTGATTAGTGACTTGGGGAGGAATCCAGATGCAGGATGCTGAGGGAGGCTGAAGGGTGGGAGCAGATGTAGGTGGGTTCTGTTTTGGGCAGTCAGGAGGGTCCTAAGTGTAGGGCCAGGAGAAGGCAGAGGAGAGAGAAAACAATAGAGATATTTGGGAAAACCATCTCTTGACAGCTACTCTACCAGCTTTTAACATTTATAGTATTTCTAGTTTTATCCTATTGTAGGTGAGCTCAGCACTTCCAAAAATAAAATGCAGGAAAGAGCCTGAGAAATGTTCTCAAGGAATAACAAGGCTACCCTTTTTTTTTTTTCCTTTCTTTCTTTCTTTCTTTCTTTCTTTCTTTCTTTCTTTCTTTCTTTCTTTCTTTCTTCTTTCTTTCTTTCTTTTTTTGCAGCAACCTTTCTAGGAAACACAAGGCTACATAAAGGGCCAACAAGGAGAGAGAGCCTGCACCCCACTGCACCCTCCAGACCCAAGAAGAAAGGATCTGTCCTGGGCAGGGTGGCCAGGAGCCACCTTCATGAGAAGCCTCCAGAGGCTCAAAAGCTCTGCCCAAGCAGGCGAGATGCTGACTTCTCCAGGAGGAGAGTACAGGTTTCCTGCACACAGAAATTCCCTGACTTATTCAACAATAGGCCTTTGGAGCTCCCTTAGCAATTACCACCTCATAATGCAGCTTCCTGCCCACCAAGCCACTAATAATTTATTGCAAATAAGTCTCTTTGTTCCAATAAGGCAGTTGGGTTTTCTACATCTGAATTCCCTACAGAGCTTAACATAGCCGGGGACCCAGTTGGTCCTCATTAAAATTCTTCTGGATCTGAATCTTCCCACCTTACCATGCCCCTTCTCAACCCTGCAATCCAGCAGCCAGCCCAGGAATGCACTCACTTCTCACTTTCCTAAGGGCTAGATTGGCAGATGCCATCTAAGGGAAGGCAGGTTAAGAGCCCCCGAGTCTGTAGATCTGACTGGTAGCTTGGCAGGAGCTTCCACAGGTTAACAGGGAGTTGCTATTAGCAAATTCTCTAATTAGGATTCTCTCTATTGTCCTCCTGTGGAAAATACTCATCTGTAACATTTAAGTCAGACCATGAATCTCATGGAGAACTGGAAATCTATAAGAACATTACCTAAGGGTCTCTGGCGAGAGCCACTTCCCAGGTTTTGGTTACATCACCTATGAAAAGTATTATGTGTGCAGGTGCCTAAGCCTGTGATAAAGTATCTTCCAATTCTACTCTTCTGTGCAAAACTGGACCATCTCATTCATCCATGTGCAAAACAGTGATGTGGGTTTGGAGTAAAAAGACCTAGGGTTCACATCCTGGCTCTGCATTCTTGGCTGGTCTTGGGAAGTCACTTAATCTTTCTGAACTAATTTTCTTCCCTATAAAATGGACACAATAACAATATCTTCATCAAGTAGATATGAGATTTAAATGAGATACTATATGTGAGCAGGGTCGATAAACTGTAAAGTAGTATTCAACTATTACTAGGGCATAATGACGGCGATACATAAAAATGTTCCTTTAAATAAGCAGTTGCTTGTGGGTGACATCAGAAACGAAAAAGATCATAGTTGATAGACTTGCTGGTAACTCCTCCCTGCTCAGGGGGGTCAACTGCCCTGAATCTGCCTTTGGAGATGGGCACTTAACAGATCTCAGAGTGGAGGCTGGCAATCCGGCCTCTACAAAAGCAGGGTGAAGCTGTTGGCCACCTGCCAGGGCTTCTCCCATGCTGCTTCTGCAATTTGACAACAGGCTGCCAACAACCTCTTCCCCAGGTAATAAAGTAACAGTAAATTAAGGCCCTTATTTTTAGTGCACTTTATGCAAAGGGAGCAGACCCTCTAGGAATGAATATTCATTTGTACTACCCTTAAAAAATGCTGATAATCTCACAAAAAGTTGTTACTGTTAAATGCTAATTGCATTTCCTTGGGTAAACACCATAAAAAATTCATTGCGGTTTTCAGAAACAAGCTGCCAATTGTATTTTAATTGCTAGAGAGGCGAGACTAGGGGAGAAGCTTAACCAGGAAAATACTAACTAGTTATAACAAGGAACTCTCCCCAAGCCAGAAGACCCAGTTCTGAGCAAAGAAAGAGCTAAGAAAAAGTGATGGGTCTTGTTGGGAAGCCAGACCTAAGAGAGCTCTGACCTAAGTGTTTCTCGGACTTTGTAGCATCATAGCACCTAGATGGCTGGGGCTTTGTTGTGGCAGATCATGACGTGCAGATTTGACAAATGTAAAGAATTAAATAAATATATACATACCAAAAGTCTAGAGAGATGAGCCAGAGTCAGTTCCATGCTTTAAGAAACATGTATGGGGGGAAGATTGTAATTTTACCTTTTAATGTGAGGATCTGTGGGCGGGGCGGTGCGGGGCGAGGCGGGGCGGGCAGGGGACTGTACATAGGCCATATATTTCTTCATTTTAATAACAGAACTCCTTGGACCAGTTCACAAAACTGTCATTTGAAACCAACACTCTATACCAACACCAACCAGAATATTCTTACAGTGGCCCCTAATCCTACCCCAGCTCCAAGCAGGGCCATCCAGAGCCAAGTAAGAACAGGAAGGAGGTGAGACCAAACACGGAAAAGTGGGGAGGATCCTGACTCCATGGGCTTAATCTGGGCTGGCTCAGTCTTGACTCCATCTTCCCAGGAGCATCCAGAGGCAGGGTGGAGGGCACAGGGAGATCCTCCCAAAAGATGGGCACAGTGGCTGGGCAGGGGAGAGAGCAGAAGGGCAGGCTGCTTCCGGCATCCTCTTCCTTTTCAGCTCCTCCCCCACGTTCAGCAGCTGCCCCACGCTCCAACCCTGCCTCAGCCTCTCTCTTGTCATTGGGACTTGCTGGTGAGATAGAGAAACTTGAAATCAGGGTGTGGGGAGAGAGGCCCTATGGCCTGCCCATGGGTGGTGGCCGTCTCTTGTGCAGTGATAGGAGATCCATGCCTTCTGCATCGGGGTCTGCTACTTCTCCATCTAGTGGACCTGCCAGAGACCCCAGGAAACATGAGGTTGGTTTGAGTGAGATGGAGGAAAGGATTGGACTAGGGGAGAGATTCCTGAGCTGAAAGAGGAAGGAGCTGAATCCACATGCACTAGCCAACTAACTTTCATTTTAGTAAATTATGTAACTGTTCAGAACCTCATTTCCACTTCTACCAAATCGGGCTAAAAATATCCGCTTCTCTAGGGTTTTTGTAAGGTTTGAATGAGACGATGGATACATATGCCTCCTGTAAACCCTAAAGTTTATTAGCTACCACCCACCCCATGCCCAGTCTTGCAGAAAAATGCTTTTCCTTATCATGATCGGCATTTATAAAGTACTTGATACAAATAATGAGTTTTTATACACATTATCTGAAGTTGAGTGGCTTGCCCAATGTCGCACAAGAATTAATTAGTTGCCAAACCCAAATTGCTAAATGCTGAGCTCTCTCTATAGTGCAGGGAATGTGGGCACTAGTAACTGCCTTAGAAATAAAGGGTGAGTGATGGTCATAAATAAACGCAGAAATAACATGAAGTTCACTCGCTCTAAGCCGAGCACTGTGCAGGCCTTATACAGGTCTTACCTCATTGAATTGTCACAATAGCATACCAGTAGCCATGATGGTTATTACCAGGCAACTGAGGTTTGACAGTTAGGAACTTGCCAAAGTTTACACAGTAAATGGTAGATCTGGGGTACAATTCAAACATTCATGTCTACTCTTCCCCAGTTAATGCTTAAATGGCTAGATGGGGAATATTTTCTAGCCCTTCCCAAGCTCCCAGCAGGGCCCAGGCCTAAGGGGTAAGGGTCACAAGTTCCAAGGGACAGGTCCTCTACAAATTTCCCCACCCCACCCCGGCCTCCACACTCACCCATGCCGTGTTGTGGATCCAGTCCAGGAACTCAGCAATCTTGGCATAGACGCCAGGGTGATTGGGCTCTGCGCATCCTCGACCCCAGCTGACTACCCCCACGAGGCGCCATATGCCCCCATCTGGGCACACCAGAGGCCCCCCGCTGTCTCCCTGGGGGATCCAGGAACAGAAACCAGAGGAACAGGCAATTAGTGCTTCCAGGTAGAGGAGCACCAGACCTCCCTGGTTAGCAGACCCTAAATTCCAGGCCCCTTCCGCTCCCAGTATGGATCCTGTCTTTCCTCACCCCTCCTAGAAAGGCTACTCAGACAAGGGGTCAAGCCAAAGCAGGACCCCTGCTCCTCCCTCCACCACGGCCCATTCCCTGCCACACCTGGCAAGCATCAGCCCTCCCATCCAGGTAGCCGGCACACAGCATGCGGGGGGTGAGGGCCCCGCTGTACACGCAAGAGCTGTTGCAGAGCTGGGTGCTAAGCAGCGGCACCACGGTGTCCTGCAGAGTGTCCGAGCTGTGGGCTGCGGGAGGCAGACACAGAGATGGAGGGACACTGCAAGGGCACAGGACACAAAGGAAGGCCAAAGAAAGCAGAGCAGCAAGAATGGAGGTGGCTAAAGGCCCCAGAGAAATAAAGACCCAAAGAAGAGATCCCAGGATATGGGCTGTGGACCCTGAACAACGAGGCAAGAGTCTGTCAGACTTGGGGGCTGGGGTATAGAGGAGTAGAACTCCCACACACATCAAATACTGAGGCTTTGGCACTCCTGTGACAAGGGTAGCAAAAGTAAAGGGCCTGGGTTTAGGGGAAACTCGGCGGTTGTTCTCTGAGAAAGACCAGACAGGGAAGACTGGGGCACCTAGGCCTGGCCGATGGTGACACCAGAGGACAAGTAGACTGGCACTGGAATGTGGCTGGGGGAGGTGGAGATGCCTCTCCTTGGGAAGGATGCCCCACCCCGCATTCCCATACCCATTTGCAGCCAGGGCCCTGGGAAATGACTCACTGTGGCTGGGGTCAGTGTGGCCCCAGCCAGACACCCAGCACTGCAAACCCCTCGGAAAATTCTGCTCTTCGGCCGGCAGGCAAACAGCACCCATGGTGTCTATGGAGAGGCGTGGTCCTGGGTCCCACTCAGGCTCAGTTTCCCTCCTCGAGCCTGGGTGCCCCTTCTCAAACTGTCCTGGTTCTTGATCTTCCACCTACTCCTCCCATATGGCTGTGCATGTTCAGCACTATACCACCTTGGGGGCCACCACTCACATGGAGTACAATATGTAAACTTCAGTGTGCACGGCACCCTCTGGGTTGGGCAGCGTACACACCGCACACATCCCCACCTAAAGAGGAATGGGGACTGGGGGAAGAATGAGGACCAAGGAAGAATGGAATTCCTTCTGGGCCTTTGGACCCAACTTCTCTTCATGAGGACCCATTTCAGATTTTCCCCAGGGTGTTTGGTCCCTCCTGAAGCATTGTTTACAAAAGTGTGTGATGCGCCCTACAGGAGGAGTCCACACACATCCTTAGGCAGTACACAGATGTGCCATTAAATAAACGCTGATTCTCGTGGGAAGAGAGTCCCTCCTACTGAAGGAGAAAGACTCCAACCTGGTGCTCCTTTTAGTGCCTGTCAACCTCCCTCTAACCAGAGGGAGCAGGCCCCGGGCACAGCAATTCTGCAGAGGACAGCACCTAGCTAGAACTAGAACATTGTTTTGTTTCCACTGTGTACTTTTGTGATTATTTATTTACTATAAGTAATACGGGTTCTCCAGTTAGAAAGTAACTTAAAGTTCCCCTTTTAAGTATATCAAAGTCAATTTGGAAATATTAACTATTGAACAGCAGTTCAGAGAGTACCCATATATAAAATTTGTGAAAGGCATGTAGCAACAACTGTTGTTGGGGAAATCCAAGGCTGTGGTTCACAATGGGAAGGAGAAGTGCTAAGTATTTGTGAGTGCATGCACACAAGTGCGTATGATGCGAACATGTGTGCATGAGAGTGTACATGTGTACTTGTGTGACCATTGCATGTGTGTCTGTGTTTTTGTGTGTATATGTGTTTGTAGGGGAGTGTGCACGTGCATATGTGTTGAGGAGGTGCCCTTCTAGGACAGATGCTGTGGAGGAGAAGCCTGGCCCCTGAGTCAGGACACCAGGCTCAGGAACTATTTGCCACATGAACTTAAAAAAAAAGTCATTTCCCTCACTAAATTCAGTGTCCTTATCTGCATGTACCTGTATCATCTACCTGTCAAGGTTCTTATGAGGATCAAATGAAAGAATATTTGAAAAAATAAATCTTATTAACTATAACATGCCACAAGGTACCTGGGACCTAGCCTGAAGACAGGCACAGAGAGGCTATTGATAGATGGAGCAACTGTAAAGCTCTGCTTGCGACCAGGAGGCAAATCCTACCTGCAGCCCAGCTATGAAAAGGGCTGGAACTTTTGTCCCCAAAAGAGCATGTAGAAGAGTTTGTGTGCTTTAGGTCCAGGTGATGCTAAGTTCAGTACAGTCACCAAATGAACTGAATGCTTTAAGGCAGTGGTCCCCAACCTTTCGAGCACCAGGAACTGGTGCTCCTATGAGAGTCAAATGGCTGATGATCTGAGGTGGCACTGAGGCAGTGATGCTAGCACTGGGGAGGGGCTGCAAATGCAGATGAAGTTTTGCTCACTCACCACTCACCTCCTGCTGTTCACGTGATTCACGGCCTGGTTCCTAACAGACCATGGACTGGTACACGTCTATGGCCTATGGTTTGGGGACCCCTACTTTAAGGTTTTCAGCACTAAGAGGAAACCTTAGAAATCTTGCTTTTTGGCCCTCCCTATGCCTGCTCCTCTCTCACCACAGCCTGCACCTGCTCACCCAGAACCAATGCCTCACCTGAGAACATGAGCGGTGTCCGGAGCCGCAGGAGGGCAACATCATAGTCATGATTCTGGGCACTGTAGAGAGGGTGGGGGATGATCCTCTCCACCACAGCCCCCTGGTGTGGCCTGAGCATACTGTGGCTGACCAGCCCCGCATGGACCCGCCAGCTAGACAGGTGGGACAGCCTGAAACTGTACATAGGAGCCATGCTGAGCTCGGGAAAGGAAGGGGCAGAAGAGGTTGACATAAGTGAGGTGGAGGGTGGAGGAAGCTGACCAGAGAGGCTATTAGTGGGAACCCTCATCACTAGGCTGTAAGTTCCCAGAACCCCTTAGTACCACCTCACAGCTGGCAAGACACTGGGCATGCAGTAGGTGCTTAATAAGTGTTCAAGTACTGATGGATAGAGAAGTAAGACACTATGTGTCATCTGCAACCACCACCCCCTCTCCCCTATATAGCCCCCTCCAAGTTTTACAACAAATATCGAAGGGTCCTGTATGATATAACTCTAAGTCAAAAAAGCTTCCATCAGCCCTGTCTTTCCACTTACAGTATGTGATTCTGCGGAGTCATTTCACTTCTCCCTGCCTCAGTTTCCTCATTGTAACATGAGAACTACAATATCTGCCCTGCTTACCACCAAGCAAAGAGAGCCAAAGAGTCATTCACTCATCATTCATCCTTCATTACTACAAACAGTGTTTATTAAGCACCTGCTGTATTCCAGGACTGTTCTAGGCCACGGGGACAAGGCAGTGGGAAAATCGACAGAGGGATTCAGTGGAAAATAAGACTGAGTCCCTGCTCTTGTGGAGCTTCCAGTCTAACGGAGAAGAAAGACATTAAACAAATAATTACATGAAAAATTATTTAATTAGAGCAGCGATAAACGTTAAAAACAGAGTGCGATGAGTATGAAACCACTTTAAAAACTTAAAACTGAACAAATATAAAGAACTTGTATTATTACAGCTATTCATGTACAGCTGTTCTTGGCACTGAACAGGGAGAATTTCACAAACACCACCATGCCCACTGACCGGGCACATGGGAGGCAGACAGTTGGACGTGGACATTTTATACAGGATGTACCAATGGCCAAACAGAAAAGGTGATGAAGACCCTCTTCTCCCCAGAACCCCAAGACTTGCCTGTGCATGCAGTGTGCAGCAGTCACTACCCAGTGTGGTGCCAGCACAGAGCCCCCGCATGTGTGCCGGGAGCCCCGGGCCACAGTAGCCTGCCAGGGCCAGCGCCCAGGAGCCACGGCCTGCCCACCAACTATCCGGGAAGCCAGGGGCCTTACTCCACACTCTGCAAACAGAGAAGCACCGGTAAGTTGGAAAGAAAGAGATGTGGTCATCGGCACAGTCTTAATGCTTAGCAAGTGTAGTCCAGTGTGAATGGCTTACACCTATTATTCCTGGTCCTAAGTATGAGGGGTTGGAAGATAGAAATGTTGACAACACACCTGCGGGCCCTACCAGGCTGTGAGCTCACTAGAGCAGGGACCATGGCTGTGTTACCTATGGAGCCCCAATACCTAACGAAATGCCTGTTCTATAGGAGATGTGTGGGTGGATGCATGGAAGGATCAATGGAGGGATGGAGAAATGTATGGGAAGAGAAAAGAAAGGAACTACACAGACTGTTTCCCATTTGACCCCTAGTTCAGTACCCTCCTTGATCTCTTAAAGCTGCTAACTGGTTAATAAGCAGTAATAATTCCAACTTTGAGGCTCTCCAAAAGAAACAGGGAGTATCAGAGGCCAAGGCAGGCAGTGTTAGGTAGTGAAGCAAGGAGACCATCTGCCTGGGCCAGTGGCTGATAGAGGATATGACAGAGACTTAGGGCTCTTTTTGGGCTGAACTGTGTCTACAAGACGAATCCTGGCAGGCAGATGGGCAGGTAGACAGGAAACCCCACCCCAGACCCAACCGAGCCTCCCTATGGGGCTATTCCACACATAGGGTTGTGGGTGGGAGAGAGGAGAGATTCCTTCTCTCCACCATTACCTTCTTGGCTCCAAGATATGACTCACCTGAGCATTTGAGGGAAACGATTTGGCCAGAAGCGCAGGTGTCCCTGCAAAACAGAGGCACCAGCAAGAAGCTGGGCAGGGACCCACTTGAGGCTGAGCATCCACCCAAGGGCATGGAGGAAGGCTGGAGTCACAGGAGGCCTCTCATGTAGCCATAGCCATCTGGTTTCCTCCCCTACCCAAGCCCCTAAGTCCCTCCTCAAAACAGGTCTCCAGGACACAGTGTGCTGTGCAATTGCCCCAAAATGCCAGATAGACTTCATGGTCCTCAAGAGTTGCTTTGGGTAGGGCCCAAAGTTATAAATCAGGTATTCATGAATGAGAAAGCCCAGCTGTCTCCGCTAAGCATCCCTGAGTAAATGTGTGTTTGGTGGATGAGTGAAGAAACGAGTGTTGAGTGCAGAAACGAGTGTTGAGTGAACAGGGCTCTGCCCATGCTCCTTCCCAGGCTTACTCTAGTCTCTATCCACATCCTTGCTCTCCCCTTCCCTTCTTCTTCCTTAGCATAAACTTCAGTTCAAAGCCCTCTTTTCTTTCTCCACTCATCTCTTGCCCCTAATAGCCCAGTGCCTGGATTCTTAGTTCCTTCTAGTTTCTCAAAGCCACAGCCCTCTGGCTCTCCTGGCAGAGTCAGTCCCACCCCTGCTTCCCTTTGTCTGTTCAGGTCTCTAAGATAGCATTTGAAGCCCCCTAATCTACACCCCCATTCCAATGATGGACCCTCAGAGGGTGGGAGCTAGATAGGAAGGGCCTGAGAAACGGGTTCAGACAGGAAAAGTGTTGCAAAGATAAGAAAGCTTTAGAGCAGCGATGGGAAGCCCAGCCAGCCCAGGAAGCTGCTGGGCAGCTGGAAGAAGCCCAGGCAGAACAAAGACCTTCTCTGCATGTGCCCACCCCCACGATCTGGGGAAGGACTCACTCCATCCCAGAGCCCTCTTCTCTGGAGGGTCTCCAGGATCGAAGCAGTTCTTAACCAGAACAAATCAACCTCTCTTTCCTGAGACTTATCCAAGACTCAAGAATTTTCCAAATAAAATGTGGCAGGGGTGAGAGAGCACTCAGTTTGGAGACAGGAGCCTGGTTCTTACTTGGTTTGGCAGCTTATTAGTTCTATAACCTTGGACAAGGCCTTTTTCATGATCAAGCCTCAATTTACCCACCTGTAAAGTGGGAATAAGAGTACCACATCAAATACTGTGACAATAACAACCCACCCCACAGTTCTTGCAAGGGGCAAGTAAGATAACGTATGTGAAACTTGATAGGCCTAGAACTGAGTTTGTAATTTCTGATCAGAAAATGTTCCTCTTTGTCTTCCTATCTTAGACCACCAATGTACAAGCCACCAGGCTCCAGTGACAGGAAGATTTTTGCTAACTGCTCACCTGGAATTAGGGGACCCCACTCATCTCCTCAGAAGCCTTACCTGGGCTGCCACACCTCCTCCAGGACACCTCCCAGTCTAGGAGCGAGCTGAGCAAACTCGTGAGAGCTGTTGAGCTTGATGTCAGACAAGTTCACCCCCTTGTGATGAATAAGACTTGGCAGAAGAATAGAACAGGAAGAAATTTGGCCACAGCATGAGACGTGGGGGTTAATACTTGGAACTTGCGTGAGATACTGCACCCGGATAGTGACTGAGCATGGCTGTAACAATTACCTCTTCTGAGATTTGTGTTTGTTAGAAAACAAAGATGCTCAAGGGAAAAATACAGGCTGGGACACCATCATGTCCAGAGGCCAGGAGTTGATCAGAATGACCTCTTGCCATTCCCTGAGCACTTTGAGCATGACAGGCAGATAAAGGTCTCTAACTCCCCTTCCCCTGCTGCCAGCCCACCACCCTCCTCAGGCTTCAGGTCTGGCCCCAGTTACCTGAGATGCCCAAGGCTCCGGCAGATCTGCACACCTAGGGCAGAGTTCCAGCCCTCGTGGCAGACCAAGAGCCATTCTGGCCAGTCCCTCAACTGTACTTGCAGCAAGAAGTCCTCAGTGTTTATTCTGAAAGATACTGAACCATAGCATGAAAGCCACATCCCACCTGCTATGGGGTAGATGGGTGGGGTGGGCAGGGGGAGCTGAACCTGGCCACTGTGGGATCTGAAGAGTCCTTAATAATAGAGTCTGGGTCATCCAGTGTCAGGATCCCTGTTCCCCAGGACATCAGGTTGTTGTTGCTGAGAACAAAATAACCCTATCTGTGTTTTAACCAAAGGCTTTTACATGTGATCCATCGTTCATCATCATGGCAGCCCTGTGGGGTGAGTATTACCATCCTTCCCATTCTGCAGAGGGAAAACTAAGGCATGGAGGTTAAGCAACCTGCCTAAGACCACAAAATCTGCAAGCAATGGATCCAGGACTAAGTCCATGTCTTCTGATTTCAAATCTTTTATTATGTGACAATACTAGTGATGATTACCATTTATTGAACATCTCTGTTTTTTTCCAGGCCGTGAGCTAAGCTCTTTTATATATTAGCTCATACTATCCTCACAACTTCATGCAGTGGATATTTTTATCTCCATTTCATAGAGAAGGAACTGGAAACTCAAAAAAGTAATGTGCCCAGAGTCACACATCTAGCAAAAGGCTGGCTCCAAGCTAATTCTAACTAACTTCTATACCTCCTGATGTTCAACTCTTGCCTGGAGAGGACAGGACAATGTCAGGGTAAGGGGTGACAATGTATAGTGATGTTCCCAGCCCTATAGGTGACAACTGGATAAAGACATGCCAGTTACATACTATCTCCCCACAAACCTGGCTCCTCTTCCCCCAACCCCTTGCTGGCTCACTCTGCCCAAAATGGCAAGTTGCCATTCCTCCTGATAGCCTGGGCTCCTGGATATTCTCCAGCTAGAGGTCAAGGCAATACCCAGGGGGTGTTGAAAGCCCTAAATTAGAGATCAGCTCTTCAAGGCTAGACCATGTCACCACCCTCACATCAGAGGAGGAGACCCAGATGGGTAGCAGCAAAGTCATGGGCCTTCACATTGGTTCTCTTGCCCTCAGCCAGAAGGGGGGTCCAGAACTGTGAAGGGGCTCAGAGCTGGGAGTCTTAAAGGCATGGGTGTGGCCCACCTGTTCTGGGAAGTGAGGGGAGCAGGGCTTCCTCTCCATTGGCCTCTGAGCAGCTCAAAGTCATAGCCCCATCCTGCAAGGCTCCGGGAATGGGCTGAGAGGCAGCTGGCCACAGATGCAGTGCTTTGGAGGACAAGGACAAGAAGACAGTCACAGAGGAGAAGCTGGGGAAATGGGAGGGATTCCCACAGGAGGGGAACAAGGGGCAGAACAAGACACCTGCAGCAGAGAGAGGCAAAAGCAGCCATCTGGGGACGCTTCATCAACCACCCTGCCTTATGCAGGTCCCCACTTAACATGCTGAGGAGAGGCACAGTGCTCTCTCCATCTCTCTTTGTCTCTGACTGGGAAAGATTTCTAGGAAAAGTTTGGTCAGCACCTCCTTAATTCACCCATTCAGGTACCTTGCACTTCTCACTATAGGTCTAGACTGACCTCATGTAGAGCCTAAATCCCTCCAGCTGCAGTTGCAACACATCTCCCCTTGTCTGCTCATAGTAGACGAGAGAGACGCTCATCCATCTGCCTTTAACATCTGTATGCACCAACTCTCTCTTCTAACATCCCTCAGGTCATCTTTGTCCCTCCCCAGATCACTGCAAGGTCCCAGCACTGACCTAGAAGCCATGAGCCAACACTCGCACCAGCCAGCAGCCCCAGGGCTGCCAGCGCCGCACAGCCACACCGCCTGGAGCACCAATACCCTGCCAGAGAGACTGTGGGGGATGGCAGAGCAATGTCTGACTGCCCTGCTTTTGGCTGCCAGCCTCACTCCATGCTGAGGCACCACTGTGGGGCTAGGCAGCCACTGAGCTACAGCAGGAGTTTGCCCTGCTGCAAGTGCCCACCTCCCCTTTCCCATCACTCCTAAAGCCCACAGATCCCACTCAATCCCCAAAATGGAAAACAGAGAGCAAAATCAAGTCTGGGATAAATAGCAAGACAGCCTCTTCCATCTATCATTTGGGGCTGACCCACATAGGATCTGAGGAAGAAGAGAATCAGGGAGGGGATAAGATTATTCCTTCAATGCCCCACCCTATAATTTCCCAACAGCCCCGTCTGCCCTACTGGCTTGCTGGTGGGCCTCAGGCCTCCGCAGTGGGTCTCCCAGCTCTGCTCTGAAGATCCAGGGTCCTGGGCCCTCTTCTGCATACTGAGCCTCCATGTGCACTTGACCATTCAGCATCAGGCTCTGGGGAAATAGTTACCAGTCACTCAAGATTTCCACACCAAGGAGAGAAGTCATAGCCCACTACAAGCCTCCACTCTCTAACCCCGGCCATGCTATCACATCCACTTACAAGCCTTTTTTCATCTTGGAGAGTCTTGTATGCTCCCATAAATACCCCTTCAGGCCCTCTATGCTCTCCTGGAACCCCTAACCCCATTCATCTTACTCTCACCCAGCCAATAAGTGTCAGAGACTTGAACCCAGATTGGGCCTACTCTAAAGCTCACAATCTTTACCACCTCTAAACCTTGCTTCACATGAGCATAGAGGACATCTGCTGAGTCCCTTAGTATCCCTCCTCAGCCCTCAAGGTCCCACACTTCTTCATTCCCTCCTATCTTAGAGAAAGAAGTACCCCTCCTCAGTGCATCATCCATCCATTCATTCAGTAAACAGTATTTAGCTCAAGTAGACAGGCTACAATGGGAAATATTGTAAGGACTTCAAGATAAATTAACATGGATCTCCACCAGCACTGTCTCAGAGACACTGCATTTGAGTCCTGAAGATAATTCATGTAAACGAAGCAGTACACTAAAGAGAGCTTACTTTTCATTGGGTAAATCAAAAAAGACCTTTTAGAAGAGGCATTCTCTGAGATGGGCTCTCATAGATAACTAGGATTTGAACTGACATATATGGCCATTGGGAGTTCCAGGAAAAGAGGATTGAAGAAGAAAAGGCATGGGGTAAGACTAAGTTATACATTTGCCTGAACTCTATGTGTCATAAAGAAGAGTAATCAAAACTAAGATTTTGAAAAAAATACTGGACCCACAGTTCAAAGCTAGGTCTACAGCTTACTATGTGAGCTTAACAACTCACCATCTCTCCAAAAGTCAATTTTCTCATTTATAAAATAGAAGCGATAACCCCTGCTTCCCAATAAGTGGTCTCCTCACTTCTAGTGCCTTGTCTCCCTCCATTTATTCTCCATGCCAGAGCAATCTTGCGAAAGTGCAAACGTGAGCAAGCTAGCCCCACCTTTAAAGTACCCAGTGAAGCTTTGTAGCCTTCAGGGCAAATCCAAAGCTATGTGGCATGGTTCACAACATCCTCTATGATCTCACCTTCCCTCATCACTCCATCCGTACCTGTCAGCACTAACTCTCTCCATAGCAGAACTCAGGGTCGTACTAACACACATGCAAGTCCTTAGTACCTCCACAGGCTCTCACATGAGAGATATTGCCCCTGCTATTCCCCTCCCCATATAGCTGACTCCTATGACTCT
Source organism: Cynopterus sphinx (assembly GCA_030015415.1). Classification (NCBI taxonomy): domain Eukaryota; kingdom Metazoa; phylum Chordata; class Mammalia; order Chiroptera; family Pteropodidae; genus Cynopterus; species Cynopterus sphinx. Next base: position 74,912,762 of record CM057383.1, on the reverse strand, counting down.
TCAAGAATCAGCTTAAATGTCACTTTCCCAAGAAGCCAGCCCTTTTATGTTCATCTACTTCTCTCTCTTTCCTTACTAGTCCAGGCATCTCAGGGCCTAGTTTAGGGCCTAGAACAAAATGGAAATTCAGTTAAGGTACACTGAATGAAAGGAGGGGAAGAAGGCAGGAAGGGAGAGAGAGAGAAAGGAAAGGAGGGAGGGAAAGGAAAGGAGGGAGGGAGGAAAGGAAGGAGGGATAGGAGGCTAAACAAGATTATGTGATTAAAAGGATTTTATAAAGTACAATGCAAACATTAGGAATAAGAAAACGAAATATGTATAAGCTACGGATCTTTTCTTCAAGGAACTTGTAATCTAGTTAAGTAAACAAAGCCCCTTAAAGTTAAAGTTACTCCCATCTCCCCTGCAGACCACCCTTTCTGTCAATACAGCTTGGTCTAGAGAGAATTCCAGGGCATGCCCAGCCTTTCTTCCTGTCTCAGTATTGAGGGAACTTGGCTTTCTTTCAATTCAGCTCCTGGAAAAACTGGCCTCAGGTGCTGCCTCACCTCAAACCTCACTTGTCCAAACTCTTGTGGTAGCCTAGGAAAATGGTCTTTAATTGTACAGGACCTCCTGGTTCTCTTTTTGAGTAGGAGTTCAGTGTAATAATGATTTGATGAGCACTGCCTACATGCAAAGCACTTAGTTAGGCATATGAGGAACAAGAGAGAATAAAGTCAGCTCCTGGGGGAAACAAAACCAGAAGGTTGGTCACACAGGGCCCCCTCTGGGATCTAGCCCCTGCACCAAAGCACTAGAGGAGGCTCTTTCTAACAGGCAAGAATCCCAAGGGCCAGGGGTGGGTGGTAGAAAGAAAGAGGCCAGATCAGGGATGCGCAGAGGTATATAGCCTTACCATCTGAGTCAATAGCACCAGTGTAAAGCCTCAGGGTCTGCTAGGAAGAGTTCTGCTCCTGTTCTAGATCAGCATTGATTAAATACTCTGACTGGAGGGTGGGGTCTCCCTAGTTCACACATGGCCCCTCCCTTCATGCCCCTCCACGCACACGCTCAAAGACACACACCAGAGAGACAATGAACTCTGCTCAGAAACCATGAATAGACCCCTTGTTGCAGGAAAAGGGACCAAGGTCTAGGCTGGGCAGCCTCAGCCCCTCCCATCTGCTAACTAGAAGCTTAGAAACAGAAAAATGTTACAGGGAGGAGGGGAGGCCCACTACTGTTGCTTAGCAACCAGCCCTTTGTGCCAAAAAGTGTGCTCCATGCATGCTAGCACAATTCCCCCTTCCTGCTGACAGGGCTGTATTAGAGAGACTGATATTAGCATTTGTTGAAATGTTGGATTATTTGTTGAAATGTTAGCTCCAGCCTTGAAAGAAATCAAGGCTGGAGCTAAGAAACCCCTATGTGAGTTGGCTTTCCAGGCAGTCACCATGTTGGAATTGAAATGATGATTAGTGACCTTTGTCACCCTCTCTTCAGGGCTACACCTGTCACCCCAGTGCCAGGATAATAGGGCCTCTTGGCCCAGCTGCCCTTAAGGGCCCCTTAATGCTATGTTGTTTCAAAGTACAGGTGGCCCAGCTGAGCCCAGGACGGGCTGAACACACCCAGGAGCCACATCTCTTTTGTCAAGGAAGCAGAGCAGATCCTAGGAAAGGAAAGGCAGGCGTGGCTCCTCCTTCTCTAAACATCTCTCATAGATCCCTCAGACAGAATAGTTTTAGAATATGGGCTTTGGAGTCAGACCTTCACCCAGCCCTAGCTCTGTCACTTCCCTTATCTAGCTTCACCTGTAAAGTTAGGATAATAGTACCTATCTCATAGATAGAGTTGATATTGGAATTAGATGAGATACTGAATATATAACTTTTCATCTTGGGGTGATCACTTCATAAAATATGTAAATGTCTAATCACTATGTTGTACACTGGAAACTAATATAATATTATATATCAACTGTAACTAAAACATAAATTAATTTTAAAAAATAAATTAAAAAAGATTTTTTTAAAAAAATAAATTATTTAGCCTGGCATCTAGCACAGACTCTACTCAATAAATATTAGCTGTTATATTACTATTATTATTATTATTATTATTACTACTACTACTATTATTGAATCTCACCCATACATGCTTTATTTTTACTTTTGCTCCCTATTTTCCTCATATACTCGGTGTGTCAACTCTGAGCTTATGGTTATCACACAGAATCCTCTACACACAATACAACAAAGGGATAGAAGTCTCCCATGAATCATAGAAGCAGGAGGAAAGAAATCAAGGCTGGAGCTAAGAAACCCCTAGCTAGGCTCTGAGATCTTCTATTAAAATACTCTTCAGCCTATAAATCTGAATACTTACTGTGTGTCAGGGGATAGTCTGGACATGGAGAATGAATAAGTCACAAGCTAGGAGCTTGAAGGCTGGGAGGAGAGACAAGAACAGATATGAATAATTGTCATTTTTGAAAAGTGAAGGAACAGAGGCATGGACACAGAGGTATAGGAGAATAAGGAGAGAGCTGACTCCTTTTCCCAGATAACCCAGAGAAGACTTCACAATGGAGGAGACCCTTGATAAGTTTTGATAAATGAGAAGCCAATAACATAGAAAGGCATTTCAAATATATTACAGGTGATATCAGTGAAAATGGCAAAGACCTCAGAAAACAACTCCTCCATAAAACCAATGAGAAAACTGGTAAAAAAAATTCTCAGAATCAACTTTTTTAGAACTCAAGAAGTTAACCAAAGGCTTACAGCAATATGGGAAGTGTTTATTCAAGAAAATGACAGACCACAGCTAGCATCAAACTCAACAGTAAAAAGCCAAAAGCTTTGTCTCTAAGATTAGGAATAAGACAAGGGTGTCCACTTTCACCTCCTTTATTCAATGTAGTATTAGAAGTCCTGGCCACAGCAATTAGGCAAAATAAATAAATAAATAAATAGCATCCAAATTGAAAAAGAAGAAGTAAAACTGTCATTGTTTGCAGATGACATGATAATATATAGAGAAAACCCTAAAGACTTTACAAAAAAAAACTGTTAGAACTAACAAATTCAGTAAAGTTCCAGGATACATTTCAAAATACGCAAATCTGTTGTATTCTTATACACTAATAAAGTATCATAAAGAGAAATTTAAAAAATGATCTCATTTACAATTGCATCAAAAAGAATAGGAATAAATTTAACCAAGAAGATAAAAATTATAAGAAACTGATGAAAGAATTGAAGACACAAATAAATGGAAAAATGTTCTGTGCTCATAGACTGGAAAAATTAATATGATTAAAATGTCCTTACCACCCAAAACAATCTATAGAGTCAATGTAATCCCTATTAAAATTCCAATGGCATTTTTCACAGAAATAGAAGAAACAATCCTAAAATTTGTGTAGAACCAAAAAAAACCCGAATAGCCAAAGCTATCTTAAGAAAGAACAAAGCTGGAGGCATCACACTCCCTGTAATATAATCAGACTATATTACAAAGCTATAGTAATTAAAGAAATATAATATTGGCATAAAATCATACACTTAGATCAATGACATGGAATAGAAAGCCCAGAAATACACCCATGGTCACTTAATTTATGACAAAGGAGGCAATAATATACAATGGGAAAAGAATAGTCCCTTTAATAAATGGTATAGTAAAAACTGGACAGCCACATAAAACTACACCCCTGTTTTACACCATACACAAAACTCAACTCAAAATGGATTAGTGACTTACATTTAAGACCTGAAACTGTAAAACTCCTAGAAGAAAACACAGGGGGTAAGCACCTTGATATTAGTCTTGACAATGATGTTTTTTAGATTTGACATCAAAAGTAAAGTCACCAAAAACAAAAATAAAAAAGTGGGACTACATGAAACTAAAATGTTTCTGCACAGCAAAGAAAACCATCAAGTTAAAAAGGCAACGTACAGAATGGGAAAAAATATTTGTAAATCATATATCTGATAAGGAGTTAATATACAAAATATGTTTTTAAAAACCCCATATGATTCAACAGCAAAAAATAACTTCAAATAAAAATCGGTAGAGGGGAGAAGAAAAAATATGGCGTAGGTGATAGAGGCTCTGTTCGTCTCTCTGGCGACTAAATCAAAGTTGTGGCAAAAACAAGGAGCAGAGGCAAGAAAAAACCACCAGGAATCTTGATAAACAAGCCATACAACTAAGGAAACATCCAAGAAATCACCCTGCAACAGCAGAAGGTAGGGCAGGGCAAGGACGTGGGGCTGTCTGTCTCCAACGGCTGAGTGAGACCCAGGCTGTGGCAGCAGCAACAGCAGCAGCAGATGCCTCTTAAAGGGGCCACTTCTGCAAGTGGATTTTCATGGTGACAAACCTACTCACTCGGAGCACCAGTGCTGATTCGGCTGCACGCAGACGGCACCAGGGATTTACAGGGATACATTGGCAGAGTGAGGGCTGAGGAGAGACTTGCTTTGAACAGAAGTGTCAGTGGTATCCATTGTCCCCTGTTGAGTCCTCCCTCGTCCCAGTGTGACGATATAGCACCACCATAGCCATGACATCATCAAACGGGATAACAGAGGTCACTTCACCCAGAGGATTCCCTGAAACCCCACCTCCCCCAACTGGCAGCCCCACTCAAGCCACATCCAGGTACATTGTCAGCGAGTCAGGTGCTCTTTGCTGAACCCTGCTTAAACTCACACTGGAAGCAGCTGGCCTAGGTTTCTGGTATGGCCTTTTGAGGCAACGGTAAGCACAGCATCTGTGGATTGCTTGCTGAATCTTAACAAGTGGCCCTAGAGGGGTAGAGGCTTGGGCTAAATTTGACCTACAGGTGAACCCCTCTCAGGACTTTGCCACTGGACACCTACTTCACAAATCCACATTAATAAGACCAGGATATTTAGGAGCTTTGCTTAGTACATAGAAATAGACATGAAAAGGCAGCCAAAATAGTAAAAAAAAAAAAAAAAAAAAGCAGGAACCATATGACAGAACAGAACAGAGATCCAGATATAATGGAGTCAAGTAATCTAACAGATGCAGAGTTCAAAACACTGGTTATAAAGATGCTCAATGAACTTTTGGGAAGTGTAGATAAATTCAGTGAGAACTTCAAAAAAGAGATTTAAAAAAACCATAAAAATGGAAATGAAAAGTATAAAAGGGAACCAGCCTTAAATGAAGAACACATTATCTGAGATGAGAAGTATATTAAATGGAATAAACAAAGGAATAAATGAAGTGAATAAAGAAAAGGATCAAATGCCCTATCTAGAGGATGGGAAAGCCAAGGACATGCAATCAGAATGGCAAGAGATAAGACACCAAGACTATAAAAATAATTTAAGGAGCATATGGGACAGACACTATTAAGTTTCCAAATATCTGTCTGATCGGCATATCTGAAGAAAATCAAGCTGTTGAACAGCTGTTTGAAGAAATAATGATGGAAAAGGTGAAGAAAATGGACATAATAGCCCCCAGGAAGCTCAGAGAATCCCAAAAATCAGGGATCCAAAGAGGCCCATACCAAGACACATCATAATTAAAATTCCAAAGGTAAATTACAAAGAAAGAATATTAAAAGCAGCAAGAGAAAAACAAGTAATTACTTATAAGGGAACACCCATAAGACTGGCAGCTGATTTCTCAAAAGAAACTATGCAGGACAGAAGGGCTTGGCAAAAAATATTCGACAGGATGAAGACCCAGGATCTGTAACCAAGGACACTTTATCCAGCAAAGCTAGCATTCAGAGTTGAAGGACAGATAAAGAGCTTCCCAGACAAAAATAAGCTGAATTTATCACCACCAAGCCAGTATTATAGGAAATGTAGGAGGGACTTCTTTCAGAAGAAAAAATACAAAAGACTCACTTCAGATTAAAAGACACATACAAACTAAAAGAAAGAGGTGGAAAAAGATGTTGTTTTGATGGACCTAGGAGGGATTTAAATCAGACAGTGAAAGATAAACACTACATATGATTTCATATAAATTCTGCATGTGATTTCAGTTATATGCAGAATTTAAGGAATAAAAAGAATGAACTAATCAAAAACAGACAATTTAGTGTCAAACAGAGGGGAGAAAGGTTTGGGGGTCTGGGATAATGGAGTGAAGGGTTAAAGAAGTAAAAATTAGTAGCTAATAGATGGTCATGGGGACAGGGAGCGAAGCATAGGGAATGCACTTAGTATTAATATGTTGGCTAGGTAGAGGGCCAAGGGAGGAAGTGAGCAATTGGGAGGACCATTTATGAACTATATAGATGTGTAACCAATGTATACTTAAAACTAATAAAAATAAATAAATGTTTAAAAAATAGGCAGAGGATCTGAATAGACACTTTTTTCAAAGAAGAGATATGGATGGCCAACATGTACATGAAAAGGTGCTCAACATCACTTAGCATCAGGGAAATACAAATTGAAACCACCCTGAGATACCACCTCAAACCTGTTAGAATGGCAGTCATCACAAAAGCAGGAGATAACAAGTGTTGGCAAGAAAGTGAGGCAATGAGAACCCTTGTTTACTGTTGTGAAAGTATAAACTGGTGTAGCTACTATGAAAAAAAGTATGGAAGTACCTCAAAAATTAAAAATAGAATTACCTTATGATCCAGCAATCCCACTTCAGGGTACATATCCAAAGAAAATGAAAACAAGACATTGAAGGTTTATCTACACTCCCATTTTCATAGCAGTATTATTCACAATAGCCAAAACATAGAAATGACTTAAGTGTCCATCAATGGATGAATGGATAATGAAGATGTGGCATGTGTATATATATATATATATATATATACACACACACACACACACACACACACACACACATACACACACATATACATATACATACATACATACATACATACATACATACATACACACACAATGGAATATTATTTAGCTATGAGAAAGAAGGAAATCCTTCCCTTTGTGACAACATGAATGGACCTTGAGGGGATTATGTTAAGTGACATAAGCCAGAGAGAAAGAAAAACAAATACTCCATGGTATCACTTATATGTGAGATCTAAAAAAGTTTTATAGAAACGGAGTATAAAAGTAATGGCCAGGGGTTGGGGGAAATAGGGAGAGGATGGTAAAAGGGTATAAACTTTCTGTTATAAGGTAAGTTTTGAGCATTTTATTCATCTCATAACTAATATAAATTATCACATGGTGACTATAGGTTATAACAATGTAGTGTATAATTGAAATTTGCTAAGAGAATAGAATTTAAATGTTGCCACCTATATATATATATTGGTGGCAACATTTATATATATATAGTGATAGGTTGATGAACAAGATGGAAGGAATCCTTTCACAATGCAAACATATCAAATCATTGCCATGTGCACTTTAAATATTTCACAGTTTTGTCAATTATGTCTTAATAAAGTTGATTTTAAAGAGTGGATTCTAGATTGAATTGGCATTGGCCTCTTGCTGGCCATCCTTCTCTTCCTGGCTTTCCAAGAAGCCTCTCTTCTCTTGCTCTCTGCTATTCCTTCCATCTCAGATGAGCTATTCTGGGTTGTTCTGACAGCAGGAGCCTAGGATGCAAAATTTAAGCAGGCCCTCACTAACAAGCGGAGAATCGGTTCTTGAATACCGAGTGATGTCTTCTTAAATTTTGTGCCCTTCCCTCCCAATCTGCCAGTGCCCAATCTGGACCCCTCCGAATGAGGGCCCCGGGTCAGTTTTCTACCCTGGTGGTTCGAATGTAGCCTCACCCTAGTCCTGGCCCTGCTCCTGCCCCCTCCCCCCTGGCACCTCCTTGACTCTCAGGGACCATATCCCTGGATGAGTCCTGACTTGTAAGCCTTGAAATTCTTGCTTTCTCTTTCAGTCTCTTCTGTCAGAACAAGGATCTTTCTCAACTGTCCTTCAGATGGGTCCTGGCACCTTGAGTCAGGCCACACTATTGTCTTTCTCCTCTCCCCAAATGTAAATACCCAAGTTCAAGTCATACAAAATTCTTAGATTTATGGTTTGTTGAAGGAAATAATTGAATCTACCACCTCTCTTATGAGAGGAAAAAAACTGAGGCTCTGAAGGGTGAACATGCCAGAGGACATTGGAGGCCATCCAGGCCCAGGTCTCCTGACAGTTGGTCCAAGGTCTTTCCCCACTCTCACCACACACATGCCTCACAAGTCATGTGGTCACTGAATAGGCAGGCTCAGAGAGAAAAAATTCCCCTGCGGACCACAGCTCTGGCCAGTGCCTACAGAGTTCCATCCTGCTTATGATCTTCCCTTCCTGTATGCCAGATGACATCTTCAGTCCTTTTTTGGACTTGAGCTTGCCCACGATCTTTTCTTCCAGTTTCCTGCCTTACAGGTAGTCCCCATAATCACTCTCTCTTTAATCTCCAAGAGAGGGAATGTTTGGCTCCAGGTGGAGGTGATGAAAGCATACATGGAATGAGATACAGGATCAAGATTCTGGACAACTCTTACACCCCTCTCATCCCATTCCCATCTTTGGCTTTGCCTCTATCAGCAACGTGTCCCTCATTCTCTTATAGTCTCTATCTGTAGTACCATTCACCTGCATCTACAAAATATTCAGGCCTCCTCAAACAACCCCCACCCCCACCAAGTTCAGTTTGAATTATCCCACTTGGGTTAATTCAAGCCACCAGACCCTCTACTGCCATCCCACAGCCTAATGAGGCCCAATAAAAGAGAAGCTTTAATGTGTGAAAAGTGAAAAAATGCTAGATCCAGTTAACTTATTCCAGACCATCACTGTTTTATCAATAGGCAGTAAAGAAACCCCAAGTATCTATTGCCATTTGCTCGCTTTAAATACAAAGAAATGGATAAACGTGTATTTAGGAGGAAAATGAAAGCTGTGTGGTCTCATATGGTAATCAGCTCCTTTTTCATTAGCATATTACCTTCTGAGTACTCTCTCTTTTGTCTCCTTATTCTGACCAGAGTCTAGAATAAAGGGTATCTAAGCTAGTGTAGAGGGCAGCCTCTTCAGAAGGGTCCTTGAGAGCCTGGAGGTAGCTCCCACTCAGTCTTCTCCCCTCACTCCCACTTCCCCTCCCCAGCAAGACCCCACTGAGAAGAAGTCTGATTTTTCCTTGGCAAACAGAAATCTTTAATATTTTGGAGACATTTTTGCCTGCTCCCAACTCCTCACTTTCCATCCAGTCATACAAATTGGATCTCTCTCAAATCTACTCCCTCTTTCAGCCCCACAGCCACCACTCTAACTGTCCACCAGCATTTTCCCCAAATGGAAAGACAAAATAAAAAAAAATAAAGCTGGACCCTTCTCTTTTCCTCTCTGCTGGCAAAGTAACATTTCCTAGAGCAAATCTAAATATACTAAAAACCTTCCATGGCTCCCCAAAGCTCCCATGATTAAAGCATTCATTTATTTGCTCATTTATTCATTCAGTGTTTGTTGGTTCCTACCAAGTGCCAGGCACTGTTCTATAGATTCTGGAATTACATTAATGAACAAGTTAGGCAGAGTCTCTGCCTTCAAGGAGCTTATAGTCTATCTCTGTCAAGCCAACAATTAGAGCATAGCCTCTGATAGCGGAAAAACAGGGTGTTTGGGGAGCCTCTCGAACTCCACACAGTGTCCTAATTATGGCACAGAGTTATTTCCAAAACGTTTACCCAACATGCTTTTCTAGCCTCATCTTTCTTCCTCCCTTTTAACTACCCTCCCATTAGCCAGTCACTAGCTGTTTCTAGCATGTCCCTGGAAGAAACTACTGCACCTTTGTCCATGCTGTTCCCTATTCCTGAAATGTCTTTCTCCTTTAACTAATTGATGACTTGAGTCCATCAGTTCGCCAATATATATTTATTGAGAATGTACAATGTGCCAGGCACCATGCAAACACCGAAGATATAATGCTGAACAAAACCAGACACTACAGCTTGCCCTAAAATGGGAGGAGATACACATGAATCAAAGGACTACTTAAGGAGCACATTTATAGCTCTGAAAAAGTGCTATGAGAGAGAGGTACAGGTGCTGATGAGAGCATGTAACAGACATATGAATGAGTCTGAAGACTCAGGGAAGACTTTTCCAAGGAAAAAATGATTCAGCTGGGATCTGGGAGGGGACAGAACTCTTCTGGGCAGAGGCAACAGGCAAATTCCCTGCAGCAGGAGAGAGTGTGGTGCCCTCAAAGGACTGAAATAAATCAGAGCTAAAAGGAGATGATGTGAGCAGAGTCTGGTGCAATGGATGGACCATATTAGGCTGATCCTTTAGAGCTGAGATAAAGATAGATCCTAATTCCCAAAGCAATGACAACCATTTAAAAAGCAGCCCAGGGACACAACCAGCTTGCCACCATCCTTTTAAGACCCAAATTAAATGTCCCTCCACCTTCCCTCATACCTCTGACAGCCTCGTCCTATACAGGCTCCTCTACCCTTCTCACATGGGGCACTGTGAGGCCTAGTCAGTGGTTGGTCCTCAAAAACAGAGACCCAGTCCTCCTCATCTTTGTACTTTCAGCTGCATAGTGTCTGGCATGTGGTAAGTGCTCAGTAAAAGTGTTCTTAACCCAGCAACATGTGCAGCTGCCAGTACTTTTTATTTCTTCCCCTTCACCATCCTGCCCAGGAAAGTTCCACTACATTGTCTTAGTTCAGATTCCTATCACTCCTTTGCCTTCTGAAAAATTTCCCTGCTTCTCATTTCTCCCCTACACAATCCCTCCTCTATGTGACTACCACTGCTGCTTCCTAAAAAAGGTCAGATCAGGCCACTCTGCTCCTCATATAAACCTTCATTGCCTCCCCATTACCTACAGGATCAAATTCAAATTCTTTAAGCTAATTATTTTATGCACTTCATGATCTGATCTCAAACTAATCTTCCAGCCTCCTGTTTCATTGCACCCTTTTCTTCCCTGTACCCTACATGCCAAATACATTCAAAGTCTTAGATTAATCCTCAAGTAGACCACTCCCACTCTCATGCCTTTGCTTAGACTGTGCTCTCTAGAATGTCCTTCCTAATTAGAAAACTATCAGTGCCTCAAGACACAGCTTAACTACTAACCCATCATAAAACTTCTCTAACTCCCGAAATCCATAATTAGTGGTTTATTTTTGAATAGCTATTCCTAGCACTTTGCCCAATAACCAGCACATTATTGTCCTCAAAAAAAAAAACAAACAAACAAACAAACAAAAACAAAAAAACACCATTCTCCACTGCACTCCACCCTGCAGCAGCCATAGAGTGGGAGGGATGGGAAAAGCTGCTCTCTCTTCCCCACGAGGGGGCATGCATTCCCAGGAGAAAAAGGAAACAAGTTTCCCTTGCTCAACTATTGAGATGAAAAATGATCCAAATTGTATTCTAGGAAATAACTTCTAAGCCTACAAAGTACCATCCATTGCCTCTTAATGATTTCTCAAGCTCAGAAATAAAATATAAAGTTTATAATTTACATACTATAATTTACACACTATATAGTACATACCAAATTGCTCGTTTTGTTAAACAACCACCTTTTATTACTTTGTGTAAAAGCCATTTACTTTGAGAGACTTAAACTTATGAAATACCCAGCAGAATATGGACTCTAGGAATTCCCCACTTGGTGAGGCAGTGATGTCACTATTGGACCCAAAGGGCATTTTTCAACTGCTTTAACTAAGATACAAAAAAAGTACCAATCGTGTGGCTGATTAAAAATAACTTCCTAAACATCTGCTCTAGGTCAGCAATAGCTAACACTTAAAATCAATGTTTAACTACTGACATGACAGTAAAACCTTTGTGACTCAAACAAGTCACTCTCTCGTGTGCAACCTTCTTTGATACCCACTTTGTCACCCGCTGAACTTTTCTTACTTCTCTGAGACTGGCTTTCATCAGTCATTCAAAGCCCATTAATGCCTAATTGCCCATAGTGCAGAGGCACTGTATGAAGTTCTCTGTTTACTTAGAATTCCCAGTTTAGCTCGGATACACACATGCAGAACATAGAAAAATGACGCCAGTGATAAGTCAGATAGTAAATACAACAAGCAGAGTTTTCTTTTTCACATCAGCATGTGTGAAGACAGCTCCTTTGAAGTTTACTCTATCTTCACCACCATTCTGGGAGGTAAGTAAGGCAGAAATTTGATTAGTGACCACGGTGAGAGCAGAGGGGCTAAATGGTTTGCCGGAAGTTCATGCTGGTGGGCCAAGTGACAGAGGAAAAAAGAAAAGCCATTTCTTCCAGAGCTCTCTCCCCACCTCCAGGTCTGTGTCTCACAAATTTGGGAAGAACAGTGAGAGACTTACCAGGTCAGTGCCCCTAGGGCTAGGGTTCAGGTGGGAAGACAGAGTTAGGTCAGGGAACCATGCCAGCTTTGATGGGTAAGTGGAAGCAACTGGAAGCAAATCCGGTGTCAGGCCACGAAGGTTTTATAGTGAAGGAGATTTTCAGGAACCTTTTAAATTGTGGGAGAGGACTGACTTACCATGTGGCAAGATGAGGAAAGACGGGACTGAAACTGCAGGGCTTTGACTTTTATTCTGGTTCCCATTTAATTTTAAATGACACTTCAGCTTCCCTCGCTTTTCCTGCCAGAACAGGGGCAAAGTTCCTAGGGCCCGGGGCTACACCAGGGATGCCCAGAATCAACAATGAGCTCTGCCAGTCTCCTCTCTGTTCTCTGCCAGTCTGTGAACCAGAGTTACAAAGCAGCTGTCACAGTAACTTGGCTAATTAAATTAGAGCCCTCTGAATGCTTTACTGACCTGATACTCACTCCAGTGAGCAGGCCCACTTGGAAGGTAACTATGTTCATGGCTATTAACAGATTAAATAAAATGGACAAAGATAATAGGGGCAATAGGAAAAGTCCTGTTACTGTAAATAAAAGTTCTAAAGCACAGCTGCTAGTGTGTGACCTGTAGGAGATTTGTCTGATGTTATTGGTTGAATTGTGTCCCCCCCCACCGCCCAACACATTAACACAAATGCATATGTTGAAGTCCTAACACCAGTACCTCAGAATGTGACCTTATTTAGAAATAGAATCATTAAAGAGGTACTCAAGTTAAAAGAAGTTCATTAGGATAAGTCCTAATTCAATATGACTGGTGTACTTTAAAAAGAGACACATAATACAGAGACACACAGAGGGAAGACAATATAAAGAGACACAGAGAAAAGATAGCTATCCATAAGCCAAGAAGTGAGGCCTGGAACAGATCTTCCCTCACTGCCCTCAATTCTGCTGACACCTTGATTTTGGATTTCTAGCCTTAAGAACTATGAAATGATACATCTGTTGGTTAAGCCACCCAGTTTCTGTTGTTTTGCTACAGTAGCCCTGGCCAACTAATATGCCTGGAGACAAAAGGCAGAAAGACCCAACCTGGGTTGGGTCCCTGACTTTGCATTACCCACTGTGCATCCTTGGGCAAGACACTTATCCTCTCTGTGCCTTGATTCCTTATCTGTAAAATAGAAACAATAACATCTTCCTAAAATGAATGTTCTCAGTATTAAATGTGAAAACATACAGTTTTGGCTTATACAGACGCAGTTTGGACGCTGTCCCTCAGCAACTAGGTATAGTCACCAATGCAAATTCATACTACCTACTGCATACTGATATCAGTCACTTTTGTAAAATAACTACAAAGTGCACATTCTGAGAACATTACGATGAATGCTTCCCTTCTAAGTTCTTTATGCCCATTGACTTTCTCACATACTTGCTCATTCTGCCTCTTTGACTGGAGACTTCAGCTTTATGTTCAGAAGTCCCTCTCCTTGTTTTTCCTCCCAGACTTAGGCCAGGTGGGGAACATTCATTCAACAGTCCCCAGGGCCTGCCTCTTACCACTTCACTCTCACTCCAAAAGACAGCAATATAGACTTGGCAAAACAAAAAACAATAAACTGCTTATTAAAACATTCCCACCTCCACCCCAGAATAATAATCATCAAAATAAAGTCAAATAGAAATCTACTTTCAGTAACAATAATATCATGTAATAAAGCCCTTTGTGTTCCTGGGAAGTTGGCTGTTTTGGTTAACTGCCTATTCTATTTGAAATTTACTCTAGCAAGCTGAAGAACAACTTTCAAAGAATTAGACTATACATCAAATATGCTAAACTCAAAATGCACCGGGATGGTCTGACCTTTATTGGTTCTGGAGCCTTGCAGAATTTGGCTGTTTCAGGGACACCATCAGGGTTTCAGTTTGTGCTAAAGAGTCCTAACAACAAGAACCAGAGATAATTTGCGCCTACAGGTGGTATTAATGCTCAACAAACAGGCTTTTATACATATATAAAAATATAAATATCCACACACAGCCAAGGGAAGCTCTCCTGGAACCGAAAATCAAATCCTTCCCATGTTAGAGGTCTGACAGATTACTTACAAGAACACTCCAGCTCATGCCATGAAGTGGCCCCTGTTCCCTTTTTTGGGGCCACATTGCCACAGTATGTGGGCTGACCTTAAATCAACCCATGATTATTCTTACTCTGCCCAGCTCCACATCAAGCAAAGCATTAGACACCATCCCTGCCCTCCAAAAATTCCAGTTTAGTTAGAGAACTACCTACATAATTAAACTGTGTGCACTGAGCTCGATGTGCTGAACACTAGAGTTAATGGGTCTATATGATCACTACTATGTCAGGCCCAGTGCTGTGTGTTTTCCATGGATTATCTATTTAACCTTCTCAGTGCCCCCCACAAGGTCAGTCATATTATCATCCCCATATTACAAATGTAGATTCTGAGTCTGAGAATGAATAACCTGTCCAAGGTCACAGAACTAAGTATACATAGGCTTGGGTATGGAACCCTGACCAATATGACTCCACAGCCCAAGCTGGGACTTCAGCCCTCCAAACCACCCCTTCCACTTACCCAAATCCACCTAGACCGCTGGCCACTGCAAAGATCCTCCAAAGGATCAGAACTGGGTCCCTTCCGCTGTCTTCTCTTCACTTTTCATCCCCACATATTCATTGACAGCTCCTACTAATCTTTCATATCAATCAAACAAAAACAGAGAACTAAGAGTAGGGGCTTCTTAGAAGTCCTTTTCTTCTACTCTGAAGTAAACTCCAAGAGGAAATATACTTCAGTGCAAATCAAAAAGCTGTTTGTTTATTGTTTTTGCTTCATGGAAGAAGAATAGCACTTTCTTAATGAGCCCATGACTGTCTTTATAAAAAAACAGTTGTATACATCTGCGTCTCTCCTGACTGAGCTACTCTTTCTTACTGTTTTGCTGGCAGAAAGTAGTAAAAGCAAAAACCAGAAAGTTAAGATTCTATTGAGTTCTCAAGGACCCCAAGTTAAATTCTCACAGGCTGATAAAGTGAACATTAAAAAAACAGTTACTTGGGAACAGAAAAAAAATTAAAATACTGCCACATGCATTTACAACAGCACCACCCAGTCAGGTAGAAGAGGTGGCTGATATTTTTCTAAAATAAATAAGAAATTGACACAGGGATATAGTGGATTTCAGCTCTCTATAAGTCTGCTAGAGTTGAGTTCTCACTCTGATGAACAACAGACTGTTCAATGTGCTTTTTAATTGCCTAGACAATAAATGCTTTTCAGAAAGTCAAAGAAGCAAAGAGGGGAATTTTTATCCCAACATCAGTTAGAGAACAACTGCAAATTTCACAACAGGCCAGGAAGAAATAGTCTGGCCTAGGCACAGACCCTGGCTTTAGGAAAGCATATATTTCAAAGAGCACAGAAAAATGCCAGAAATTACCTCACATTCAAACTTTAAAAGAAAGACATCATGAATGAATGATGAAAGAAAGTTGAGGCAGAGGGACAGTTCAAAACTGAAAATCTGACCATGTAATAAAATATGATACAATAGAAATAGGTGTGTGGCTGCAAAATGAAAACCAGCAATGAGTTCTTAAAAAAAAAAAAAAAAAAAAAAAAGCAAAAAGGTTCTTTAAAGCAAAAATATAAAATAGCCTGGACATGAAGAAATAGTTTCATGAAGATCAAAGCCCAGAATTTACTGAATTTTATGAAAAACATTACTTTGAGAAATTTTGGGGGATAGGGAGGGAGTATGGTCAGTGAAAGAAAATAAAAACAAGAGGCTGTACTTGGAGTTAGTAATGTGGTGTTAAAAAATGACAGAAAGAAAGCTGAACTCAAACACTTTTGCTTCCATATTCCTATCAATGAGAATTATCAAACTAGAAATATCAAATATAGATGAAAGTGAAGCCTAAGATAGGTAAAAAGGTAGAAAAAGAAAAACTAGATGTTAAGAGTTCGCAATTCTAGATTCAGATGAATTATATCCCATAAGACTTAAAAATAAAAGAAACTGTAGATATAGTCACAAAACCATGTTACATAGTTCATGAGATGAGCAAGCATCCCAATTTTCAATAAAGGGGGCAAAAGAACTACTGCTACTTCAGAGCAATACAATGGAATTTTATAAAAGGTCCTAGAACAGATTATTAAATAGATGGTTAGTGATCAAAAAGTCCTAAATTTTTTAGTTTTAAGTAATAATAATATAGATACAGATATGGCAAACTATTAAGACTATGCATTTAGGAACAGAGTTTAGGATTGAAATTAAATAAAATTTATAACAAAATTAATCTGACATATTATGCATAATTTTTATCATTACATGGTAATAAAGCATAAACGAAGCCCTTTATGCAAATGAAAACAATTAATATTCTTTTAAAGCAGCATTTCAAAAATCAGAGAATGTGGGAGATAGAAGCGATCCAGAGGCTGCTCCACTCTCACCCACTCCACCCAGACAATCCTGAGAGCAGAGGGTGGCTGTGACTTAAATCAAGCCAGTTCCAGACTCCAGCCAACAGCGTCTTAGGACCAGGTAGCTGGACCTAGGTTACCATGTTTACTGGGATTCTCTGTGAAAAGAACCCACTAGAATCTAGTTCTAAGGGGGCGAAGATATACACTGATGAAACAACCAGCAAGAGGAAAGTCTTTTTGGGGGTACCTTCTGAACACTGGAGCCAAGTGGCTAGGGCTAAGGGAAGGAGGGCTCAAAGGGATGTGATGGCATGAGTCAGCTGTCAACCGAATTTGAGGTATCTGTTATTTAATACCCAATGTTCAGGGAATGGGAGCGGAGTATTACAGGGTGAGCCTGAGTGGGGCAATGAGGTTATTCCATGACTAGGAAAAAGGGAAGGAGGCTGGCAACAGAGGACTCCTGTGGGCAGGGGAGAGGGAGGATGACAAGAGCTAAAAGGAGGATACAAAAATAGAAACTTCAAAAATGAAACAAAATTCAGACGTTTCACAGGAATGAGACCTGGGTTTGAAATGATACACTGTCTGCCACTGGCTTCAACATTCCAATGTGTGTTTATGGGAGTAAGGAGGGAGGAGGAGGAGGGGCACCGATGAGACAAGGTCAGCTGTATGATGACTGATGACACGAGTGATGGGTACCTAGGGGTTCACCATGCTATTTTATATTTTATATATTTTTAATTTTTAAGGTTTTTTTTTTAAAGGTACTAACGGTTTCCCATTGGACTCAATTTTTTTTTAAAATCTTTATATGCCCTCCACCATCTTGCCCCCTCCTCTCCTGTTACTTCTCTAGCCTACTTCCCTTCTACGCCCTGCTATTTTTTGAGTTCACCAGGCACACCTCTCACCTTAGGGCTTTGCGAGGGCTGGTCTCTCTGCTCAGTTGTCTGTACTCAGAAAACCACATAGCTTACTCACCTATTGAGAATAGTTCACTCCTCTTTCCCCCATTTCTGCAACTCCAATCAAGTTCACATTTCTCACCCTACATTCATTTTTTCCATAGCACCTAAAATCTTCAAGCAAATTAATGTACTTATCTCATTACCTGTCTTTGCGACTAGAATTTAAATCACAAGGACAGGAAATTACTGTTTTTTGTTTTTTTATTAGGGAGTGGGGGTTGTTCCGTGACTAGAGCCACATCTGCCAACCAATAAATGTTAAGTAGAATAAATGTAGGAAGTTTTAAAACTACTTAAGGCTGAAACAAGGGAGTAGATACCTTTGGCCTTGGTACTAGTATCTTCTTCAATAGTTTGAAGAGCTAACACATCTACTCCCACCCCACTCTTGCACTACACAAGATATCTAGGGCACCTGATTTCTGAGGAGTGAAGAATTTATACACAGATTTATACATAGAATTTATAGAGATTTAATAACTTAGTTTTGAAACATCTAAGGCTATCTCCAGTTATATGTGACATCACAAAATTTTTAACGAAACTCATGACAAAGTGAGAAATTTCTAAGCCATTAATTTCTCAAAATTGGGGCTTTGTAGATTTCAGAAAATTTTGAGCTCCAGCAAAATGTATATTTTTAGGAGGAACTTATCACAAAACCAATGTGCAAAATCAGGTCTACAATTAGGAAGAATGTAGGTATCAATACCCCAATTTAAGAATACTTTGTGCCAAGACTTTTTGTATGTGAGGCAATTTCCAATTGCCTTATCCCTCCCTGCATTTTACAGCTACCTTCCTTTGCTCAGTAACTCCTATACACTTCATTTATCCAAGACACAAACTGGCTGTGGAACTTGATAAACTACTCTGTTGGGCCAATTTCTTAAGACAAAAATTTCCTAGGGGTGTGTATGCACACACATATGTATGTGTGCAACATTCAGAACTTTCAGTAGATACAATCTTGGGAAATCAAACAATGATACCCCACAATAGGCAGGGAATCATTGCCTTATGTGATAGCCTATTTGCAAGCATGGGAAGAGGATTATCCACACCTCCTTTAATGATGTTATTAATCAAAGAAAATGCCCTTTGATCTATTCACTAGTGATTTTACTTTATAGCACAGATGCTGTTGAGTCTAGATGACCTTCCTGGGCTGACCAGGCCAGAAGAGAAGCCCAGGTTAAAGTGGACAGGCTCCCCACCTTCCACTTCCACAGACCAGACCTAGATACCTGTGCGGTTCCCAGGCCTGAGGAAAGAGTGCCATCTGGAGGATGTCCATTTTAGAGAAATCCCTAAAAATGATGATGGAACATGTCACCAATTCAGGAGCCACATAGTAACAGGAGCCTCTTTTATTAAGTCACCTTATGGACTTAAGTTGTTTGTAGTCTTGCCTTAACTAAAACTTCCCATTTTACTAAAATTTGGGGAAACTTTCTCAAACTTCATTTCTCAAAGCCATTTGTATGGTTTCTGATTGTCATTTGGGAAGAAGGTTCTTCTAGTTGGCTCACAGATGCACTAAATGACTCAAGCCTCCTAAAGTTCCCTTCCTCCCATAATCGACACACTCTTTCTAAAAGAAGTTATTTCTACTCCAATTCAAGTTACCAGAGTAGGTACCTTTGAGGTCCCTCTTAACTGCTCAACCCTACTCCCACGTGCTCAGATGGCTCATCCCTAACCAGAATGAACATCTACTTAATTGGCAGCTCTCAACTGCCTTGGCCTGGGAAGAGGACAGAGTATTTCCATTTTGTGTGCCATGGTATTCAAACTATTCATTAGAGGGGAAAATCCCAAGGGACAGAATCTACACAGCCTCAAAAGAACTTTAATGCGATCTTTTGTGCTATGAAGGAAGGAAAGGAGTGAGGAGTACCGTTTTTAGTTATAAGAGATCACACCCCCAAACTGCTGTATATGTCAAGCAGAAACAGCTTCTGTGAATGAAAAAAAATCTGTTCTACGTGACAGTCTTGTGATGCATTTATTTCTGTTCCATCCTGCCTTCCTCATTCTCCCAATTACTGAGAAAATAATGCAACCTGAAAGTAAAGTTTCAAAAACAGGTATTTTCTTCACCTGTGAAAACAGCCCCTTCCACTTCTCTCAAGAAAAACATCTTCTTTGTTCTGTAAAGCTAAAGATGGTTCAGGCAGTTCTTTTTCCTGTGAGTTCTCATAGTAGGACATGTTGAACAGACAAACAGCTTGTCATTACCCAAAGATGAGTTCTGTTATAAAAAGAAAATCAAGTCTTCTTTCTTATCCACTTTTCTATAACCCCTTAATAGGTTAAAAAAAAAATTATGCAATCAAAATGACTGAGCTAAGCTAGAACTACGAAAGAGTGAAGGCAGGCAGGATACTTGAAGGTAGGAGGAAAACTGATCTGTTATGTGTGCCAGGGATTGAAGGGTTGAGGCCTAAGGAAACATGCCTATTGTCCTGAAAACCTACTCCAGACAGCACCTTCCTCAAAAGCTCATAAAGATCATACCCTTTACCCTCTTTTCACAAGAAAAAACCCATTTCAGTATAAAGAGATACAATCCAGAGTCCTACAGGGACCCTGAATAACCTTAACAGAATGTATCCCTCTAATAGCTATAAAGTTAAAAACACAGTAAGTTGAGTTGAAGGATTACCTATGTCCACCAAGTAAAGGATTAGGCTACAGAGCCCAGAGTTAGCATCTCATGGCATATACATGATGAAGGAACAATGGAAGGAACAATGGAAAATTTAAAATCTTAATAGGTATAGAAACAATGGAGCTAGAGAAAGCCAAAAAAAAAAAAAAAAATCCAACCAAGAAAATAAAATTTAGTTGAAAGAGCAAAACAGCCAAGAATTTATAATTAAAGTTCTAAGAGTCCTAGGCATTCTAAGAAATTATCAGATATCGTTATAAAGAAAGAAAGAGACAAGTCAGTGAGCCCTCTGTAAGAATCATGTCAAAAAGAATGGCACAGAAGGTAAAAAAACTTGTTGGTCTCTTGTCAAAGTTCCCATTGTTATTAAAGACACTCACTCTTAAAAGCATTTTTTATTGGAAAAAATCTTAAATGAGTCTTCTTAATTTCTGCAAAGCCAAATATGGTTCCCCTACCCCCCAAAATATATCTCCTGTTTGCTCACAAATTCTTTACCCTGACTCCTGGAATCTCCTGGATTCCTTGATCTGAGGCCAGGGCCTACATTTACAATGGATATGGCTCCCAGAAGGCCCTGGAAGCAACAACATAAAACAATGCTGCTCTCAAGATTTTTATCAAAGAAGGGTGGCTAGAAAGTCAACAAAGTAAGGTGCTTCACTTGACATCTTAACATCCAGTTATTCAACATGGCCTCATACAAGCCAAGAGGTAAGGCGTTCTTAGGTGAAATAAAACTTCCATGATGTATTGGTTCACCAAAACCAGTGGGTGACTAAGAAGTTTCTAAATGCGTAATTATGGCAAGAGAGAACCCCACAGTAAAGACATGGCTTTCTCAGGAAGGTGGAGCTATTTAATCTTAGCAAGGGCAGCTGCTCTTCTTTCTGTGTTCTGGAACAAGGCACGAATTAGAGCTTTTACTTCACTGGAAGAGAATGCGGCTGCCAAGGGCCCTTTTCCATCTGCCCACCTGCAAAATAAAAGATGAAATTCTATTTTCTATAATATCTCTAGGCAAGATTTTAAAACTGCTCATTTGATCCCAAATACTTATTTGCTTTAAATGGAAATAAAACAAATCCTGGCATCCTTCCCCTTCTTTACATATCCGCCACTCAATCTCTTTGACCTCTTCTGCTTCTTGGCTGCATTTTGATACCGGTATATACTGATTAAGAGACCAAGTGAGAAAAATAATACTACTCAACCTTATTCTATACTCACTAAACCACACTTGAACTTCGACAACCACTGACCACAACCTCATATGTCATATAGAGTACTGTGATCCATAACTACTTGAAAAACTGACTCACAGTCAATAAATGTTAACTGACAAAGGACTGGTATAAACAAAAATACATAGAGAACTTCCATGAATCAATAATGAAATCACAAACAACCTAGTAGAATAAAGGGTGAAAAATATGAAGAGGCATTTTATAATAGAAGAAAAATGATCAATAAAAAGATGCTCAAAGTCATTAGAATTTAGGGAAATGTATATTAAAATGACAATAAACTATCACTTCACGCCATTAGATCAGCAAAAATTTTAAAGTCTGATAATACCAAATACTAGTGAAAATGTGAAGCAATGGGATAAATTATGAAATATTTGTATAATGGAATATGATACAGCAATGAAAATAAACTGCAGCTACACATACCATCATAAATGAATTTCAAAAAAATACTGAACAAAAAAAGCAGTTATAGAAGATTCAAAAATAGGTAAGTCTAAACTTTACACTATTTAGGGATATGTGCAAATGTGGTAAAACTACAAAGAAAGACAAAGAATTAACACAAAACTCAAGACAGTGGTTACCTCTGGTGGGGAGCATGTGGAGCTGGGTACCAGAGGTCTTCAAAGGCACTGGTAATAATTGTCTTAAGTTGGATAATAGGTACACTTTTTCTTTAAACTCTGAGTATATTCTTACATATACCATACTCCTTCATATGTATAACTTTTAAATGTTTAAAATACATGACTAAAGGTGGTTTCTTTGGTAAAAAAAAAAAATTCTCAGTTATTATCCTTATATTTACAAAAATCTCTCAGAAAAAATCTTCCTAAGCATAAAAAAGGAAGCAAAGATATATCAGTATTGTAATTTTTCTTGAACCAAGGAATTAATGATAATTTTTAGGCTATAAGAGGGCCCTTAAACAGCAGAAAGAAAAATTCTTATCTGCCACCCTCTGGAGTCTTACTTAAAGATTTATCTTAATTCCTACTAAAAACCTATAAATAACAAATAAATCAAATTTTGTACTAAATATAGTTAGAGGTATTTTTTTCAAGTAGAAATCTCATTTACATTGTTTTAGAATGAACAGTATTTGCTGAGAACAATTCAGACATATCTAGGATGAATATGATATAATTGGGGATCTGTAATAAACCAAGCTAAAGCAGATAAACAAGTAGTTATGAGGATGGAGATGGACCTTAAGGCCTATTCAGAGCTCCCTATGCAAGGTATGAAAACTCATTAATAATCTACCAAGACAATGATAAAAGTATCCACAGTTATGAAACTAACCCACATCTGTTTTGTATGGTATCAATGACCTCTGCACCCTCAATGATATGCTACAGACACCACATAATTACTGAGTGTAGCAATTAACTAATGGTATTGAGAAAAAATATCATCCACTATATTTAAGATTAATTATTTCTATGTGGATAATGCTTAATCTCTAAATCTACTATACTCCCTGCAGAAAAATTGCTGGTCAAACAATGGTTTGAGGCTGAATAATATAAATAAAAGTCATTTCTCTGTTTACGTGTCAAAGCCAATGTTAAGTGCATCCACTGTTGGCTAAAATGAGTAATAATTTCCATCTATGTGTCAGAAGGCTGTACTTCTTACAAATGTAAGATCATTTGTACAGCATGCCTAAACAACATGTTGAATACCAAAATAATAAGAAACAAGTTTTTACGTTCAAATGCCCCAACTACTGCTATTTAATATGAAACACTTTCCTGAGTAATCTTACGAAACAGAATACAGTAATAACTATGAATGGTGCCAGATGGGTACCAGACTTATCGTGTGATCACTTTGTTATATAAAAGTCTAAGCACTGTTGAACACCTGAAACTAATAATATTGTATGTCAACTGTAACAGAAAAAAAAAATTAATTTATCTCTCACTACACTCACATACAAAATAATAATAAAGAAAAAAAAGAAACAGAAAAGCACTGCTATCAATGGCACTAATATTCTTTGGAGCTATGAAGAGATATATGCCTCTATGGAAGGGTCATACCCACCGATCCCCAATCTCTTGCAGGCTGGCCTGTAACACCATCATTAATTCTTTAAATGGCATCCATTTTGGCACATAGACTGGAACCTCTTCTTGATATTTCTTGTTCTTGCTTTCCTGAGATAGAGGTGCAAATACTTGGGGTCCTTCATCCATCACTGTTTTACATAAGGAATATAATCTATCACCATCTTCAGTGGAGATGTCCTGGTTTTGTACAAAGAGAACATAAAAGAACAGAAATGGGCCAGCTTAGTAGATCTTTGGTGCATGCTGTCCAAGGGGTCAGCTACAGCAAAATGTTTTCCAACCAATTTAGCACATCTTACTAGACACTAGATTTCATCAGTTCTCTGACAATACTTCTAAAGCTAGAATGACATGAAATGTTTTAACAGATTGTCAAGAATTTAGTTTGCCTGCATAAAAGAACCCATTTCCCTAGTAGAATGTAACACAGTTTACTGCAAAGCAGGGGATGTTATTACAAATAGGGGTTTAGCCAATCTTTACTTCAGCGGCATGAGCTGGCAGAGTCCAGGCAACTTTTATAGGAGCACAACATATAATCCCACCTGCAGGAGTGTGTTGGAAAAGTGGTACCCACACAAGGCTGCATTTCACTTTACTAAGTTTAGTTCACTTTCTGATTAAATAAATACATGACTTCACACTTTACAGTCTATCTGGGACTACCCAGCTTGCAACCTCCTCATTCATGATTTACACAAATGTTAGATGGAGAAGTAGTATAATCCTATTTTCATATTTAAATATAAAAAATAGAAATTAGCAAGTCTCCAGCAAGACAGAATTAAGACAAAACTGAAGGAAAAAAACATTATAACAATTTAGACATAAAACACAAACAAGATTTCTTCTACCACCTGTGTTGACTAAAAACGAGATTTCAACAACATTTTCTCAGTAAAGTTACAATCTGGAACAAGAATTGCAACTCAAGTCTGGTGAGGCACCTAATGGCTCTTACCTCTAGGGCAGTGATTCTGCCAATGATCTCAGAAATTGCAGTATTGAGTAAAGTCCCCATAGCCTTACAATATATATTCACTGGCAGGACATCCTGCCACACAATTCCAAGTCTCTTTAGTTGGTGCAATACCTGTCAGAAGAATATAGCTATTTACAAGGAAGAGAGATTGTTGCAACTTCTATTTTATAGTTTTACATTTATCACATGTGTTTATGGGTAAAGAGGCTTTATATAAAGGTAAGGTAAAGTCATGAAGATGTGCTTCTTGAATATTAAACCTTAGTGATATCCCTGCTAGATGAAAAGTAGACTTAGGCTGTGAGTATGGGAAAATAGCAGTAAAAAGGTAAATCACACAGGAGAGGGGCATTGAGATAAAAGATAATACTACAACAAAGTTCATGAGTTAAATATTTGCTATGACAGATATATTAATGACTAGTCACACCATTGCGCTGAAGAAAAGGCAGTTTCCTATTGGCTTGGTGGGGCAGAGGAAAGGAAAGGTCATAAATATGACTACAAAAGGTATCCAGATTTTCCCGTAGGCGTTACATATTCTTTGATTCTTAAAAACAAGGGGGGAATATCTAAAGGTAGAGTACAAATTACAGAGCTAACAAGAGCCTCCTACCTGACGGACTGCTTTACTTGCTGCAGAATAGTTCTCTTCGTCGTCCATGTTTGAAAAGTTCCTAGCACTTGATAATCTTTCCAGAAGTTCTCTTTTCTGTGCCCGCATTTGAGCCAAAAAACACTCTGTCCCTATAATAAGAAATTAGAATAAAGAATTCTAAAAGTTGTCCTATTATGCACTGCAAAACTAGGGCGGAAGAGGAGAGAAGCATGTACCATATATCTGTTCTGTCTACTTGAAAACGCTCGCTAGATAACATCATAAAGCTCCCCTAACGTTACTAGAAACAATCACTTCTAATATATATTAGCCAGTTCTTCCAAAGCCACCTTCAAGATATTAAGTCTTTCCCAATAGTTTGCCCAGGGCCAGGTAAGAAAAATACTTGTACAGAAGCAGCAGCTACTTATTCTTCTGATTGATCTATATCATCTAAGGGAAAAATGAGGAATTGAAAAACTAAGTGAATCATATAGATTTGATGCTTTTCTTAGGCTATCATTATAGTAAACATATTGATTTACTCCATATTTCATTTCTTTTGATTTTTAATAATCCCAAGTAAAAGTAAGGGAGGTAGAAGAGGGGAGAACTGTCTTGAGGTTTTGCAAAATACAAGCACTGACATCAGTGAGCTCTTATCAACAATGCTAACAGTACTCTCACAATACAAATCTTACAATTTGTTATTCTACTGACAAAACTCTGATGTGGAGAATTTGCTGCAATTTGCTGCATCAGCCATGCAGTTTAGAACTCTAATGTACCATGAAATCATGTCATGGAAATGTAATACTTCCACAAAAAGTGCATTCAAAATAAAATTAAATAACTAGAAACGCTTGAAAATTAAATGCCCTCCCACTTTCCAATATAGCTCAGGACTACCATTTAATTTCTAACTGCCACATTCATAAATCAAAGATACCAGGCTAAGAAGATGCATAATCAACATGTTTTAATAAATTTATGGTATCAGTTACCGAGTCTCCTAAAGCCAGGTACAAGATCCACAAAAGTAGTAGTGCCATCACAAAGAATGGGAGCAAGACGAAATCTGAACTGATGTCCCAGGGTCAGCAAGTGATGAGCAATATACATACAGTTGTTATGGTGAATGGCAGCCAACTGGGGCAGTTTTTGAAGGTTCTCCCTAACATAGGAGGAAAAGTAGAAAGAGAGAAATTACCAGTTACTGAAGTTGGAGTTGATGAAAAGTTACTTATCTTACAATTATTTCTAGGCTTTAATCATTGTCTATTGTATAAATGCTGTACAGAACAAGATATAATCTCACCATTCCCACTCAATCAGAGTGAGGTTGTACTGCCCGAATGTGACCTTATCCAATAAAACACTATCCCAGTGATTAAAAAAAAGAAAGAGTAAAGGAATTAAGATGTTTACCTGTGTCTTTGTACTGGAAACCTAGCATACCTATACATAATTAATCCCTTAAAATTTACCACAGATAAATCTGTAAAAATACAGATTTACTTCCTTTCTCCAAATTCCTATTTTATTTATATAATGAAGCACTTAACTATTTTTTAATTTACTAGTTTTCAAAGCTGGCTACAGATCAGTTACCTAGGAATTTTAAAATAGATGTTTAGACTTCACCCCAAATTAAATAAACTCTGAGTGAAGCCACAGTATGTTTTAAAATCTTCCCAAGTGATTTTAATTTTCACACAAGATCAAAAGTCACAATTCTAAATCTTCACACATATTAGTCTCCCTACTCAGCTTCGGAAAAGATCTTGTCTTTTATTTCTGCTATATATTCACTAGCAGTCTTTCAACTAATACTTCCCAGTTTGCTGATTTAATTAATGTCAGGCTAGAATATACAAAGTCAGAAACTAACAATCTAAGATAGTTGTCCTCACTTTGGGCTACACATCAGAATAATTTATAGGGCTGAAAACACATGCACGCACACACACACGCACGCACACACACACACACACACGCGTGCACACAATGCCTGGGTCTTATACCAGAACTATAAATCAAAACCTCTAGGAGCATGACTTAGGAAAATATATAAATATTCTTAAAGGTCCACATAAGATTCTAAAGTATTGCCAAAGCTGAGAACCCTGACCTAGGACAGTAGTTCTCAAAGTGTGTCCCCTGACAAGCACCGTCAGCATTGCCTGAAAATCTGTTTAAAATTTCAGGCTTTATCCCAGTCCTACTGAATCAAAAAATCTTGGGCACGGAATCTGGCCATCAGTATTTTAACAAGGCTTCCTGGTGATACTGATACACACTAAACTATTTGTAAACTATTGGTCTAGTCCAAAGTTCTAGATCACACAAAAGTAAATCTAACTTCACACTAGTGTGAAAAATGTTTCTCAGCATGGAACTTCTAAGCCAACTGTCTCTGCATCTCCAAGGACACAGCTATTTCCAATAAGGATATATTGGAAATGAGAAAGCTAAGGAATAGCTTTGCTGACATATTATTTAAAGCATTTATAAGATATCTAAAATACTTAATTTGTATAACAGAGCACTCCTAGAAGCTTAAAGTTATGAGTAACTTTTCATATTAATATTAAAAGAAACTTTAAAAATCCAAGACTTTAGGTAAATACAGCTTAAGATAGCTAGGAAGAGTAGCTGATCATATTGGATATTTAAACAATAATCTCTTGTGATATTAAGCCTGTAAAGCTATGAGTGACAAGAGGAAATATGGTGTTTACTAGATAGAAATATGGAGTGATGCCTTTTTGTTTTGTAACCAAGTAAAGTGAGGCAGTTCTAAAAATACCTACCATCAAATATGGGGCACAGTTTCCTTACTAACTTATTGATAAACGACCTATGTCCTTTAAATATGTATTTCAAATGATTTACTGCATTGTACTGTAAATTTTAGTAACCCAAACATCTTTGGTGTGAATAAAGATTATTGGTTTTAACCTGACTTACAAATATTTTAGACATACAATATTATACAGAAATCAGATACAGTGGCACTTACTTATGATATGTTGGTACGACATCATGGAACAAATGGAAAATATTCCTTACTGAGTAGAAAAGTTGAACAGCACTAAGAGAAAAACAGTTTCAACAGAAATGAATAAGTATATACTGGAAATGAGAAAAAAACTCAAACTAAGTTCACCTTAATTACAAATCATCAGCTACAGTTGGAGAGAATATCTGGCTTGGTCACCACTGAAAAACCATTAATCTAGGTGGCAATATATTCTCAACCAGTATTTACTAACTAGATTGCAGCCCTTAAAACCTGGATCCATTAATCCTCTTAAGGATAGGAGCATTCAACCCAAAGCCTTTTATCAATTTGTGTTCTGCCAGTACCCAGAGTATCCCTTTCAGTAACAAATGGAGTTAAGTCTCAAGCAAATGTTACCTACTCACTGACGCATTCTGCAAAGGGCAAGATATCAATAAAGGCATTCAGAAGGTTCTTTTAGAATCAGTCTGACTTTCAGCTTTCACCTTTTCTCCTTCATACCCCGATACAAGGAGATGAATCAACATTTCTAGAACAGACTCTAACTTCAGGTTTTTTTGCCCTTTATATCTGGCCTCAGAATACCGAAAGATGATTATGAAAATGCACTTAGAGCAAATATCAAGTTTGTGTAGTTTGCTTCTACATAAAAGTATCTTAAACTATGTATCTTGAAAAAGTCACAGGAATTCCACAAGTATTTAAAAAAATAAGTTATGGTTACTATACCCCTAAACACTGTTACTACTTGATTACTATAATACTTGACTATTTCATTTTATTTTTACTGCATATGTTGCTCTTTGAGGTTTAATAATAGAGAACTGGGTTACTGCAGTGTAGTCATGCTTTTGTTTGTCCTGTTAAAAACTATTTCTTTTAGCAGAAAAAATGTCCATAGACATTTGGTATACAAAAATATTGTTGGGTGTTGTGTTCACAAAAAAATTTTAAAAATATTGCCTTGCACCCCTAACTTCTGATCTGGTATATTTCAGGTGAACGTTATGTGAAGAAATAGTCACTCCTTTTTTATTTGGCCAAAGGAGTACATACCTCCTTTTACATGTATTTTCTTCCTATTTATATTCAAAACTGGACTTATGAATATAATGATTCATTAAAGTCATGGAAGTATCTTGGTAAACATGTTCTTTCTAAAGCCATATAAAATAAAGGGTTTTGTTAACATGTGGAGATAAAAACTGAAAGTCTGGAAGCCCATCTGAAGATACAATTTAAGTCCAGCCCTAACTGAAACTGTTTTCTACTATGAGGATGAGAAGTAAAAAAATGCCATATATAGATACAAACTAAAGCAGCTTTTGTAAATGTGTTCCTACAATCAATTTGGGCTACAGCCTGCCATTTTCTCTTCATTTTAGTCTGGAGGATGGGAAGGAGTTTACAAAAAAGAGATTCAATAGGAGATGTTGAACAGAGTTTGGAGTACCCTGTGCACAATTCTGATTAGGAGAAATCATCCTGAAAGGATGAAATCAGATCTTTGGTACATTTCATTCTACATTTGGCTGCCCAACAATGTATTATTGCTTTAAAAAAATAAACATTTAAAATGTAAATTAATTAGGGCATGAATTTCAAAAGATAAAATAAATGTTAAGCTAAAGAGTCAGCAGGCTGGAGCAGATGGTACAATTATCACTATCATTATTACCACTGCCACCAATAACAACACCCATTTCGAAAATGAGTATTAATCATTTTCCAGGTAGCATCCTAGGTTCTTTACACATGCTTTTCTCATGTAATATCATTCAATTCAAATAAAAAGTAAAAATTTTTTTAAAAATTAGATTAAAAAGTTTTTTGTTAAAAATTAATTTCTAACATCATAAAACCCATTTGTTTATCTATACACATGTTCTACTTCTTATATCTTGTAAGATGTATGTTATTGTAAATAAAAGTTAATTTTATCAATATATATCTGTGTGCTACACTGTGTTTCTAGGAAAAAATATGAATTGATGGGATAAGAAAACTCAACGAATTCCAGTCAATTTTTAAAATATCAGTTTAGATATGAATTTAATCAAGTCGTTGCCATTTTCAGACAACTCTGAACTCTTACCACTGATCACTGCTGGTTGTTGCCTCTAGTAAAGTCTGATAGGCAAGTTCCATTAATTTCTTCACAGATTCACTGACACGGCATGTGGGCAAAGAAAAGGAATGTTGATCCAATGTATTTTCAGGCTCTAAATCCACCACTTCACTGTACTGAGTTATGGACAGTTTTTGTACTTGTAGCTTGTCATCCACATCAGGGCTGGGTAAATCAGGTACACTTATCTTAGAATCAGGAGTAATCTAAGATTCAAACACAAAAAAAGAAACTCTGCTATCCTCAGAATTCAAATGCAAGCATACACGATACTGATAGCTTCCATGATGATAAAGCTGTGGATCTATTGGGTAGTTAAAAGATCAGAATATATATGGCAGTATTTTAATGACTGCTCAACATTAGGTTCAGAGCATGTCACAAGGAGTAAGCAATCCCCTTTACTGTGGAATTCTTCCAATTTTTCGTGCATTCTAAATCTTGGTGAAAATAGCAATTCTGTGAAACTGGCCCAAGATTTCAGGTAAACGAAAAGACCTTCAAAATCATCTTTCTCAGACTAGACTGTTAGATCATTACAGACCACTACGATTTTGTCTTCTTGTCATTAAGCGAATCATTTCCCACCAGAAAAATGTGTTGAATTAGTCAAAGAAATAACTCATTCAGGCTAGCACATCCTCCTTAAAAATCCCAATCAAAACCAAAAAAGCCTCCCTAAAGTTTATACAGAATACAAATCCCCAGACTTGGTCAAGCCTGCAGGAAAGAACACTAGGCTGCTAGTTTGGAAATACCAGTGATATTTTTTTACCCTAACTTTAGACAAAGTCGTTTAACCTCTCTGGACCTCAATTTTTCATTGTAAAAGGAAGAAACTGCACTGCAAAAATGGTTTTCAAACCTTTCTTCTCAAAAGTGCCTCAGGGGCCAAAAAAAGGAGATATTAAGCAGGTAGAAGCAGCAGGCTCCCCACTTCTGCTGCCAGAAGGTCAGCTCTGCTCTGCACATATGCTGGACCTCTAAAGGAAATCTGTAATAGAAAAATTTAGGTCTAATAAAAATGTTTAAGTCATTTGACTTGCCTTCCTAATCTGTAAAATGGTATAACAGTATCTACTTCACAGGGCTGTTATGAAGTTTAAATAAAAAGACAAATGTCCAGGGCTTGCCAGTCACAATTATGGCTAAGATTAGAATGAAGAAGTATGACATATTTAAGTAATATTTCTGTTTAGGAAAAAAAAAACCCCACAGCACAGTTCCTAGTACTACATACATTTCAGCTCCCTTAACCAAAATTACCTCAAAACGTGCTAACATCTGTGCCCTCAAACAGCTAATATTTTGCTGAAATGGACACAGTAACAGGGTACCCCCAAGGAAAATGAAGGCCAGCGAAAAAGGGATAAAGGTAAAAAGAGCCTAGTACCTGCAGTAATAGTAGAAAAATGGCTGAGACATTTTCTGTTAAGGGATTACCTCAGTCTATGTGTTGCTTTAATCTAAGTATTACCTTACATTAACCAAATATTATTTTACATATGTAAAGTATGACAAAAAAGTTTTTTAAATACACAGAATTACCAAGGTTCAGAGAAGTAAACTATCCTCAATACAAATTAATTAGTCCATTAACTGTGCAGATACTTTCTTTATACCCTACACAGATCACATCTTTTTGTTTGTTTTCTTATGTTAACTTCAAAATTATTAGCCTAAGAGATGAAGTCAACATTCTCACAATAAGAAATAATCTCTGGACATAAATAAAGCCTAATTATACCTGTCACAAAATTGTGTACTAAAACCTCAAGTAATAAAGTTGAGAAAAATCTATAGGTTAATATACTAATTTTGAAAATAATAATACTGGACCTCACAATACCCTAAAAAGAGGTAGATATTAGGAACACTTTAAAGGTGAGAAAACTAATATTTAGAAGACTAATAACTCCCCTCAGTGAGCTTAGCAACTGTCATGTCTTTTTCCATTCTACCATATTTGTCTGAAAAATAAGCTGCTTCCTAAATCAACGTAATATACTATAACCCCAATACCTTCACAGTGTTGTGAATTTCAGAGGTCATTAGATTTCTAGCTGCCACAATCACATCCTGACATTTCTTATTAGCAAAATGAGAATTGATGTTACGGGCATATTTCAGCAAATCAGTAGTATCTCCTTTTAAAAACCTCATCTCCTTTAAGGCATTTTCAAATTCTTCAGTGGATTGTATGATCTGAGAAAAAAAAAAAAAAGGGAAAAAAAAGAATTATATACATTTATTCCATTTCAATATTAAAATTTCAAATCTCATATACAGAAAAGAAGGACCAGCTGGTCATTTAAGTTCTAGAACAAACCATCAATTACTATGTAAAAAGATATTATATATTTTTCTAGCCTTAAATTCATTAAGAAGAGAATCTTCAACAGAAATTTCTGACTCTATTTAGTAAAGTGCAAAGAGCTTTAAAATAAGTATCCTTATTTTATTTTTCAAGGAAACACTAAAAAAACCAAAAATGTGAAGTATCACATGGTAACTACTATAGCTGATACAAGTATAAATAAAAGAACAATTGTTTTTCAAAAACCATTTTTGGGAAAATTTGCATCTGCTCCTTATTAATAATTTTCTTAAAACTGTCACTAAAGAACAAAAGATCTCTAAAAAAAAAAAAGGACACCAACAGGAACCTATAGGCTCTTAAAACCTGTGATATCTCTGCTCTTACCTCCTCATACTGCTGTAACTTGCTGCTATTTGTTGGGATAGAATAAACCAAACAGTTTTTAATGAGGCACTCAGACAAGTCCTCCCAGATCGTGTCACCAAGCATCTCAGCCAATATGATCTTAGATGTTTTTTCATTTTCTAGATCAGCATCAAGAGGGAAATCTGAATTCAAAAGAAAAAGTTTTAAACAAGAAACCATTCACAGTCTGGATTATTCTCAAATTCCCTAGTTTTCTAGAAGTCTTTAATTTTAAGATAATGGGAAAGAAAACAGCACAGTTAATTCTATAGCTATCTCAACTGACTGCACTGACTGCATGGAACAAATCATGACATATAATTATTTTATTTTCACTGATCAAAGGAATCATCTGCCTATACTCTTGAACAATAAGGTATTAAGCTATTTACATGGTAATCATCTACTGCTAATCTACTGATCTGATTATATGATAAGTATTCAGTTCTGCATACAAAGTTGAAACTATTTAGAATAAAATCCCAGTTTTTTAATAATTAATAAACTTTTTTCATCACTGCATGGGTACTGAGTGTTTATCCTAAGGAAAAAGAAAAAGAAAAAAAACCCCACCTTATTATAGCATATCTAGTCTAGCAAACAGAATACTTCCATATCTCTTCTATAATAAATATACTCTATGGTAGTTTTTTCCAATGCATTTTGAGAAAATTATATTTAGAATATACTATTAATTAATAGTTAAGAATTAGTGACCAATGTAAAGGGAAGAGGAACCATAAAAGCAACCAGCTATTTTGAACTTAGTTCTGATTCACCAAGGAAGACATTAGGGGATAAGGACTTAAAAGTAAGTGGCCATATTATCTCAGAGCCTTGCAACACCTTTCAATGTCTAAAGTATAGGTCTACATTGTCCAATATGATACTACCATCCACAGTTTGCTACCGAGCACTTGAAATATGGCTATATGACTGAGCAACTAAATTCTTTACATTTTTAACTAATTTCAATTTAAGTTTAAAAATGGAAGCAAGGTGTGTAGTTATAAAGGGTAGTACAAGAGAACTTTAAAGAGGTAAACTAGTTCTTTATCTTGATGTGGTAGTTACATAAATCTACACATGATAAAAATGCATAGAACTATACACATACACACACACACACACAAATGAGTGAAGGTAAAACTAGTGATATCTGAATAACTCTCTGCGAATTGTACCAAAGTCAATTTCCTGGTTGTATTATAGTTACACAAGATATTAAGACTGGGGAAAACTAGGTGAAGGGTACATGAAACCAGTATATATTTTTTAAATATAAAAATTTTAAACTTAAAAAAAAGAGATAAAGTAGTATAAAATACTTTTCTGCTAAACACAATTTTGTTGTTTTGATAAGATGACATTTCACTTTAACCACTAGCATCATGTAAGCTATTACAAATACTGTACTTAGTGCTCATGTCAGGCACATACATATTTCTAACACTTCCAATCTAGATGTAAACAGGATGAATCTGTTTACATCTATTAGAATGATGTTTCTTCTATGCACCAATGTAACACTGTAACGTGTTTTTTAAATATTTTATGCATACAACACAAGTTACACCAATACATATATAAATTATTAAAAGTTGTTAAATTCAAATATTTATTTATGAAATAATTATTTTTCTAGTTTAAGAAAACAACTATAGATAGACCTTTATATTTAAAAGTAAAGTATATTATTGAGGTAGAATCATAAAATGCAGAAGCTAGAAGCATCGCTGTAACAGTAACGGAAAAAAGAGACTAAGAAAATAAGTCACAAATTTCACAATAAATGGCAGCTGCAATTTGTTAAAACAGCAAAACAAAAAATGTGATTGCTTGCTAAGCAAAAATATTTTTTTAAATAATGCAGTAAACATTATTAAGAGACATTTGCAGTAAATATATCAGTAATTTCTTACATTCGCTCTTAAAAAAATAACAAACAATGTTAGTCACCTAAATTCACAATATCCAACCAAAAATGTGATTTTTAACAGTATATGAGCTTGTAAATTTGGACAGCAATAAATGACTTGGATTCTTACAAACACAGACAAACACACAACATTTTTAGATAGATGGTAAAAAAAAATTATGCTTTCAGTTATGGACACTTTTTAGAAAATTATAAGAAAAAGATATTTTTTTAAATGTAAAAGATCTTCAATTAAGCCACTACAGAATACTGACTATAGAAGACTAGATCTTTCTAACTACAGATATCAAAGATCAACTGATTCAACTTCTGAAAAATTGAAAAGCTTCCTTTAGCTTTAGGTGATACTTTGACTACATTTTGTCTAAAAGGACTTCCAAATTGACAAAAATATTGTCAGTTCCCAGCCTAAAACATCAAATTTGAAAAGTAATGTATTTTAGTCTTCAAAATTACATGATTATAAGACAAAAAATAATTTCAGCTAGACAAAGAAAATTCATTTCTTTCATAAGTGTTTCAAAGCTTTGTTAGGTAAAAAATGCTGATTATTGGACTTGTATAACAAGAGACCAATGATACCCTTACTGCTTATCTCTACTGCATAATATATATGTATATATGCGTTTAGTTTTTTGCTGAAACAGACTCTCAAAAGTGTTATGAATATAGTTGTCAAAATCATTCAGTGCATATTCATGCAAACACCAAATTATCATGGATTTCTGGAGCTGATGAAATAAACAAAAGACAATAAATATGATCTTATGTTCTTTGCCAATAATCATTAGTTGTCTAGAAGAGTTTTACAAAGATTTGCTGCACTGTTATCTTTAAGATTTTCTTGGAGCAAAAGTATGCTTACCAAATACTCAATAATCAGGGATAAAAAATGGCAATGTACTTTATGTTTTCTACTGAGATCACACTCCATACAAACAAGCTAAATGTGAAGTTCTAAGGGAGGGTAAAGCTTATTTGTGACCTCATTAGACACATACAAGAATTTATATTGAAATTAAACTTTTCCATAATACAACTCAATAATATTACCATTTTTCTAACAAAACTCAATATGCAAGATTTTGATTGAAATCTGCAATGTGAATTAGCTGCCAAAAATACCAAAAGAATTTAAAGAATACTTTGGTGATACTGATAAACTTAGAGCTTTATAAAAATTTATGCAATACCACATTGAAATCCATGTTAATAATAGTAAGTTGATACATAGATTAGTGAATTTATTTAACTCACAGTTGTGAAACATATAGCTTTTGCTTTCAAGTCAAATTTATTCATTTAAAAGTGATGAACTAAATTTGTTGACATAGGTGAGAATAATTAAAGGAAAATGATTTGAGAGGACTCAATAAAGCTATTCAAAAAATTTTCAGTACATTTGAAACAATCTGGGGATGGAAACTACCTCTTCAATTGAAAATTTCATGACATCTAAATACAGAGCAATCATTTCTAGGGAAAATTTACATCTGAATTGAGATATACTATAAGTATAAAATAATTTGCAAGTCTGTATAAAAAAGGGATATAAACTAACTCAATAATAATTTCTCTACTAATTATATATTAAAATTATATTTTGGATATATTGGGCTAAATAAAATATATTATTAAAGTTCAAGTTTCATTTAACTTTTTAATGTGGTCACTAGAAAATTTTAAATTACATTTTGTAGCAAATATTTTATTTCTATTAAAATATAGAAATAAAATATTTTAATGCTGATTAAAACTATAGAACATAAATGCAGGTACCATCTTAGTCAAGTGGTACAAGCAGCTGGTACAGTGCCATGCTCTATAATGATTTGTTGAATGTATATATGCATACATACCAGAGAAGAAAGTTAGATGTAATACATAGCTGTCATCAAACTCTATAACTGATTGTATCTTTTTTTCCTTAAGATCATATCATAAACATATTAAAAAGTATTATATTCCTATTTTGCTTAGTTTTTTTATTAGTAAAGGTCATTAAATTTTGTCATAATAGTTTCTATATCCAATGATGTAACAATATGCTGATATAATGAACTTTGATAACTTTCTCTGCACTCCTAGAAAAAACCCTTGGTCACATGTCCTTTTAAAAGACACTTTTGGATTTAATTTACCTTTTTTTTTAATTTATTTTTTGCATTTATAAGTCAAAGATAAAATCTTTCTACAGTGTTTTCTCTGTGAGTAAGCTACTATTATTATATTTTAGTATTAAGTTTATGCTGTTTTTAAAAAAATAAATAGGGCATTTTTAATCTTTTTCTATTGACCAAAGAGCCTGATTAACAAAGGGATTATCTGTAATTTGAAGAACACAAAGAATTGAGTCAAAAACCTTCAGTGACGCCTGATGGTGGCTCTTTAGTGCCAAGTCTTCAACAATCTTTCAAATTTCTTCTACAATTATTTGTATGTTCGGAGTTTCTGCTTCTTGGTAAATTTTAGTAATTTATACTTTATGGAAAATTATTCATGGTAAAAGCAAAACGTGCTTGTTGTGATTAAATACCACTAAGGTTTATAAAGAAAAAACCCAAATTTATTTACCCTCTCCATACCCACAAGCTTATCCTTCTCTCTTTGCCAAAGAGACCAATTTTAAGTTTAGCTGGTATTCTTCCACTCTCAGATTCGAACAAAAAGAAAGAAAAAGATAAATATATATGTACATGTACATACACACATATGAATTTGCCAAATACATGCATACACACAAAATACATGCATTCCTGCACACATACACTGTATGAACTGAACTGTGTACCTCCCCCAATTCATATGTCAAAGCCCTAACTCCAGTATGATTACATCTGGATATAGGGCCTGGCTTTTAAAGAGGAAATTAAAGTTAAATGGGGTTATAAGGGTGGGGCCCTAATCCAGTATGACTAGTACCCCTATAAGAAAAGAAAAGAGACACCAGGGATATGTAGCAGAGAGGAAAGGCCATGTGTGGACACAATGAGAAGACAGTATGCAGGCAAAGAAAGAAGGCTCAGGAGA
Organism: Cynopterus sphinx; assembly: GCA_030015415.1. Classification (NCBI taxonomy): domain Eukaryota; kingdom Metazoa; phylum Chordata; class Mammalia; order Chiroptera; family Pteropodidae; genus Cynopterus; species Cynopterus sphinx. The sequence continues at coordinate 74,874,574 of CM057383.1, read as the reverse complement.
AACCAAATCTGCCAACACCTAGTTCTTGGACTTCCAGCCTCCAAAACTTTTGAAAAAGTAAACATCTGTTGTTTAAGCCACTCAGCCTGTGGTATTTTGTTATGGCAGCCCTGGCAAACTAATGCACTACTCTTATAAGGTACTACTTACTTTTTGATCAAAATGACCTCATGCCACAGATTTTATATTTAACTTTTTTATCACTTAAAAATAGACCATGGCCTTCTTTTAGGTCAGCATGTCTAACTCTACTTCATTAGTTTTTAAGAGCTGCATAATATACCATGGTATGGCTCAACCATACGTTATATACCCGTTCTTCAAGTGATGCACATTCCAGTGTGCATGTATATATGCTACTCACACATACAAACATATATGTACTATTGATATCACTTCTGCAAGGAATTAAAGAGTGAGATACTTGGGTCAAAGGAATGTATATTTTATATGTTACTGTACAGCTTCAGGCATTACTTTCTAAAAAACACTCATAAAAAGCAATAAAGTAGACTACTTTCTACTTTCTTACCGAAAGTTGTCTTACACAGATCTTTTGTCAACTCTAAGGTCAGAAAGTTCTACCTTGATGGTGTGATTTCCATTCCCCTACTAGTAGGGTTAAGCAACACATACCTTTATTAACAAATTGTACCTTTTCTTCCATGAATTGCCTATTCACACTTTTTGTCCAGTTTTCTACTACGTTTTTATGGGAAAAAATCCTTTTAACAACTTCTTGTCTGTCCAACGTACTGCAAATATTTTCTTCCAGTATACTACTGTCTTTGACTTTATGATATTGTTTACCATACAGAATTTAACATTTACATGTAGGCAAATTTGTGAATTCTTTCCTTTATGCACTCTGACCTTCCTGAGGCTGTTCAAATCTTCCTCTAAATTTTCTTCTAACATTTATTGTTTTCCTTTTTACATAAAGGGCTTTAAATTCATCTAGAATTTATTTCTGAATGAAGTATGAAGCAGGAATCTACCTTTGTTTTATTTCATATAGGTAAGTGAATTTTTCTAGCACCATCATTAAAGAAACTACTTGTTCCTCTAAACTGAAATGTGACTTCGCTCAAATGTTAAGTTCTACTTCATTCTTGGCTTTACTTCCAGACGTTTTTCATTCCACTGAATTTCCTATGTCAAAAAAACAATTTTAATTATGAAATCTACCCACTAGTGTTTTTCAAATCTTTATTAGCCATTCTCACAAATATATTTTGATGTAAGCTTTAGAGTAATTTGTCCAGTTTGAAAAATATATAAATAGAATCTGACTGGAAATTTACTATATTTATTTGTAATCAACTGACATATTTATGAGGCTGTCTTCTGACCTAAGGTAGTCTCCCTTTAATTCAGGTCTTACTATATGCCCTCAATTATGTTTTATGGTTTTCTTCACATATGTAATCTCCTTTCTTGTCAATATTTAAAAATTCTATAGATTTGTTGCCATTACAAGTATTTTTATATTTTAATTTATGGCTGGTTATTACTAGTTTAAAGCTATAAATTTTTATATTTTATATTGTATCTAGACAACTTAGTAAATTTCTTAATTATAAAAGTTTTACTAGTCTATTGGTTTTCTAGGTACACAATTATATCATTTACAAGTAAAGATAATTTCTTCTCTTTATTTTAATATTCATGCTTATTTTACTTTGTCTTCTTTGCATAATCCATAATGCCAAAAACAGCGTCAAAGAATATTTACAATAGCGTGCATTCTCGACTTAACTGGTTTTAATAAAAATAAATTTTTAATCCTTTGATAGAATGCTTGTTGCTGGCTTTTTAGAAGTAATTAATTTTAAAACAAGCTTTACTTAATTTAAAAAAAAATCAATAAAATACAATATGCAAACTGGTCTACTGTACAGCTATATAACTTACTTCCCTACAATTAAAGATTTCATTACTTTCTAGTTTTTCAGTATTATAAGTAACATCGTGATGAACATCCTTATACATAAGTAGTTTTATGTATTCAAGATCATATTTTTAGGATAGAATCGCAAAAGTTAAAATTCTGGTTTAAAGAAAATAAACCTTTTAAGGTTTTTTAGACATTTTGCCAACTTCTTTCCAAAAGAATATTCATTCTCTTCTTAAAAGCTCCTTTTTTTATTGGTAGGACAATGAATAACAATAAAGAAAACTTTGGAGAAAAATACATATTCAGACATAAGTGGAAGGGCAAAAAGCCTTTATGAATAACTAAAAGCAAAAGATGATTTTCAGGTTATATTAAAAGAAGATGAAGAAGGTGAAATGTCAACTGATGGATATCAAAGGGAACTCAGAATTCCTAAACTGCTGTTTTAACATCCTCTTCTTTATCAAAGATAATGAAATGATCTCAGAGCCAAAAGAGAAAAAAATATAGATGGTAAAGGAGAATCTAAAGCCTAAAATGCATAAAGAGATTATTAGGAGAGCACCTAACAACAGAGAGCTGTCTTCTGCTCTGAATACCCTAGGTGCTGAGAAAACTTACAAAGAAAATAACAGGTTGAGATGAGTATTAATTAATTTAATGGATGGATCAGTGTCAAACTGAAAAGTAGTTTCTACTGGAATTCTCCAGAACACTCTCCCAATCTGGGCCTATCCCAGGCAACAGTATCATCACTGACTCAGATTAAACTATAAGAAAACATAGTTACCAATTACACTTATATGAAATAGAAAGAATAGTAAACACACTGAAAATTGTATCAAGTAAAATTTAACAAAGATTAATGTTAATTCAAAAACTCAAGTACAGGTGTAAGATGGAAAAAGCAGCAGCTTACATTGAGTATGACATAGGATTTTCATTTCCATTAAGCTCAATGAGTTAACCGTGTAATAGCCTTTGGCCACACTATTAGAAACATGAAACTGAGAACGAAGGCATGCATGCTCCCATACTATTCTGAATACTTGTTCAGACTATATCTAGAATACTTGTTCTGTTTTGAATACCATATTTTAACAAGAGGACTATAGAAGAAATGAAATATATTCACAGAACATCAATGAAGATAAGGGGAACTTAAACTGTGTCATTCAAAAAAACTTAAGGATGCTTATACTGGTGACAAGATGTAAGGGAAATAACAGCTACTGTTTGAATTTGAAAGTCCATCATGTGTAACAGGAATTAGACTTGTTCTATATAGCTCCACACAGCAGAAATAGTTACAATAAAGCAGACATTACTGGGCTATAAATTTTGAATAAGTTTTTTAAATGACTACCCTAAAGATTTAATTTGCAAAATGGGGATTTTGATTATAGTGTTTATTGTAGAAGACATGATTTTTAAAAAAACAAACAAAAACTTCATAGTACTTAGAGCTAATCAGAAGTAGGATGAAATGCCTCAAGAAGTGAGTTCCCTCTCACTAAAGGTGTTCAGGGTGGTTATACGACCAATTTATGGGAGTGCTACAGAGGAGATTAAAGCACAGAGATATCTGGATTTCTTCTAATCCTTGGATATTTTGCTCACACCTTTGTTTATATCTAATAAAAATAAAAATGTATTATCTAAGGGAAGAAACAAGAAAACTACCTTGCATTTTTACAATTTGTGCAAGTCTTAGATTTTTTATTTTGTATTGTCAAAACTAGAAATAATTCCTTGCATATTTATTCTCTAAACTATATGATTGCCAGGAAGACATATAAAAAATGGCAAATTTTTTTATTTTCTCCACAGCAAGAATGCTAGATTTGACTATTCAATAAGACAACTGAGAAAAGCAAAGACGGTAAGTCAAACAGACTAAAAAAAATTATTAAATAAAACATTAGAAGAAATTTTATTTTTAATAGTATGACAAACAAAAAATGATTCAAGCAACACAGAAACTGGCTATTTCAACTGTGAATACATAAAGAGCTAACCATCAGTTTGAGTTGGAAGATGTCAAGTTAAGGGATTTTTCCACCAAAATATATAAAATAACACTTGGTTCTTTTCTGCTTCTCCTACGATTAAAGCAAGAGTCCCAAAATGTGATGTTACCAGAAGTCAAGTGAGAGAAGGGCATCCTAGAATTCAACTCAATTTGACAAATACTGAATCTGGGGTACCACTGATAACTCTACTTGTAAATACAGAGCAGAGAAAGAATACAAAGTAGAACAAGAAATAAGAAGGTAACTACATTTTTCCCATGACAAAATCTGCTCACGTCTGATCCTCCATTCACTCAGACTGTGGGCATTTTGATCCACTCTGAAATAACACTCTCAAAAACCATAATGACTTTCCCAAAATATAAAAGCACTGCCTTAGAGATACATACCTAGTTGTTTCTGGAGCACTTCCAATACCAGTCTGATCTTTGCAAAAACTTCAGATGGTGATGGATGTTCCAACTCAGTCAACAAAGATTCAAAACGAATAATGATGATGTTAGGCTGCTTTTCTATCACAGCAAAAAGGGAGGGGCAAGTTGTCAAAGGCCTAAGAATATACTTCAGCAGCATCTGACCTGAAAATCACATGAACACTCATTTAAAAACACTAGAAGAAACTTGCAAATAAAAGCACATCAAAAAACAGATCTTTGAGTCTAACAACAAAAATACATATATCACATTACACATCACACGTGCAAAGCAGATTTTTCCCACTGATTTCCCAGATTACCTACAGATTTTTATTTAAATTATTCAAAAAATCAGATAAGTTGCAGAAGCTAGTTTAGGAAAAAAAAGAAAAAAGAAAACAAGGAAATAAAGTATCTAAGCACTTAATAAAAAGGTTAATATTTACAATAATTCCATTTGATGAATCATGAGGTCAAACTTATGATCGATCATCAATATTATCCAGAGAATACTTTATAATTTTTTTGGTCATTCCTTTAACATTGGGCCTTCTGAGATTTCATGTAAATGACACAAAGCTGTATGTCTTACCAAATGATTTAAGCTTGGTATGTAGCTCCCCTAGAATAGAAAATGCCAAGAGGACAGAACTGGTTGCTGGCACAGGGGTCTTCTCTTCGTTTTGAGACTGATCAGTGTACAAATGAAGTTCTGTTTGTAGACAAGATTCCAAGTTGCTCGTATCTAAGAAAAAGGGAAAAAATATTGGCTGTCTCAGCAATGTAAAATGTTCCCATTCCTCAGAGCTCATTCTCTACTGAGATTCCTAAATAGGGAGTTTTATTATAGTACAATTTTAATGCAATCAAATATTAATTATAACATTTATGTCCTCGGCATCACTTTAACACAAAGGTTTTAGTATATTCAAATAATTGAACTAAGTGCAAAAGCAAGATGACGCACCTACAATAAATGCTTATTAACTATGTACTGAATGACTGAACAAAGGCAAGGAGTGAGAAGTGAGATCACAGTTTCAGTTAAGACCTCCTCTTCTTTGTTCTAAGAGAAATGCCTGTCAAACAAATTTAAAAGGAAGGTGTGTTCCAACAAAGAATACAGCTACCATCTTCTCTGGATTTTATTCTGCTTGGACATAGAATCTAAAGTTTTCTAGATTATTTTCTTCAAAATACCAAAAAATGTGTGTTATCAGAGTTATCCTATTTCTTCATCTTACAAAGCACCCTGATCTCATGATTTGTCACCATTTTATCCCAAAAACTGAGAAAAATTAAGCCAAATCCTTGTCTCACTGATCCCTTGTTTTCTTTCCTAAGCAAGAGAGAGAATGGCTAACCAGCTTTTTTAAGCATTCTAGCCAAGATAAACTGTTGGGATTAGGACTGCTGGGAACAGGCACATCCTACAATGCAGAAGCTTTGTGTGGTAGTAAATTGCTACCATTTCCTCAACCATGGATCCCACCCACCCAACTATCTTCTTTCTTCTCTGCCCCTTCCTAGTGAAAGGACAGAAAATAAGATGTAGAGGAAGTAAAGTAAGAACACTTTAGAAATCTAGATGAGTTCGTCCTAATAAACATTTTGCTTAATATGAGAACTTAATATCGACTTGGGAGATTAATGAATGAAACCTTCTCGTCTACCAATATAAAATATTTAGAATATATTCAAAGTTCAAATTGGTTCAGGCAGATTAAACAAAGCTGTCCACCTGAGGTCGGCAGCACCTTTTGATGGTGGGAACTTCCAAACAATCAGCTTCTGCCACTCCTCTCCAAGGTGATACAGTATGTTCTGTTTCTGTACTGTAAGCTCCATGCTGAGAGATTTCAACATTTTTAAATCAAAGCATTTTCTGGATTTTAATAACTTCAAGCAGTTCTGTGCCTGGTAGTGAAATGGGATCATTGTTAAACATTCTGTCTGGACTCAGAGAAATTAGAATATATTTGTATAATATGAAATACATAGAACACAAAATTTACTAAAAACAAAAATAGTAGTAATTGCTCATGCTTTGGAGAAAGCATTTAATACCTCTTCTAGATGCTGAGCAGCAGTGACATACTTCTTCACTGCTAATGCACAATTATATTCTTCAATAGCAGTAGAAAACTGAAAAGATAAATATAGTTATTAGGTATTTTATTTTATGTACTCTATTATTTCAAGTCTCTGCTTGTTTTTTTTTAAAATATGAACAAATGCTAGTCAGGGGATACATATTTAACAATGAGACCAACAGGGGGAAAAACTATCATCACCAAAACACTAAGTTTGATTTGAATTTACTGACCTCTTGTAGCTGTTTAAGCAAACTGAGGACTACAGAGTCTCTTTCCAATTGTTGTTTCAAGTCTGTAAATTCAGTGGTTGATACATGAAGATCCCGGCGGACCTAATTCGCATGTCAAAAACAGTATATTTTTATGCTATAATATATCTAAGAAATACAAAATTTATAGCTAATCAATAAGCTTTATTAGGTGGATATAACTCATGTTGAAATTTAAATAACAGTTAAGATTGGAACAAAAAGCAATAAGATTGGTCCTCTTAGTCCAAACCCTTATCCTATGCAGGAATGCCCATTCCCATCAACATAATATCCTCATGTCACCACCTACTCTTAGTTTAAGTTTAAGCAGTTATCTTTCACCAGAGTTCATCCACCTGGATTACTAGAAGGGTTTCCCCATTGCCAACTCATTCTACAATTGGATAGCTCTAACTATTAGAAAGATTTTATGTTGAGTCAGAACCTACTTCCTGTTCTGTCCCACCTTTTCAGGGACTTTGTATTATAAATTATTTCCTCCCCTCTAGATCTTTCACCTCCCTCTATTTCATTCTTCATTCATGAAACTTATACTGATTGAATACTTTCCCTAAAGCATAGCTCTTACCATCAAATTTAAATGTGTTAAAATTACCCCCACCTTTAAGAAAAATTTCTTTTACCTCAGTAACCACCCTGTTGTTTAATAGCTACCTTATTTCTCTCCTCCTGCTCACAAACAAGTTTCTTGCAAGAGTAATCCAGACTCACTGTTCTTTTTCACTCCTCATTCATTCTATAACATACCGTGATCTGGTTTCTGCCCCAACCATTACACCAAAACTATTCCAAATAGCTGGTGCCAAAAACACCAATCAGCTCCTTGTTGCTAAATCCAAAGTATATATCATCAATATTTAACTATTTATCAGTACGCTGATACTTACCTGCCCTTCATTCTATAACACCATTCTCTACTGATTTTCCTCCTTTTCTTTGGCCATTCCTTTTCATTTTCTTTTAAGAGCTTCATTTTCCCACTTCATAAATACCAATATTCTTTTTTTTTTCCAGGCCCCCTTCTTATTCTGAATGAGTGGTTTCCAAAAAATAAGGGTTTTTTGCCCGACATTCTTCCAGAGACATTTAGACTTGTCACAACTGAAGGAGTTTGGTATATAGTGAGTAGAGACAGGGATACTGCTAAACCTCTTGCAATGTACAGGGCAGCCTCCACAGCAAAGAAGTACCCAGCTCCAAATATCAACAATGCATAGGATGAGAAACTGCTCTATTCACTCCCTCTGGGCAAGCTCATCCATTCCCTGGGCGTCAGTTTCTAAGTGCCGCTACCTCAAATCCACATCACCTTTCTAACCTACAAACATGTATATGGATGGGGTGATATGCAAACTGTTCACTAAAATTCATTCTCCAACTCTCCCATAGTAACAACACATAGCTACCCAACTAGACTATGTCCTAACTTCCCTCACAATTAGGTGTGACCAGTGTCTAAGATCTCACCAATGGCATTTAAGCAAAGTGGTGTGCACTATTTCTAAGACTGAATCCTAAGAAAACAGATGAGCCTCCTCTGAGCCCTCTCTTTGCCCTTAACCTCTAGCTATAACCTGAACACGGGGAGAGACCAATTTCAACCACGCAAAGAAAATCCTACAGCAGTGCTTTTCAAACTGTAACATACATGCATAACACCTAGTGAAATCTTATTAAAGCATAGGCTCTGATTCAGTAAGTCTGGGATGGGGCCCGAGAGCCTCCACTTCTAACAAGCCACCAGGCGTTGCCAATTCTGCTGCTCTACAAACCACTGGAAGACAATTCTTTATGAGTCTCTCACATTTCTGTAGTGTCTTACAAGTGAAGCAATGACTATCTTTAGTTCTGGACTATCTTTTCAAGGATGGTTGTGTAGTAAACAGCTTGGAAAACAGAGATGGTATTTCCTTCCAGGCATGCTTACTATTCATTATAAGAGATTCAGGTCCCTTAAACTCAGGAGCTCTCTTCTACAACTCACAGTGCCCTTTAGGAATTAGGGTGCAGGGTACTGTGCAAAAATGCTCATACTGTGGCTATTCCTGTGAATAATAAACTGTCCTTTCATCTCTCACCCATGGCCATGAAACTGTCAGGGTAACTTGCTGATTTGCATATAGGTTAAAATCTCTGATCCCCTTCCCAGTTCTTGACATAGGCTATACCAAGGAGGTAGATCTCAGGTTGTAGAATCAGCCTGACAGCCTCAACCACTACGATGTTATCTTGTTTGAGCTGTTGCATTTCAAGTTCACTCACTCCTACTCTCTCAATAAATCAATCTCTCTTTCCCCATCATCCTACCTGCCCCTTTCTTTACAACAGTCTAGCCTTCATTTCAATCCAGTCCAACTGCCAGCTCTATTTGGATATTCCTTAGGCACCCATATTTAAAATCATTTCCTCCACAAAAACCTACTCCTTCTCTATATTCTCTACTTCAATGAATGGCACACCAGTGGCTGAGTTCTCCAGTTATCTTTGATTCCTTCATCTTTCACTCCCCACATCAAAAAATCCTAAAGATCCTATATCTTAAATGTCACTAGGATATACCCACTTTTCTCCATCTCCACTGCTACTGACTTTAGAGTAGGTCACCATCCTGTCTTGTCTGATCACTTTAACTGTCTCCTTCTGCTTTAATTGCCTTCTCATTTCTTTGAACTGCAGAAAAATTGGATTCCTAGAATTCAAAACTGATGTCACTCTCTTGCTTAAAATGTTTCATGGCTTTCACAGTGCCATCAAGACAACATCCATGCTACTTAAATTGATACACAAGGTCCTTGCTTACCTTTCCCATCTCATCTCATGTCCTTTCCCACCACTCTCTAAGCATAGTCACAGGGAATACACTTTTGCAGCTCTCCAAAAGTGGCATTTCTCCATTACCTCCATGCCTCTGCAACGCTGTCCCTGATACCTACCTAAAATACTCTTCCTTCCTCTTATGCCTAATTACCTCTTATGCCTAATCACTTCAGGTTTGGGATTGGACACTACTTCCTACAAGAAGCCATCTTTAGCTACATCTCCTCTCTCTAACTAGATTATTCCTATTTAGTATGTATCACACGATTCCACTCACCTACAACAGGCATGAAATTCACATTTTGAAATAAAAACTGTTTAGTTCTACAACTATCACAGTGTCCAGCATCTTATAGATGTTCAATATACCAAATAACTGAATAAATCCCTTTATAATATCCATATAACATAAGGGGATTCTAATTCCCCTTTTATGGTCATATTTTAATCCTTCTCCCATATGACAGGGCTTCAAACCTTGAAAGTATTTCTAACTAAGGCTAAAGACCCTCAGTTTTTTTCATTGTTCTTACATGGGACAGTGTTCAAGCCTGGACCTTTTCATCTAGACCAGCCATCTTTCAAAATACAACAACCAGAACTAAATAAATTTCACCAGCCATAATATGGCCAGAAAAATATACAGTGCCCATTATTCTCTCATTCCAGACACTTCATTTCTAATAGTACAGTCTAAGACTGCACTATTGACTCACTAATCAAACAAATACAACATTAAAAATATTTAAACTGAGCCAGAGTTTTTTGTTATTAAAACCTCTAATGAGAATGACAGGTAAACTAGCTGTTAAATAGATTTTCTAGGAAACCAGTGGTTTCCCCATCTATGATTCAAGTTTAATTGAAAACTTTTGAAAACATATTTGTTCTTTCCTATCACAAAAAAAAAGAGATTTTATAGGAAACTTTTGAAAACATATTTGTCCTTTCCTATCACAAAAAGAAAAAAAAGAGAGAGAGAGATTTGGTATCTTTCCTTAAGGACCTTGAGAATATTTCAACATCTTGATTTAGGATATGACTGAGCCCTGAATAACTTAGAAATAGATGTAGAGGACACCTAAGCTTAGACTTTGTTTACACCTCTAATATCAACTTGATTTCTTTCAACTGTTTATTTTTCCTATTTTTCCTAAAACTGCAAGGAAAAACTCTTGGTGAGAAAATATATGTGAAAATGTTTTTAAAATTATAAAACAGCTACTTGTTTCCAGACTAGCTTACTTCTTATTTTGATGATGGCACTCTGCAAACGTAGTAAACATTCTCAAAACCTGCCAAACTTTCCATAAGAAGTACAGCAAGCACTAGCCCCACAGAGTGACAAAAAAGAGTGTGGCTGTGATTGATAAAGAGACAATTTTCCAGAAGGCCAAAAGACAAAGATTGTGCTGAAGCTTGAATGTGTTGAGGCCAGCTGCAGATGTAAGAGAATGCTGGACATGTAACAGATACAAACATTTTGAACTAAGAAGCAACAAGAGAAAAGGCCAAATGATCCAGTCCGAAGCTTCATCTGTTTTTATTTTATTATGAATACAATAAAATCCTGAGGTTATTTTTTTTTAATGTATAAAGTGCTACTCAAATGCAACACATTATTATTACACCTAAAAAAAAAACTTTACCATAAAAAAGAAATCGTTTACATTATATTTTTGGGAAATACCTATTTTATTTTTTTTATTTTTAAAAGGCAGACTGCCTCATGCAGTGCCTCATTTGGATGTGTCTGGAGTTTTGGAAGCTTGACTACCCTATGTTCTTTCTACAAAGGGACCCTAAGAACTTGTTTGGAGGTTCTAACAGGGGAGCGCAGCTATTTATATATCCTTGACAGAAGAACAGTCCTCTTCTCTATTGAAGAAGGTCGTCCACTTCAACCATGAGCACAGCTTCAGGAGGGACACACATGAAGCGGTGAGAGAGGAAGGGGACACCCACCTAGCCAGCCAGATCAGATGAAATAACCCTAGATATCAACGGGGTCTGTCACAGCCAGATCACCCTCACATTTAAAATATCTCTATTTTAAAGTTGGAAGTCACACTAAAGTCATCTAATTCAACTTCCATTCGCCAATAGGAAAGCGAGGCCTTGAAAAGTTGTATGGAACTGAAGTGCCTTAGAAATGAGGAAACTGAACTGCCTCTCTACAAACCTACCAATATAACTATTCTTACCTCACTCTCTATCCTGGATTTCAGCTGGTCAATGTCATCAGATAGCTTATCCACTTGGGTAACAAGGTCCCTTGCACTTTGCATGCTAGGCAAGAATTCACTGTACTTCTTGCTGATCATACTGCACACCTCACCCTGTAAGACAGAAAAATTACAGTGAGATGAATAGGGAATTCTGTTAAAAATATACAGCTCATCTTTCATTACACATCTTCTATGTTGGACCCTTCTTACCAGTTAACCACACCCATTCACTTTCCCTTGAAGCCAATGGGTTTCTTTGAACAACATATCTCCCGCCACTAAAGGTGCAATAACATTATTAGGCGGCAAGAAGACAATGATCACCAAAGCCCAACAGTGCCCAAGAGTGGTACCAACTCTGGAAGAGAGAACGGCAGAGCCATAAGTTCTCATATTGAACTATATAAGCTCAGAGTATAGCCACATTAAGCATAAATCTAATGGAAAAGAAAGCAAATGGATAATTTAAATCCATAATCTGTATACCTCAATCAATTTATGGATTTCTAGCTTAAAGCCTAATATAACCCTAAACTGACAAGTTTCATCATTTCTTTTAATTCGAAGTAATTAAATATATTATTGAATAATTTGCACTGAATTAATCAATGCTTTGGAAGGTACAAAAATAAATTGTGCTTGCCCACAAATAAATTCCTTTTAGATAGGAAAGAGAGTACACACATATGGAACAGAATACAGAAATGTAATACAGCAACAGAGTTAATGACTTCCAGGAGCACAAATGAAAAAGAGTTCACCTCTGCCTGAGGGGGAAGTGAGGCTATTTTTCATGCAGGAAAGTACATTTGATACGGAACTTGAAAAATGGGTGGAAATACTCTAGGTAAAAGACAGAGAAATGATAACATAAGCAAAACCTGGGAGCTAAGAGAAAAGCGGGCCTGCTTGAAGCATAAAAAATGATTTTCAGTTGGCTGAAGAGTCACACCTTAGGAAAAGAAACTAGTGAAAAGAAAGGTAAGTTAGGGCCAGAACAAACAGGATCCATGCCGCGAAACTTGCCCCCTTAAACCCAGACATGGGCGGTACAAGTCGTTTTAAGCGAAAGCCACAAAGATGCGGGCAAACACTGGCAGGCAGGGTGACAACGGCTGCACAGAGTGCCACTGCGCGGCGGTGTGCGCCTTTTCCCTCCGCATCAATCGCAAGGCCTCCGGTCCATGCAAGTGCCGCCCACATGCTTTGGAACGCTCAGCTCAGCCTCAAGGGCCTGGGGACGGAGAAGAGAGCGTGATAAAGACATGGACAGGATTTGACAAAGCTGTCGGGGCGGAGCAGGGCACCAGCCCCCAGAGCCGTCATACTCGTCGACGAGCCGTGCCGGGAGGAGTGCGCGGAGACAGAAGAACACTCCCAGCCCTGAACGTCACCCTTCTCGAACCTTCCCTCCCTGGACCACCGCGGGGCTCCCAGGCCCAGCTCCCGGCCCCGCCGCTCACGCTCCGTCCCCCTCCCAGGGCCCCCACCGCATCCCCCCCCCCACTTAACCCCGCGACACCGCCCCGGCCCCCGCCGCCTCCTCCTCCCCACGGCCCCAGCCGGGTTGGGGGCTCCCGCCACGCGCCTCCAGCCCGCAGCCTGCCCTAATTCTTCCTTCCCAGCCCCACACCCGACGGCTCGCACCCACTGCTGTGCCCTCAGCCCCGCGCCCCTCTGTCCGGTCACACAGGACCCCGCGCCCCCTTCGTAGTCAGCGGCCGCCCCGCCGATACCTTGATCTCCTCCACCCGCCGAGTCAGGTGGCTGATCCGAGTGCCCAGATCCTCCTTCTCCAGACTCCCCGTGTGTGCCAGGACTTCTGTCACGAACGAGGCCATCGCCACACCAGGACGCGACGCTCACGGGACCAGCCTCCCGCAGCCAGGGCGGCGCAGGCACTCCCGCCGGCCGCCTCGGCGCGCGGCCTGACGGGAAGTGAAGTCCCGCGCGGCCCAGGCTGCCGCGCGCAAGGCGGCGGCTGCACTACAACTCCCAGGAGGCATCGCGACTCTCCTCTCTCGGGGTGTCCACGGCGTCTCGTAGTGGGCAAACTGGGCAGACGCGTTTTCCTCCTTAGCCGTTTTCAAAGCGCTTACCTCTTCCCGCCCGTTTTTCACTAGGAGAAATGGTTTTGGTTTTGATTTTGTTTGCTTTTGTTTTCTCTACCTAATAACCAGTTCTAACCATGTTTTTCTCAATTTCAAATCGCTTACCTGGGAAAATGAGCCAGAGGACCGGATGGGCCCATCGCGATCCTTCATCGTTAACTATCACCTGGGGCCGCATTAGCCATCAGGGTCTAAATGGACGGTGCCCTCTGGAGTGGTGCAACGAAGCGGCGGCGTCTCGTGATAAATAAAAGTCTGCCTATAACTGCACTTCTTTTTTAGTGCCTAGTTTATACGTCTATGGGTATATGTTACATATACACATCTTTGTACATATAAATATACATATATTACACCATGTTTATATTATTTTTATTACTTAGAAATAAACCGTACTATGTGGACTCAGCACTTAACACTGGATGATACAAATCAATTTTATCAAAAGCTTTTTAAAATTGTTCCATTATTTAAAGATTTTCACAATGTATGTCCAGGTATGATTTCTTCTTTAAAAAGAGATAGATACGTATATAGAGGTAAAGGATGTTCGCCAAATTCTCTCTCTGATAATTTCTGGTATTTATTCTCTTTCCCTGTTTATTTCTACTTGTCTGCAATAAACATACACTGCTTAATTAAAATGTTATCTTTAAATTTTAAAAAGTAAGTTGTGAGGGTTGACCCCAAGTAGATGCTGACCCTAAGGTCCTTGCCACTTTTAAGTTTCTGTGGGACAATCTGCTTATCCTAATGAGGCAAGGACAGCTTCCTAGGACATGAGCAGAGGAAATGAAACTGGGATTGAGATAGGAAGCACAAAGGACAGCCATAACATCCCAGGAAGCTCCCCTCCCTAGAAAACCAAATCAATTTCTGTTCGGTAGACCTGTCAGCCTTACTTTGAATTCTAAATGCTCCCAATAACAATACATGCCCTGTGAGAAAGAAGAACATGTAGACAAAATTCCTGTATTTGGTATTTATGAGCAATTACTATATGAGAGACACTGTGCTAGGCTGGAAATAAATAATTCTGGGAAAATATGATCATTACTATTTTGGAGATAGATAAGAGAGGGATCCAGATTGTGTGGGACCTAAATCTTATACAGCTGCAGGGGTGCAGGTTGGGGTAGGACTCTAAAGAAAAAAATATAAGGTGCAAATACAAAATCAGGTGCAGGCCTTGGAAGGGGTCTGTGCAACTAACAAGCCCTAAAGCTTAATCCACCACTGAGGAAGTTAGGTATAAAGGGCAGAGGGGGAGGACTGCTCAGTCTTTGATTGAATCAGGGAGGTTTCACGGTAGGGAGAAATCTGAACTGAGATGAAAAGAGGTGCTACATTGAGGTTGAGGTTCTGGGATCTTCCTCCAGTAAAGAGATCCATGCATTCTCACAAACACAACTACAGGAGCTCTGCCTCTTCCTGTGCTGCAGAAAGGCCATTGGATATGCTAAAGATTCTTTCTCAAGTTTCCAGGAAAAGACAGGGAAAAGCCAGAGTTAGGCTGAGGAAGGAAAAGAAAGAGCATTGAGAATGGAGTGGGATTGCTACGTACAGTCAATGCAAGCAGGAATGAATAGATACTTGAATAAATAAAATTAGTAAATGAATAGGTTTCATTTTCCCTCACTAACCTGACCTCCTTCATAGTTCATACTTATCGTGGTTTATATGTCTCTATACAGATTTTCACAAATCATCAAGAAAGAGCTCTGAAAAAAAGGTGAGGCAATAAGGAGCAATGTCAGAAAAGGACTCCTGACTTCTCATGGCTGACACATGTGTGGCACTCCTGTTTTCAGAAAGAATATATCAAACACGAATCTGGATGGATATAGTACAAGCAGACAATGTTTTCCAGGGATCTATAATATTTTGCCACCATATTAATTAGAATATGTGGTTTTATAATTACATTTTGAAAGCGCATTCATTGTCTTCAAAATAGTACGAAGGAAGGGACATAGGGAGTAGGTATAGGTATGAGTGAAACAAGATTGATATGAGTAGATAGTTTTTAAAGCTGGGTGATAGGACATGAGATTTCTCTGTAGCATTTGCTCTATTTTTATGTATGTTTGAAATTTTCCTATAATGAAACAAAAGGGAAAAAAAAGTATTCCTGATGATTCTGCTTGCCTTCCTCTACCCCCATACCACTGACAATCTAATCTGGCTGCTTAGGTGCTGAGACATCATTCAGATAAAGTTGGGATACTGTTTTTCCTTGCTAACTTTACCACATCTCTACTTTCACTTCCTAGTGTACCATAGGGTAATCAATAGGTTAAAATATGAAAAAGGAAATGTGTCAGTCAATGTTTCTGTCTTCAATATAAAAAATTTCAATATTCTTCTGTGTTTTTCCATAAGGAGTAACCCTCACCTACGTGCTGTGTCACCAGTGTGCAGATGCCACTAAAGCAGGAATCACTGTTTCAGCCTAGAGACGTGAACGTGAAATGTCATGGTCTAAGCTACCTGGTTCAGAAGTTGGATCTGTCGCATACCAACTGGGGGACCTTGGCAAGTTACCTAACGCGTTTCTCACAGTCATGGTGTGAACTAAGTAAGGATGAAGTATCTAAGCAAAGTCTGACACTCAGAAAATGCAAATTATTTTCTTTCTTGTCAGAACCTGCCTCTTAACAGCAGCAACAAATAAGAGTGGAAGCTGGTATGACTACCATCTATTTATAGTTGCTGTCCAAGCAGCAGTAGGAGACTGGAGACACAGCCCTTCTCTTCTGGTATATTCTGGGTCTGGATGGAATCCTGGGAATTTTCTTTTTTCTGCTTACAAAAATACTAAGTGAAAAATTTATATAATTTATAAGATACATAGATAAACACAAATGAGGAAATAAAAACTACTCATAATTCTTTTACTAAAATAACCATGGTTAACATTTGTGGTATATATGTATAGATACAGATATAGATATATACATACATAAATGTACATATATGAACTTTTTTATGAAAGTGAAATTATATTCTATACGCTTTTCTCACTTAAACACATTTTTCACATCATTAACATTTTTTTTCTACATCATTTTAAAATGGTTGCCTAGTATTAACCAAAATGTGCAATTATTGACAATATTTCAATGGAAATTTTCATAAATTCTGTATATACTCACAATAAATTAGGTTAAACTCCTAGAAGTAGGGTATGCATATATTTAAAATATGAACCCTGAAGTCTCGTTGCTCTCCAGAGACATTACATCAACATACACTTCCAGGACTTCATTCTTGTTATCTTGGAACTGGGGAGTGATTTTAACTTTATGAACTTAACTCATCACATATGTATTGATGGCTTACTGTCTGGCTTTTTTGCCTCTTATGGGACCCTACCCCAGAATCCACACCCACATCTAATTTGGGCACTCCCACTAAACCCAAACATTGCCGAGTTCCTGCCACCTGCCTCAGCTGCTACCTAGAAAACTGAAACGAGAATCCTCTCCAAATGTGAAAAACCTTCCACTGAACACCCCCAAAAGTACTCCATGCTAACCAGTCAGTGAGCCACTTGTCCTTCTTTTCCTTCCTCTGTGGTGGAAGCAACCATGGCCTGGAGTTTCCAGGGAAAAGCCCAATTCGGGGGACTGCTCCTCTCTCTCCTTGGCTGGGTCTGTTCATGTGTCACCACCGCTCTGCCCCAGTGGAAGACTCTCAATCTGGAACTGAATGAAATGGAGACCTGGATCATGGGCCTTTGGGAGGTCTGCGTGAATCAGGAGGAAGTTGCCACTGTGTGCCAGGCCTTCGAATCTTTCTTATCTCTGCCCCAGGAGCTCCAGGTATCCCGCATTCTCATGGTGGTCTCCCATGGGCTGGGATTATTGGGGCTTCTGCTCTCTGGCTTGGGGTCTGAATGCTGCCAATTTCACAGCATCAGATGGGCATTTAAGAGGTGGCTCTGCATCCTGGGAGGGACTTTGGAGGCACTAGCTTCAGCCACTACCCTCTTTCCAGTCTCCTGGGTGGCCTACACCACAATTCAAGACTTCTGGGATGTCAGCATTCCTGAGATTGTGCCTCGGTGGGAGTTTGGAGATGCCCTCTACCTAGGATGGGCTGCTGGTACTTTCCTGGCTCTTGGTGGGTTATTCCTCAACTTCTCGGTCTGCCTGGAGAAAGGAGATGTGCCCTCTCACTGGATGTCTAGCCCTATAGCCCCATCATCCTGTGCTCCAGCAGAAGAGTCTGATGGCTCCTTTCAGCAAATAACAAGATCTAGGAACTTGTTCATCTAGAACTAGCTTCTGCCACGGACTCTCTGGAATAAAGAAATCAGTAGAATCCTTTCTCTTCCTTCCCCTTCATCACTTTGTATTTGTTTGCTTGTTGGGGGTCACTCTCCCATTTGTGAAAGATTTGACTATCTTCATGACATAGTGATCCTAAGTTTAGAATGACAAATCAAGGCAAAGTTTCTACCAAACATGTTTGACTGCTTCAGATCTTATTTCTATAAAATGCTTTGAACTCGTAACATTAATTATATACTTGATTTTTTATTAATAAGGAAAATATATTTAAAAGTTACACCCATCATAGAAAATCTAATTTGAAAGTCATTGTATAGATAGAAAAGCTGAAGAATATGCCTTGGTAAATGAAAATGAATTATTGGCCTAGAATATCATCTTAGGATAGGATCTCTTCTTTTGCGCATTTTCAGCCTCAGGTGCACAATTTAAAAAGGCGCTTCACACTCTATCTTTGCTGTTTTGTAAATTCTAAATATCCCAAAGGGAAGATATAGTCTTGTTTCTGATATGTTATGAGTGAGCTGCCTATCTCCCCAGGGTGAAGGTAAGAAATAGAGTGAGTGGTAAGTTGATCTATCCTGTTTTGCCCAGAATATGAAAACTGGGGAAATCCAGGGCAAACCAGGACCTATTGGTTACCACAGAGGGGCTGTGCCCAAGAACTGCCTGATATGGGCATGTATGTGCAGAGAGTTATCAGCTCAGAAACGCTTTTTTACCACATGCAAAATGATATCAATCCCTTAAATTTTAACCCAAATGTCAGCAGACCTACCCAGGCTGTGGCGGCTACAACAGTGACCCAACTTCCTTTGCTTGTCCCACCTGTACCTACAGACCCTCTGCCTGATGTCCACTTCCCCACCTTCACCCCAGCACCCAAGTCTTCCTCAGGCATTTCTGCAAGTCCCGAGGAGGAGCCTCATGCTTGCTCATAAACCCATTAATAGAAACCACCATACACTATACACTATTCACACTGTTCCTCTCTGTGCCATCTATCCCCCACTCCCTTAATTGAATGAAAAAGAGCCATCATTGACCTTGTTGATAATCCCATAACTCAGGGTGATAGCTCCCAAATGTCCCCAAATAGGTGACTTCTCCCAGTTCAGAGGCCTGCAGAACTGACACGCCTCCCTCCCCAAACAGGTGCTGCGCTTTGCCAGCTCAGGTGAGGCTGTGCTGCTTGCTCGGACACCTTGCACAGTTCTACACAAGGAAGAGAAAAAATGTATATGGCAAAACTGGTGAGTTAGTTAGGAAGAAGCCAGATCTTGCAGGGCCTGTAGGTTGTATTGAGGAAGTTGTCTCTGTTCTTAGAACCACAGGAAGCCAAACATGTGGCAAGGAATAGAAGCTCAGCCCCCAGGTGGCTGTAGCAGTAGTCCGCCTTCCCTTTTCTAATACCTGTCCCTATGCAATTTCCCTGTCACACAATTGGGTAGGGTTTAAGAGTTCACAAAGAACTTCCACACATTTTTATTTGCAGACTTATTTAATGCATCATGAGGTGTGTTTTTTTTTTTTTTTTTTTTTGAGGTTGAGATAAAGACATTGTTTCTCTAATGAGGAAATTGATATTCAGAGAATTTAGGCAATGTGCCCACAGCCAGTAATTAGCTGGTCAGTAATTGAATCCAGGGTTTTGATTCCATGTCAGTCTTTCATCACCAATCCTATTGTTTTGTGGGGATGGGTTGTCAAGACAATCCACCAGACCAAAGGAAAAATCAGCAGAAGGAAAATCTAAAGACCTACAAAAAGAATCTTGTCCTCTAACTAAGCTTTTGTTGAGGTCTAAACAGGGTTTTTGTTGCCAGGTGGCTCACCTGTGCCTGCTGGTGGCTTGCAGCCCTCACCTTAATTCAATGTTTGCAGGTGCTGATATTTTTCATCAGCAAGTGATTATGGCTGCTTCTGGGGAAAAAACACACACACACACAAACTAAAGATTTATTAAAACTGTCTTTCTAACTCTCCTTACAAAGAATACAAAGGCATTTTTTAAATAGGGGTGGAGCAGGAACTATTGATTGTTTTTCAGTGGCCAATAATGTATGTCATCCCCAGAAAAAAATGTTTTGCATTCTGGCCAGAATCCATTTTCAGAGAGAGTCTGAGAAAGAAGATGTTTTGCCCCTTAAACAGCCACCGTTTTTTATCTACCTGCCTTGCAGGGAAAATGAGAAATAAAAATAGAACTAATTAAGTCTTAGATTCAACTCAGTCTTTTCTCATACATTTGTGGCAAATTATTCTAACATTAAAAACATTTCTTTATTGTGGTTACACATGGAAAAGTGTGTTGTCATATATATTAGAAACAGAAAGGTACATCAATCAATATTTCAAGTCAAAAGCTTTTATTATATGCACGCCATTGTAAGAAAATAACTCAGGGACTCATCAATTTGATAATGTTAGAATATGATGCATTCAGTGCTATCTTTTCCACCAGTCTGTCTTTGGATCTGACAATTTCACTATTAGCAGATAAGGCATTCCAGAAGGTTCCTATTAAAATATCCATCTGTTACCCTTCTAAGCATCTGAGACTAGCTCTTGGGGAAAAGTCTTATGGGACCCCAATGTGGGCTAGACACATTTTGGGATGGGAGGAAGTCAGGAATGGTTTAATGGGCTTATGGACAGGAGATGTGTCTTAGCAGAAGTCAGAAGAGTAAGAAAGTCAAGAGTTAGAAAAATGTTTGGAGTCACTGGCCTTTAATATGGAACCGAAAGAAGCTGAGTCCATTTTTCACTCTCCTAATTGATAGATTTATTTTTTTAAGCCCGTCATTCTTCTTGCACCTCACCCATATTTATAGGAGGTGAAATGAACTACTCTGTTGCCTAGTATTTGAATAGAGCCTTAAAGCCAAGTCCTCTTGGGTGATATATGAGTCAGAATCTAAGGACAAGGGCTCAAAACATTGCGGTTAAGAAATAGCCAAAGTGGCCACTCTTTACACAAAATAGCCTACATAAGGGAAGCACAGAGATTCATTAGGAAGGATTCCTGAAGGAAAATTCATAACAGTTTGGAGTACTGTGATGTTCTCTACCATTTCCTGTGAGGAATGGGGTGGAGATGAACCTCAAGGGAACCACTCATAAATGGGAATTATTCCCAGGAAGGAAGACTGGTACCTGAAATACATCCATCCTATCTTTGCTGATCTGCTGAAACTCCTGGCCAAGTCCTGCTGCCACCAGGACGGTGCCCAAGAAAGTTCCTGAGAAAAATTGACCTATGTTGTGAAGACACAGAGAAGGGTGCTTGACCACCACTGGAGCAGCCTAAAGCAGGAGGCTAGCTGGAGTGGAACATGGCAGCTATATGTGCACTCCTGCCTTACCCTGGGGCAAGAATGGTGAGCTTTCTGTAACCCAAATGGGTGCTGGGGAAGGCATCAGGGTGACGTTGTCCCCAAGCACTGCTGGAAGTGTGAATGACTAGGGCAGGAGCTAAGAGGGACTATCAGAGTTCAGCCAGAAAGTCCAAAAGCCACACTGAAGACAACGTGGAGGTTTTCTACAGTGTTCTCTGGAGAACCTATAAAATGCCTCAGACAAAAGCTATCAGTTAGGTTCCTGTTATAACAAAGGACTCTGAGAACCAGGAGAGTATAGCAAGTCCTCATTTAACATCATTAATGGGTTCTTGGAATTGCAGCAAAACAACATAAAACAAAACCAATTTTACCACAGGCTAATTGATATAAAGGAGAGATAAGCTCCCACAGCATCTACCTCATCAAAATAACAAAATGACATTGAATAGATGAAATTATTCAAGGGCCTGCTGCATTACAAATAAACTAGCTGTTTCTTAAAGAAGTAAACAAAATTCTTTGCCTTTTCCTGTAAAACTCCCCCAGATTCTAGGGCAGCCAGAAGTTGGGGGTGAGGAGAGGAATGGAGAGTGACAAAACATGCTGTGGCACCTTCCTTACTGCTGGTCCCTGAACTTCAGGCTTGAGGTCTGAACTAAGATGGGAAATAAGCACTGAAGCAAATAATGAGTAAATTTTTTATCTAGATTATCATACATGAAAAGCATTATGTATTACTACTCAAACATTACAATAAAGGTGAGATCTTCCTGAGATGCTACCAAAGGGCAGGAAAATGAGATCCAGAAGATCATGGTAGCTAAGGAAATTGACTCATTATATCCTCAAGTTCAGACCATTCAATAAAATCATTAAAAACATACACACACACACACACACACATATATACATATATATGTATATATATGTATACATATGTGTGTGTATATATATACACATAAGTATATACATATATACTTATGTGTATATATATGTATATAGAATCAGACAGGAGATACTTTAATTTTTCTATCTAACATAAACACTGATCCTTTCAACATTCTTTCTCTTCCAGTCCAAATGGACACATTCACATGTCAGAGGCCCATAATCCCTTGGATATCTACATCATGCCTGAATTTTTTGTAACCCATGTGTAGGCCCTACACAGTCCAGGACAAGCCTTAAAATTCTTCCCGCATAAACTATTTCCCCATGAGAACTGCATCTGGAGTTCCACTTCACATCTACTGTTTGCTTTAACCCTGAAGACATAACTGCAAGGTTAATTAAGTATGTTCTCATATTATAGATCAGAAAAGCAGATTCAGTCACTATTTGAACTCAAGTGTGTCAGATTCCAATGTCAATACTCTTTCCATGAACTTCATTTTCCTAAGAGTCATATTGATTTGGCAGTGATTTATAAATCCGGGGAACTATAAAACTGTTTCATGAATGAGATCTGGCTATTCTTTAAGTAGTATGAATGACTAGGAATGCTCAAGACAACTTAGTAAATGACCATACTATTTCCAGGTCATTGCTCAGGATTCTGTCCTTATTCTGTTAAAATCTAAATGCTAATTTGGGAAAACCATCTTTGGCATGCAGTGATGCCTCAAACCATTAGGTCTCTAGATGGAAAACTGGCCATCCCTCCAGAATGCAATTAACATAGGCCTAGTACACAATTTTCACTACCGGTACCATTTTCATGCCAGCTTGCCAATTCCAAGTCACATCTCCTCCTACTCAAAGTTAATACTCTTGTTCTTGGCTTACTATCAAAATTTTTAGTCCTGGTGTAGCAGGAGCAAATCTAGGCTTATCTTGTGATTAGGGACCAGGTCTCTGGCCTGTAGGACCCATTTACCTGTCTATAAATGGCCATCTGCTACACATCAAGGAGGTTGAGATGGTCATTCTAACAAGTCAGCAAACTGATGGGCAATGCAGCAATCAAAAGTGCTGAAAGAAGACACAGAAATGCCCTTAAAATATCTCTGAAGCCAGTTCCACTCTGACTTGTAGATTAATATGTCACTTTATTGCTCAACAACTTAAAAGAATGTGGAAGATTTTTTAAGGTTCAAGGAAAAGTAATGTTAATGATTGAATAGCTGAAAAGTTGAGCCTGTGAGCAGACTCTAAGAAACTGATGTGTTTATGGTAAGGAAAAGTTAATTATACAGAAAAAAGACATTTTTTTCCTGTATTTCCATCAAAGTCAAATTTAACAAGAGGAATGTGCCAAAGATAAAACATATTAATACTGAAAGCATGGAAGCCTGTAAACTATCATTGAATTAGGATCTATAGACATTCTATCAAACCACTGAATTCAGTGTTTTAATAATCAAGTCACTTTCTTAGCAGGCATGAAAATTTCTGAGGTACTTTCTGCCATGACTGTATATCAGAATCACCTGTGATGATGCTAAGCATAAAAGTATCAAGGGTCCAAACCAAATCTAATAAATCAATATCTATAGAGTTGAAGCCTTAGCAGCTATATTTGTTTATTTATTTTTAATAGAAGTTTATTTGAGTGAAACTGACACCATATGCCAGGGAGCAAGATCTCAAATGCTCACTTGGCAGCTGTGCTTTTAAAAGTGACATAGCTGATTCTGGATTGGTGGCCAAGGTTAAGAATCATGGCTGAAGAGCTTTGAATGAAAACAGCAGGAAAAAAACTTACAAAAAAGAATAACAAATAAAATACAATTCTTTGAAAAGACCAATAAACCCCTGAAAACAATAACCCAAAAGAAGATATATGTCACTCAATATCAGTAATGAAAGGGGAACATCACTAAGATCTCAAAGTCATCATCACACACACGTCCACACACGTGTACACGCGCGCGTACACACACACACACACACACACACACACTATATTTTAAATATTAGATAACTGGGTATTTTTCTAATAATTTTCCAAAACTGACAAAAGAGGAAGTAACCAAAAAAACTGAAAACCCTGTTTGTATAAAAAAATCTAAACCTTTAATTAAAAGTATTCCTACAAAATACACAAACAATTCTAGACTCAGACACCTTCAATGATGAATTCTTCTACATTAAGAAATAATTCTATCTTATCCAAACTTCAAGAGAGCAAAAAACGGGAGAATACTTTCCAACTCACTCAATAAACTTGGAATAATCTTGATGCCAACACTGACAAGAACATTACAAGAAAATTAAAGGCCAATTTTTCATGACTATATATGTAAAAAATCATAAACTAAATGAAAAATAAATTCTATATACAGAAAAAATTATATCATAAATTGCTTATTCTGGAAACACATGGTTTAACATTTAAAATTAATAAATGTAAATCACACATGAACATAATAAAAGAAATTCCCATGTAATCATTTTAATATAGAAAAAGCATTTGAAAAATTTCAACATCCATTCATAATTTTCAAAAAAGATCTTTTCAAACTAGGAATATAAAGAATCTTTATCTAATAAATAAAATTTACATAGAACATATAGCATACTTAATGGTAAAATTTTGAAAATTTTCCCCAAAAACTTGGGGGACAAGGAAGCTTACTATCACTTCTATTCAACATTGTACCCAAAGTCCTAGTCAGTGTGACCAGGCAAGAAAAATGAATGTTGTAAGGACCTGAAATAAAGAAATAAAAGTCATCATCCACAGATAATATAATTGTGTGTCTATAAAATCTAAAAAAAAAAAAAACCTACTGATAAACTATTACAATTAATAAGTGAATTTATCAATGTCATTGGATACAGGATTGATACATCAATTTGTTGTAGACACCAGCAACAAACAGTTAAAAACGGAATTTAAAAATGACAATATTTACGATAGTTTGTAAAACATCAAAGATCCAGGAATAAATTTCATAAAAGATGTGAATGACCTTTAAACAGAAATTAAATATAACCTAAATAGGATATATCATGTTCATAGATCAGATGTTAATTCTCTCCAAATGATCTATAGTACTGTAAACCTAATCAAAATCTCTGGAGATTTGTGTGTACCTGTATAAAATTAACAAACCAATTCTAAAATTTGTATTAAAATATAAAAGATCAAGACTTACAGAGCTATACTAGTTAAGACAGTGTGATATTGCTACAAGTAGACAAAAGTCCAGTAAAACAGATAAAAGAGTTCAGAAACAGACCCTTAGGTACACACAATTTATAACAAAGGTATAGAACTGGGAAATGGACAATGTTTTCAATAAATGGTGCAAGTCAATTAAATTGTGAAGGATAAAACTGTAAAAGTTATGGAAGATAATACAGATTAATTTTATGACCTTGGAAATAATTTCCTCAACAGGGTGTACTAAGCACTAACCATGACAGAAAAGACTAATAAACTGGACTATATCAACATTAAAAACTTGTTTTCAACAAAAGATATAAAAAGTGAAAGAAAAGGATATATGTGATGCATTATGACTGAAAGTTTCCATAACTGAAATGTTTTTAAACTGCTATAAATCAGTAAGACAGACAGTAAATCCAACCAAAATGTAGGCAAGACTTAAATACACATTTCAGAAAAGAGAACAGCCAAATGCTACTACGTATATAAAGCGATGCTCAATGTCATTAATATAATGGAAGCTCAAATTAAAACAATATCATCACACATCTACCAGAATGGCTTAATTTAAAAATATTGACTAAAACAAATTCTGACAAGAACGTGGGGCAATTAGAACTCTTATAAACTTCTGGTGGGAGTTTAAACTGGTATTATTGCTTTGGAAAACTGTTTGGCAGTAACCAGTAAAGATATATCTACCTATTCCTATGACCCAGTAACTCCACTCATAGTTACATACCAACAGAAATGCGTTCACGTGTGCCTCAAAAAAACATACATATGAATGTTCCTGGTAGGATTATTAGTAGCCAAAAACTGAAAACTCGAATGACAATTAGCAGAATTATAAGATATATTCATACGACGAAATACAACAAACCGAGCAGCAGAAACAGATGATAGCTACAGTAAATTCCCCCTTCTGTCTTATTCCTACTACATCCCAGGCCTGTCATTTAACATTAGCCTCTTGTTCATTACTTAAATCATTCTGTTGCATACACTTCATACCTCTCTTTAAGTACGTGGGGTAAAAATGAGTTTATATGCCTCACACTTAAAAGAGCTAACAAATCCAAACAGAAGAGGACTGCAATTCCAGTTAATCATGTTAAATCTAAACCCAGTCTTAAGGGAATTTATGCTAAAGTCAAACTCTTAAGTCATTTTTCATTTTTTTCAATTGACTTTTTTTCTGGTAACATTGGTTAATAAATTTTAGATAAGGGTCTCCTAGGTTTCTTCCTCTTCTTCCTCTCCCCCACCTCATTTCCCCGCTTTTTTTTTTTTTTTTTTGACAACCCTTCAAATATCATTCTTATCCTGAGGCAGATTGTGGACTCTGTAAGAAACCAGGCTAAACCTAGGACAGTCAGCTTATGTGAGAAAAAAAGAAATTACTTCTCAGCACTCCCCCTGGTGGTTTGAGTGGATCCCAACCTTACAAACTACCCACCACTGCACCCTACAGATAACCATCCATCTGTTCTTTTCTTGGCCAACGGTAGATTCCTAACAGCTTACCAGGAAATAACTAATGTGGAAAGGCACAAAGCAAAAGGTTTTACAAGACTACCAAGGACAACTGAGTAGTTGTTAAAAGCACAGACTATAAAGTAAGACCACCAAAGGTTAGTGTCCTGACTCCACTACTTAGGACCCCCAACCTCAGACAAACCATAGTCCTCATCACCCCAGGGTTGTTACATTAAGTGAAATAATGTAACTGTGCACAGTCTTCAATAATCATAGGAATTTAAAAATGAAAGGCAAATGGTAGTATGCAGAATTTTAAACAGTAAAAGGTAATCGATAGATAAGAAAATCGATCTATTTCCCAAGAAACAAATTGCTGCAGTTTTAAAACACAAAAGCACCTCTGAATATCTGTAAAAGGCCAAAACATTCATAAAAATATAAGAAATTCAGTTTTAAAAAAACAAAATTGTTTGCCTTCTAAATATGACAACTTACGAAGTGATACACTTAAATGCAATGAAACTAGTAAATGAGATAAAAAGTACCAGTCACCACCAGGTGCTGTTCAAGAATTGACTGTTGCTTGCTCTTACTTCATCCCCATTAAGCTTAACCCTTTAACCTTATTTCTTTTAAAAAAGTAAAACTGAAACATGACAAATGCTTACCTAGTCCACCCATTTCCAAAATAGAAAATGAATATTTAAATAAAGGCCATACTACACACCAAAGGTAAAACAAATACTTTTATTGCACATTTATAAAATCTGCATAGTTGTATCAAGATTCTTCCCTCCCACAGTTCCCTTATTAATCTAAAAATTTGGTTAAAATACTATACCCAATCTGGAGCCTTTTAAAAGTACTCAACAGGGGATATTTCTCTCTCTACATATACATATATAAATATATACACACATAGATCTTTTTTTCTTTTTACAAACCTACATTCTTTATTTTTTCAAAGCAAAAAGGGGAGGGCATCAAAATGTTCTTTTAGGACAACAGGAGCCTTAGGAATCTGTTTTTGTCATTTTCAGACACTAGAAAATTTTACCTAAATGGTTGACAACTATCAAAATATTATCTTTAATCATCAGTTTAATCTGTTTCTTTGAGTGTGTTTTTGTTTTGCTTTGTTCAGAAAGTCAGGGTTAGAAAGATGGGTGAAAAGGAGAAGGGAAATGTAGCCAACATGATAAATTTGCATAGTGACAGATGATTACTGTGTGGTGATAACATCATAAGGTGTATAAATGTCAAATTACTATACTGTCTACCTGAAACTAATATAATATTGTATACCAGCTATACTTAAATAACAAAAAATAAAATAAAGCACCCCCCAAAACCACTAAAAAAAAAAAAAGGTCAACCATACTAGTGTGTGACACCCAAGAACTGACATACACACACCTCATTTAAAAAATAAAACAAACAAAAACACCTACCACCTAACAAGTTTCACAATGTTATTCCACCTAAAGTCCTTAATGCTTTCCTTTCTTTTAGGACTGAACATGAGGTTTTCTGGTTTATTTAATAATATAAAATAAAAGAGAAAGAAGAAAAAGGAGGCAGCTTTCTTTTAACTTTTCAGCATCTTATACCCCATGTAAAGGGGGTGGTGGTTTATCAGCAATCCATTTTGTCATATGTCAGGAGTCAGGCAAGGTTTATACTTCTCATCCCTTGCAGTTAAAAATTTTTAAATGTCATCTATATTTGATAAAATAACTAGTAGTTGTTCTTCTGGTTCAGGTTCTGATGAATCACCTTTCTTTCCTGCTGTCAAAAATATTTATGTCTGAAAGATAATTTAAAAAGTGGCAAAGGCTTAGAAAAGCCAGGCATTTTTGTAGGTAGAAGAGGCCATTTTAGGTCTTCTGGCATAATTAAATACCTAAATACACTGGTTCATGCCTTTTTTAGTGAAATTGCTTTTGTGATTCTGTTCCTAAAATGTGCAATTTAGTTTCAATCATTTGTTACACACATCATGGTTGGGGTCTGGATCTCAATCTTACTTTTTCACCTAATTCTTTGCCCAAGTTTAACAGTGACAACAGACTTCAGTACAACCAAAGACCAGGATGAGCCTTGAACATGTGGGGGCTTATTTCACCGTCACAGTCGAAATCCCTTGAATTGACTCCATGACAGCTGCAAATCGGCTACAAAGATCATAGGGAGAATTGGGTCGAATAGTTGGAGGCTCCTTCAAGACAATGATTTCAGCAGAAGGATCTAGAAGCCTGGGTAGAAACTCCCCTAAGCACAGCTGTAGATTTTCTGTGGAGAGAAAAGGGGTGGTTACATATACAGCTAAACAGATCTTTGAGTAAAAACTAGTAAGTATGCAACTATATGCGCAGGCCTTCTATAACCCATAGCAGTGATATTTTCAAACAAGGCTTCCTGGTAGTCTGTGGAGATGCTTCAGCA
Organism: Cynopterus sphinx; assembly: GCA_030015415.1. Lineage (NCBI taxonomy): Eukaryota > Metazoa > Chordata > Mammalia > Chiroptera > Pteropodidae > Cynopterus > Cynopterus sphinx. The sequence continues at coordinate 74,845,027 of CM057383.1, read as the reverse complement.
GCTACGGAAGAGGTAAGGGGGAGGCTAAGGGGAAAGAGGCCCAGGCTCCAATTACTTGTTTCAGTAGAGAAGATCTACTTTAATTCATTTATATGCTGGGAGGTTCCAATAATCCCTTTAAAAGTGTTGGCAATCAGTGCTACAGAGTAGGACCACTGTAATGTCTATAATTCTTGAGAAGCTTAGAAATTATTGGAAGTCCTAAACACAACATACCTGCAATATCTTGCCCTAGGTAAGAGCACCAGTGCTTTCTCATGATCTCAATGGCATCCAGGTCATCCTTGGAGATATCATTATTAATGATAAGGTGAATGCAGGGAATGATCAACTCATTCATCACATTGATGCCCTCTGTTACAGAGTGGTCATCATTTGTTTCAAAGAGGGAAGCTGCTTTGGCATTCAGCTCCTATAGATAAAAGGCAGAGTGAATAAAAAGTCTGAATGATAAATATCTATTTTAGCAGATCCTAAATAAGTGATTCCCAAACTGTACTGCACATTGGAATTGCCTAGAGAATCTTTAAAAACCATGATGCCCACCCGAGACATGCTGATGTAATTGGTATGCAGGTTACCTAGGCAGTGGAATTTTAAAAAAGCTCCCACGGTGATTCTAATGCAGCTAGGTCTCTGACCCACTGGCCTAAACTTACAAGTCAAGGTCATACTCAATACCTGGCCTATTCAATGGTTCTCAGTCTCCACTGAACATCAGAATCACCTGTATAAGTATGTTGATGTCCAGACTCCAATTTAAGTCATTTCCCGTTTAGAAAAAGTGTGGCTCATTGCCAGTGTTAATTTAACATTGTGCATAGGAATGCCACGTTTCCTAGGATTTGACATTTTCAGGGATTGAGAATTACTCTATTTTTGTAAATGGAAATACCACTACTAAAAACAGAAGGCTATAAACAGAATGATGTCATTTGTTTCCAAAGACTATTGATATACTAGAGCAATATGGAAATAACAAAAGCGAGATATTTTGTGCCAAACTCTGGGAGTAAGGTTAGGACTGTAATGCCACGAGTTATCTCAGTGTAAACGCTGCAGCCGCAAGCACCACCACCAAGTGTATTCTCGGGGCAAATGGGAAATGGGCAAAGTGACTGGGGAAGGGCCTGTGCGTCATCACTTGGTGAAAGATCCCTAGGTGATTCTGATGCACACTGAGGGTAAAGAGCCAGCGATGGAAACGATCTCAATCACTAATACTTGCCCTCCTGTGGAAGCTGAGCAGAACATTCAAAATGTAATCTGTATTTGGTGGTTTAAAAAAAAAAGCATGACTAATAAAATTCGGATCCATCAAATCCACAAGATCCTTTTTTTACAACTTCAAAGTGCCCTGCCACATTTATAAGTGCTACAGAAATCAAAGTATAAATCAGAAAATGAAACTTTTGAGGTCAATATACATCATGACTTAATCTCCTCCATTTAGTATTAACAGCAAGGCAGTGGTAAAAATGTTGCTCTCTCCCTGTGAAGGGCTGTTCTGCTGGGTTTCAGGGAAGACAAACACGACACACAATCTGAGGGCAAGATCCCTCCTTGTAGTTTTCTGAAAGAAAAGCACCTGTTGAATCCTTTGGATAGGCAGAGAGAATATGGGTTTGCCTTTCCATGCGGCTGCCAAATGCAAAACAGGCAAGAGGGATCATCGGTATGAGAGTGATATCAACAGAACGGCAGGGCCAATTCTTATGGTTCAGACCTTTAAAAAAACTGGAGCCTCTTTTAATTCACTAAAACTTCCATCTACCATCAAAGAACACAGGAAAAATACACTGCGTTCCTTTTATTACTACATGCCAGACACAGAAAACAGCTGAATAAGAAAATCTGTACTCAAGGAACTCTCAATCTAGTAAGAAAGCGATGTGATAATAGCTAAAGTGCAAGTATACATAAAGGACACCAAAAAAGTGATAACTGATTCTCAATCTAACTTCTACCAGGGATTAAAGGAGAATAATATTCACTTAACTTAAAATAACTTGTTTCAATGTTAAACTACTCTGGAGAGTTTGGAAAAATCTGAAACCTGTTAGAGATTATTTTGTTTTTTAAGTTATATTTCTTCATGGCTTACAGTAGAAGATAACAAAACAATAAAAATCGCTTTATAAAAAGCACAAACCAGAAGGCATTTTCTTCGGTATAAAGCAATCACTGATTCCTTCACTCCCCGGCGGGGCCCCTTCATCAGCAGAGTGGCGTTGCTCTGGTAGGCATACACCAAGTAGGAGAGGGCCTCTTGGTACCTTAGAAAATGGCAAATGAACAATAGCTGAGTGCTCCTTTCCAAAATGCAGTGGTTAGACCTCACTATTCTCTAATATGTGGCTGCGCTTATGGAAAAGTCTTAAAGATGGAGACAGCATTGGGTACTGGGAAAAGCCTGAAGGCCAAAGACGACAGTCAGTCTCAGCTCTTCTATAAATTAGCCAAGAAACCCAGGACAAATAATGAAACTTCTCTGGCTTCAGCTTTTCCTAACTCTAAAATAAAAGTGGATTAGATGCTCACTAAGGTCCATGCTAACTCTAAAATTCATTCTCTGGGTTCATCTTCATTTATCACAAAGAAAATCAGGCCATTATGATTCATTACTAATAAATCTATCATGAAAAAACATATGTCATTTTCAGTTTAGAGTAAAACTGAAGTGCAACACTGGAAAAAGTAGAGGTACACTGTAACATGTAACAAGGGAGGTGATGCATGGCTGCGATTCTTAGGATTCCTGCGTGGGCATCAATAAATAACAGTGTCTTGACCAAAAATCTTAATGACATAAAAGGCCAACATACTTTCCTTTTTGATAGAGTTCCAGGCCTGTTAGGAGATACACAGACACCTTTCGAAACAAACTATAGTCTTCATGCCACTTCTGAAAAGAAATGACTACCATTAATGATGACAAGCACAATAAACTATTCCTACACTTCCTGCCATTGAAAGTTTTAAATTCAATACATATATTGATTGAGCACATATGGCCACGCACAAAAGCAACAAATATAAAAGCTTTTAGATAATAACATATTCAAAATTTAAAATATATAAAAGTATACTATCAACCCTAATTTTTTTCCAGAGAAACAGAAATATTTATTTCATGTGAGCTTTAGAATTTGCCATCTTAATTTCCAACTCCCAGATCAAAGTCACTCAGCTCTAGTTTAAATGAATGACATCAAGTTCAGAAGAAACCATCCAGATGCTGGGAAGATGAAAAAACAAGGCTGTCTCAATCACACAGGGCAACACTCAAACTCAAAAAGTATAGCAGGCATACCTTAGGCAGTATCTAACATTATTTTATGTACAACACAATGCTTTTTTGGAAAATTTGTAGTGATATATGCATTTTAAAGCACAAAAATTTAATTTCTGAAACAGAAATATTAGAAAACTACATAATAAAATAAACTAAAACCATGAATTCAAAAGGAAAAGATTAAAGTAGTTAACTTAAGAAAAGAAAGTACTGATTCATTCTAATAGAAGAAAGGAACAAAGAAACCTGCTATTCTTAGGGTAAAAGATTTATCCATTCTTACCAGCTTTTTGGGGGGTTGGAGGGGTGGGGTAGAGAACAAATAAGTCTGTGGTAACACAAAACTGTCATTTTGCCTCAGGAATTAATGTTTGTGGCTTTGTAGATTGAAAAAAAAGACTTCACCTTGTACTCCTCCATATTCATGTCATCCGGACCAATCTCCTTCAGTTTAGCTTGAGCCACCTTCATAATACTGATTGATCTGTGTGGGACAAAGTTCAGAAAGCAATGAAAGGCCACAGTGCACAGCTTCCCCATTAGCACAGTTAGTCAAGCCAGACCCAGAAGGAGGGTGGATCTGCCTGAATATCCCCTTCTCACCTTTCATCATAGCTAAGATTTTTATCTGCAAATTGTTCCAGAAGGGTCCGCTCTACTACCCTTTTGGGTGCTTCATTTTGGAAAAAGTAGACAAGCACATGCTGCAGTCGAGGATCACTATGAGAGCTGGGGATCTCTTTGGCGAGCTGATAGAGCCTGGAGTATTCTTCATGGAATGCCTATTAAAAACAAAATTAATAGTTAGAAAATGATGTATGGTGGGCTTCTGCACACGGAAGTTGATGCCTATGGCCTATAGAGGTTTTCATAACTTTAAGAAGCCTGCTAAGAAATTCTTCTTATGAAGGAATTAGAGGCAACTATAGAAGAAATCTGTAAGGTGTTTGCACTTCATAAGAGATGAAACTCCTCTAGCATCCTGGGACCAAAGATAAACTATACTCATAAGAAACATTTTTTATAAAGTTCTCAGAAAAATATTTCATTTTGATTATTTCAGTTATACTCTTGAACCCCAAGAATCTGAATTTTAAAAATCCACAAAATGCAATTTATTCGAGTACCTCAAATTTTATTCAAGTACCCTAAAGAACATGGTCTACTTTCTCATATTATGGCCCCCAAATTACAAAGGCAATGTCTCAATTACAGTTTTATTAATAGACATTTCCTAAAAATGAGAAAAAGCCCTCCAGGCTGGTATGATACAGAATGGCACTGCCCACCAAAGCTGCATTAGTGCCAAGAGAGGAGGAGTGACCAGCACGGTGGGACAGCTTATTCTTTTGCTGGGATAGGAAAGGGAATTTTATGTTATACTTCAGTGAAAGTCATTTTTAATGTCATTTTTACCATCTAATAGAATTACTGTCTCATTACAATGATACTTGTGGTATAAGGTTGAGATATTAAAAAACAGAGATACCTTAATAAGCCCTGCTTCAGACCCATCTCGGTCAAAGGTCTGACGGGCTTTAGCTATGGCCAGGATGACCCCTTGCATGGCAGGGCTCAGCATCACCTACCACAAGAGGACACAAAACATAAAAAGAAAAAGGAGAAGATAGGTTCAAAAGAAGATTGCATGAAAAGATAGGTGAGCAGATTGCTGAAGGGAAGTATGGCAGCTACTGCAAGTCAAGTTTCACACCCTATTCTCATACACACATACAGTCCCTGGTCTTCTACACACATTCCTACATACTCTCTGTAATTTGGAAGAATAACAATTTAAGTCTAAAATTATCTACCATGGCGCTGCTAGAGAATCAAGTTAATCATAGTTCTCAGGGAAGTTTCTGAGATGAGAACTTTAATTTAATTTAGTTCTGTAGTTTGGGGTATACACACAAATATTTTAGACTTTTCTAGGACTAACAGTACATTTGGCAGCTAGGGAATGCACAAATATGACTTTATAAAATGAAAACCTTTCAATGATTTTAAAAAGCACATCCCAAGGAAAAAATAGAAACCCAAGGGACAAGATTCATAATTGTTTATCTTGCAGTGATAATGGTAAAGGAGATATACAATGAATAACTTGGAATTCTATAGCTGCTTCCTGAAGCTTTAAATTAAAAAACAACTTTAATTTAATTTGTTTTGCTCACAAACAAGTGAAAATTTTACACTTGGAGAAAAAACTGTTGACTAATACTATTAAAGACAAAACCTCCTAACTTAAAAGGCAATTTTTTTGTTCATTATACTAAGAAAAGAACTAAATTCTACCTTTCTGCGCCATCTAGACTCTGCAGCGGCCACCATAAGTATATGCATGGGTAGATACATATGGGGAGCATTATACAGTGGGAATAGGCAGGCTATCTTTTTAAAAATAGTGACTAAGGTCAAAACTAGAGGGGCCCCTTGTCCACTATGTGTTTCAATGAGAAAATATTAATTATTGCCAAACACCTTAAAGTATATTGAGTTACATGAGAAAGGAATATGAGACTGATAGTAAACAGCTAAACCCTGTACTAATCTCTGTACCTCCTCATCATATCCATCTGCATCAGATCTAACCAGAATCCTTCCCACACTGGGAATCTCGACTTCAGAGACCTCTGAATTAGGCTGCGCAGCAGACTCTGCATCATTAGCCTTTTGGGGCTGTTCTGACTGCTCTGCAAGATTTGTTTCCGGGGGCATGGACTTCTTGGGTTCAGCTTCCTTAAGCCGTAGCAGCAGAATGGAGAGAACAGGTAAGGAAAAAATAGGAGAAATAAAGAGGGATTGGTTAAAGGCAACAGAGACACAGAATAATAGAAATGTGAGAAAACTGTGGCAATTTCTGCTGAAAACCTGCCAGTCTTCTTAAGTCATTCTCACCTCACTCAAGGCTGCTTCTACACCACTGTTCTCATAGGCATGTGTTGTGTTTGCAATAGCCTGGGCAGTCTGCTCCTTGACGATTACAGCATGCTCAGATGACAAGCAGCGAACCCCATGAGAAGAGGCTACTGAAGGCTCTGATAAAGAATTGTACAAAGGAATTAGCATTTGATAATAAGTCAGGTCTAGAATGTTCTGTAAAAGGCAAGCAGGATGGATACAAAGTTTAATATATGACCTAGCAAACCTTTAAAAAACCTAAGCAAGTTTCCCCTAGAAACTGTGACTATAAGAAATGGCTACTTCATGAAGAACCCACTGATGATCTTGTAAAATTTAATGGGCTCCCAACACTGTCATATTCCTTTATGCCAAGAAAACTTCCTATAAGCAACCACCTGTTAGGAAGATCACCTTTTTTTAAAAAAAGAAACTTTTGAATATTTTAAAAGTTCTTGAGCTTTGATACATTTACATTTGTATATAGCATTATAATTAATGCTATTATAATTAAATTTATTAGGATAACATTGGTTAATAACATTATAAAAGTTTTCAGGTGTACAAGAATATAATGTGACATCTGTGTACTCTTATTGTGTGCTCCCCATCCAAAGTTTAGTTTCCTTCTGTTATCATACATTCCTATCCTAGTTCCCCTACAACCTAGGAAATAAGCAAAACTAAAAGACTAAAGTAGAGGTAGCTAGTCTCTCTGCTATTATTTCTACTCATCAGAATTACATTCTGAAGCCACAAGTTATTTCCCCAGGTTGTGCAATACCAACTATATTTGAACTATATTGTAGTTGCACACTGTGGCACTGCTCAATAAGTTAAAGTTCACAGGGCTCACTGAGGGAGTGAAGTGTGAATGCTACTAGACCACTGGTGTAAATGCCCTTCTCGGATACCTTGTGATGTAGAAAAATCCTGTGATGCTGAGCTAGTGGAGGATTCCATTTGAGGGATTTTGCAAGACTGCTCTTCTTCCCACTCCTCTACTTCCTGTTCAAACCTCCAGTTATCTTCCTGAATATAATGCTTAAGTTCAACAGATAGGGCTTCCAATTCTTCTAACATCTGATCTGATTCATTTCGAGCTGCCTCTAAAAAAGACAAAGAAAGAGTTAAAACGAAGTATTACTAGCAAAAGGTCATGAGAAATCAAAAGGTCCTTTTGAGAAAGAAAAAAAAAGGGAGGAAGGAAGGAAAAGAGGGAGGGGGGATGGGAGGGAGGTGGAAAGGAAAGGAAAGGAAAGGAAAGGAAAGGAAAGGAAAGGAAAGGAAAGGAAAGGAAAGGAAAGCAAAGGAAAGGAAAGGAACAGGACAGGAAACTTTGTCTTTTTTCTTACTCCTAATGAAAAAAATATATATACATACATAAACATACATAATCCATCAGAAGTACTGACAAAATAAGGCCAAAAGTAACAGCACACCAATAACAGTACCTGGCAGGTAGGTACACACTAAATATCTGTTAATTGAATGAATGAACAGTAGTAAGGATTTGGAATAGAGGCCAAACATTGTTAAAGTAGCAAAAATGGACCAAATATTTCTTGGAAATTCAGAAAATCATTAATTCAAACGAAAACTTCAAGCTAAATAGTTTTGTCATTATTGATAAGAATACCCATCTCAAGATGGTTAGAGATGAATTCCAAGACATTCATACTGCCTCAAGTTTCACACAATTAAATGCTTTCAGAAAGCAATTTGATACAACAGTTAGATGGTCAATAATACTTGGTTCATTGAAAGCTATGATGAAAAATGACAGGATATCAAGGACTTAGTACATTTCATTTCTAACCCTTTTTTTGTTCTTATCAACAATAAAAAACCTACAGCAGAACAACACATCCACTTACTAGATGCCATTAACTAGTCTTTGCAGTAAGCAAACGACAGTTTCCACTTGTTTGTTTCTGTAAAGATGAACCATAAATGTAATATCAAGGCTCCTATATACTAACAGCAGCTAGTAGAGTACAATAACTTCCACAAGCAGCTGTTCCTTTCATATTGCAAATATGCAAGTATGAAGATTAATTATTATCAAGTGATCATTCTTTCCATCCCCAAATCTCACTAGCAAAATGCAGAAAGAGAATTTGGTGCCTGGACAATATGCCTATGTGTCCTTTTACCTATGCAACATTGAAAAATATGAGTAATAAAAGAAAAAAAACTTCTATGATCTTAGATGCAAAATGATGGCCGTAAGACCTCAGAGAAGATGTGAAAGGATGAAAGAAAGAATAATGTAAATGGAAAACAGCACAGAACCTAGAGTCAGAACTGAATTTGAATTGTGGGCCTGCCATCTATTTACTGACTGTATGACTGGAAAACTAGAGAGTCTCAGCTGAAAAATGTGGATAATAAAAATTCCTACTCTTTCTACCTTCCTTTTAGAGTTATGCTGCTTGAGAAATACAGTTTGAAAGCATGTAGTAAGGAATAAGGCACCAATATAAATGGTAAGTATGAGTGCTCATAGCATTAGCAGTAGTATTAGGAGAACCATGAAATTATTCAGGCAAATTCACTTGTAAAATTTAGCTATTCTACAAAGGGTACAAAAATACATGCACAAAAATGTCACTACAAAAGAAAAGAACTAGAGACAACTTAAAAGTCCATAAATGAGAGGCTAGTTTGATAAATTATATACATATTCCATGAAATAAAATTATTATGTAATTGTCAAAAAAATTAGTTTTATTTATGAAAATGTATATTGTTGAGATATATTAATGAAATGACACAGAATAATATATCCCATGGAAAAATATCCCATTTGGGGAAAAACAGAGGGTAGGGGAGAGATGTCAGTAAATAAAATCTAGCATCTGTATAGAGCATTTCTTGAAGACTACGTAAGAAACCTAACGATGGATACTTGTTGGGTTCAAGGATGAAAAAAGAAAAGCAAACTATGTTTTCTTTTTATTCTCTTTTGTACTGTTTGTATTTTTTAAATGTATTATTACTTTATAATAAAGCCTAGTTTATAAAAAACTACAACACTGTTCCCCTTCCCTGAGCAGTACAGATTTCCCCTCCTCTCTGGCTTCTGCTAAGATATTTTTACCTGCATTGAAGTGGGGTAGCTTGTCATTAATGTACATCAGACAGTAAGCACTAACATTTCTCAGGCCCCCATAGGAATCTCTTTCAAGTTCTTCCCAGGAAGATTCAGTAACAGAGATGTCATTATACTTGAGCCAGACTTGTCGGGGTTGATTATAGATGTAGGCCCAGTAGTGTCCAGCATTTGCTTGTCCTTCATGAACAAGAACTGCATGCAAACGATAAGGCACCTGCAAATCAGAGGGCATATTCTTGAGTTAGATTAAGGAAAGTAATCTGATAAAGTTTAGGTTATTAAAATTCAAAATTATTCCCAACCAGCAGACAACAGAAAACTGTGTTTGATAAATGGTTCACATCGAAACATCTGAGTTTTAAGATAAACTAACAAAAACATGACCTTGAAATCTACCAATTACCTCAGTTCCTGAATCTTTAAAACCAGACAGTTGAACTAGATGACCTCTTTGAGGCCCTGTTCAACTCTAAACTCTTAGGATTACAGATCTAAGATCTAAGATAACCTAGACCTATTTATCCCCTAATTCCAAACTCAGTTTAACTAAATCTAGAACATCTCCTCTAAGGCCATGCCACACTGAAAACGCCCAATTCTTTCTGATCTTGGAAGCTAAGCAGGGTCGGGCCTGGTTAGTACTTGGATGGGAGGCCACCTAGAAAGACCAGGTACATTAAAAAAAAAAAAAGGAAAAAAAAAAGAACATCTTGACTACTCATATTGAGAAAATGTTTACCACATTTATTATTCACAATTAAAGTGGCTATCTTGTTCTGTGCCTGTTTTATTTGGTACCAAAAATCAAGTTAGCGTATTTCATTATGAATCAGTCATGTGGTACCTGCATACATTTTAATGTAACTACATACTTGTTTGTTTTTAACTACATTCTTGTTTGTTTCAACATGTGAAAAGTATTTCTTTTTTCAATATGGAGAAAACAAAACAATGTTTAAGTGCCAAGTAACTACTAATGGAAAAAAAGGAAGGTCAGCCATAGAATCAAATTAAACTTACATTTAATCAGTAACTTGGCATGTTTTTAAAGGTAATGAAATTCTTGAAATAATACAAAAGAGAAAATGGAGAAAACCCAAGATTTATACAATGCATTCCAGCTACGTGACAGAACTGCACCCCCATGCAGCCCTGGAAACACAGTTCTTCTCCTCCCGCTGTTCACATGGAGGCCACTAAGAGGTCATATCCCTAAATGGAACATTTTTACCCTCCATGCCCAGAATGTTATTCTAAACAAAAATTTATGTGGATAATAAGAATTTCTGCCCTGTTCACCTTCCTTTTGGAGTCATTAGAGAAATAAAGCTTGAAAGCATGCTGCTAAACAAAGGATCATGGCACTTTAAAAAGGATAAATTGGTCTTTAGTTCAGATTTTCACCCACTGTACTACTTAAATTACCATTGTATGAGAAATTTTTATTAATTTGACAGGAAACATTTCTGATATTAAAAAAAAATGGGAATAATTTTGAATCTAATATTAAAAAAATTACAACACGTGGCAGAATCAAATACCTTTTGGGTTCTACTGATGGCAGAAGATATACTGCTTTTTTTAGCCTAAAATAAAGAAACAGAACAATACCTATTTCTTTCCTAAGTTTATTCTTATATTGCAGGGAGGTTCTCATTCAGTTTCTAAGAAAACTTTCCAATTTTCTTTTTGCATCTACCATGAGCATCAGTAGAACACGCCTTTACTACTTTCCCCTCAATTGCATTCTACCTGACGAAGGAGAGGATCACAGTACATCTGCTCAATAGTCTGGGTAGTGCTTGCGATACAATTCTTTAAATCTGTTAAAAAATAATACTTAGTTAAAATGATTTCATTCCACATCAAATAGGCTGCTTCAACATAGCAAAGAGTATTGTTTATCTGTACCCAGGGTTCCGATGATTTCAGCTTCACCCTTAATTATATTAAGATTTTAAAAAATTATCTCTTATTGGCATCAAAACTGGTTAAAGAGGAAACAGGCTATTTAGAAAAAGACCTTAATGAGTCACTTGGGTGTTAAATAAAGTCCCAGAGACAGGACTTGAAAAAAGGCAGCAGAGCAAAGCAGGGCTAAATTTCTGTGAATAAGAACTGGGGAGGAATCTGGATTTTTATTTTTATGTTCCCCAGAAAAAAAAGGAAGGAGAGGGAGAAAAGTCTGAGCAACATGACCATGAGGCCAAAAAAAAAAAAAAACCCTTTAAGAACACAATGTTGAATAACTGAATTTTGCATTGTATGGACTGCTCAAATATTCTCTGCCTCATTAACCTTCAGTAAAGCAGACTTCATGTAGAAAAGACTTCTAACAGTGGAAATCCAGAAAAGGTAAATTCTAAGTTTGGGTCAACTGAAGCCAGAGTTCAGATAAACTGCAAGAAAAAAATCAGTAGATACAGAAAAATCGTACCCAAAGCTGATCATAAGTGTCTCAGCTACCCAGGAATTCCCTGAAATGTTAAGAAGGGCGTCTAGGAAGGATCTTTCCACAGTCGTGTAACAGGAGTGTGTGAAACAATCTTACCGGGAACTAAAAGTATGAAAGAAGTTACAATCTCTATGCCAAAACTCAACAGTATATATGGCAATGGCAAAGTATACCCAAGGTGCCTAACTTCTAAACAGTAAAAAAAACAGAAAAGGCGAAGAGTAACTGCTTGACAAATTCTAGAGCTGACCTTGCATGTCTTGTTCAGTCTCACTCCTCCACCTCTGAAGACAGGTCTTAACAAAGGTTATCTCCTCATCTGTGACTGTTCGAGGAGCTGGGTGTGCAGGCATTTCCATGGGAGACCGGAAAGATGTAAGTGGCTTATTCATTGTCATAGAAATGTGTAGAGAATCTTCAGAAGAAGAAAAGGTACTTTCAACATCCTGAGAAGAGCTTTCTTTACTTGTACTGAAGGAAGACAAAAGTCATGCTTATATGGTAATTTCCAAAATACGCCTTGGGCTGAATTAATGTGCTCTATAAAGCAAGTTGCTATGTGGAAAAGTAAAATTATATGTTGGTGTTACCACATAGGTACTGAGCTAACCCTTTCCTTTATATGCATCATCTCATTTAACACAACTTGCTTATGAGGCAGATACTATTACTATCCCTATTATGCAATTCCAAACCTAAAGTTTAGAGAAATGAAGCAACTTATCCAAGTTCACCCAGGAGAGGGATTAAATCTAGTTCTGCTTGAGTCTATGGTTCATGCTATCTAACCACCTATAATAATGCCTTTTCATGAAAAAGAGAGAAGAGAAAACATGAAGAAGGGAAGATTGGAACTGGAAGAATCGAGGAATCAACTATAGAGTTCCCAAGATGTAAATGACTGAAGTGGGATGGGTAGATGAATTCAAGAACATAATATACAGAGTAAGAAAAATAAAGTATCAGTTGAACACCCAACTCACAGGAATATGGCACCCTGGGGGCAGAACATAAAGGCAGACAATCCCAGCTCTTCTACTCCTTAGCTAAATACCTAGAGAAAAGTTAGTAGCCTCAGGTAAGTAATCTAATACTCAGCTCTAAAAATATAAATGTTAACTTCTTTACACCATTGCCCTAAACTGAGAATAAAGTATGTAAAGTAAATACTAATTTATTTACTAATTAACTATTGTCAAACTGCACATAGACTAACAAGCCAGAATATAGCTTCTAATTGTACTTAGGTTTGTTTCACACCAAAAATGAAGAACACAAACTTCCTTTAGCTTAAACTTAAAGAAACCATCTCTCTCTACTCCTCCCACCTGCTGTCACACACATACAACATAACGGCAAAAATCTCTTCCCCAAGGAGCCATACATGTAGAAAAGTAAGCCCAACATAAGCGAGAGATCAGATATCTTAATCTTAGCACGCATGCGCGTGCGCACACACACACGCGCGCACACACACACACACACACACAGTAACTTTAAAATCTATTATCAGGCAGTAAGCAGTATTATTTTATGTGATTAAACAGACTGGCCAACTACTTTTTAAAAATTAAAACCACTTATATTTCATAAAGAACATGAGAACATTCTATAAAAAAATCCAAACAGAGATAGAGTATAAAAAGTAAAAGGATTCTCCATCCTTTGCCTCATGCCACTCCCTGGAGATAATCAGTCTTAACATTTGGCATGTTCTATCCAGATATGTACTTTACAGATGAATAAATATTAGTGTGTGCGAGGAGTAGAGATGGGGAAATGGTTGGACTTTTTAAATATAAAAATGAAACTTTTTTAAAAATAGGTTCTAGTGCTTTTATTAGTCAGGACATACGCTAAATTTGATCCAAGCTGACCCCATTGGTTCCTCCAGGCCATAAGGGTTGTTGGCTGGAACAGAATTACAAGGCTCATGTGACTTAGCCTCCCTGTTTCTTCACTAGATAAGTCCCTAAGGTGTTCTCTTCAATTTCTAGCCAATTTTTTTTCATGTTCAAACTTTCTATTTATGAATAAGTCTCTCTTTCCTTAATGTATACTAAGCTGTGCATACTTTTCAGCAGACAGAATAAGAAGTTTGGAAGAGCAGATTTCCTCTGAGAAAGGCCTTGACTGGCAGCTTCCTTATACCTAGCTCAAAACAAGGCAGCCCTGGTGGGGCATCAACGCTATGGCAGACAGTTCAAGAAGCTTCTGAAATAATCCCAACCATCCTGTGGGTAATACGAGTGCACTGGTAGAAATTATGAGCACTCTCCCAAGGGACAGTTGGCAAAATCCAACCCCACTTTAAGAAAGAGTTCATAGCCCTTAAGCTCATATGGGATGTGTTAACCAGGTAGAAAGATAGTATATAGTTCAAATTAAATCAACACACACACACACACATTCTCTCTCTCTCTCTCTCTCTCTTTAAGAATTTCTTTATATTACCTTTCCTTGGATGTCAGGTCAGAAACCGGGCGGTGCACTGAAGAAAGTGGTAAAGTCATGCTTGTGCCACTTTGAGACACAGAGCTTTCTGAGGCAGGTTTTGTACTAGCAAATTCAATAACATATTTCAACATGTCCGGAAGTGGGAACCGAGCTGGGCCTGAACCGTATTTCACATACCTAAGCAGCAAAGACAGCGGTACACTATTGGCTAGGTCTGTCTTAGATTTCGAGGCTTGCTGAAAAATTATGTTATCAAGCAAAGGGTAAATGGAAAGGCTTATTCCTAAAGGCTATACAATATTTAATATGTTACTTAAAAAAGCTATAGGGCAAAAATTCTCTAATTACAAAAGTAAAAATTCCCAACAATCTAAATTTCTTTATACCTGGCAGAAAACATTTCAAACACGTTCCAAATCAAAGTCATGCCTGTTATGCTTTCTTTTGATATCATATCACATATAGGCTCTGGTCATAAAAGTAAATGATGTTTCTTATGGAAAAACAAAAACAGTACTAGTACTCAAATCTGAAAATAATGCTGGTGAATACAAGGGCTTTGTTTTCTTTGCGGTCCTTTAGATTAACTACTCTGCAATTATTAGAAAAAATGAGAGAAAGAAAGCTGGAAATGGGAAATAGGTGTTGATAAAGGTCAGAGTTTAAGAAAACTGCCAAATCTTTCTTTTGCAGAGTCCTATGTACCTTATTATTCATATGCTCATTCAATAGCATAGGCCAAGCATAAATTATTAAAGTTTTCTTTGGGATTAGTAAATAATAAATACCTTAAATATGTAACCAAAAATAACCAACAAATTATTCTAATAATACCCAATATTCTCAATTACTAGCACGTTAGACTCAGTAAAAAGATTTACTTTAATAAATTCTATAGTTCACTATAGAGTTTAAAATAGACTGGTTGGTACAGGTAAACTATAACTCTGGGATACCATTTACAAAGGATAGAATCTCTTCACACTTTTATTCTTTGAATAAAGTGAAAGAAAGAACCAGGAAGAAGAAAACTTGCTTCTATATTAAAAGACATTATAAAATGAAAATACTAGTGGAAAATAAGTATAGTGCAACTCAAAGTTAACTATATGTTAGACGGTATGTAGCAGACCTTTCATCTTCATTAATTTGAAAGAGGAACAATTATTTTTCCTGTGGTTTTGGCTGCCACAGGGAGTTACAGCTTTCACTGAAAAGGATGCTGAATACGTAAAGCTAGAGGAAACTTAACGAACTGTTCTATTCCTTAGATGTATTTCCTTGCCTAATTTCAGCTACCATCCGCTTATCTAAATTCTATATATCTTTTAAGATCTACTTTCTCTATGAAATCTTCCTTACTATGCCACCCCTCAACCCCCAACACTGGAAGGACCATCTTCCCTCCCTGAACTCCTACAGTACATGAACTAAACTTTTCGCTATCCCATAGACATGGTTAATATGTCTTCCTAAGCCCTCAGTGTTTGTTGAATTAACCACTCAAAACACTATTGGCCTGGATCAAAAAGGAAGCATTTCTTACTAACCATGTGGCATTGACAATGTCATAGGATTTTAAGTAATCATGTTATTTCTGTAACTCTTTCCAACTTTGCTGTATTTTATTATGATACTCATGCAAAGTTGCAAGAAAAAATTTCTCTAAGAAACTTATTTTCAATTTTGACAATCATTTTCCTGTTCTTCAACTGAATTCCTTTAGACCAATCACTTCATCCAATGTAGCATTAATTCAATTTAGAATGAGAGCAAAGTTTCAAAAAAATGTCTACTGTACATAAATCATATTTTTAATACTGCTATCTTAAAGGAGAAATACTAAACATTTTTATTTTTAATGATAAAAATAATGCAAGCACCAGTTAAGAAAAATCAAATACAAAAAGTATAAAACAAACCATAAAAGTCACCCATCCCCATCTCATTTCTCCTACCTAATGGTCTCCATTAATACTTTCTTATATATTTTCCCAGGAGTATGTCAAACATAAACAATTAAAAAAAATTATATCCACATAAAATTATATAAATTTAACATCATTTTATTTAAAAAAGAGTCATATCGTACTAGAAGAAATACTCCCACACATTATTTTAGTATCTAAATAAGCAAGAATGCCTTTGGTTACCAGTAAATTGAGAATTTTTTAGCTATAAGACATTAAGTATATTTGGATCTATGAAAACAAAACTTTCCAGTCTTACAGAGTATCACTAAAACCTTAAAAGTAAAAAATTGTGGTAGGCAAAGTCCTATAAACCATTTCCAGGACAGCATTTAAGGAATCAATCTTCAATTTGAATCTACATTAAGACAACTAGATGATTCATCAGAATACGTCTTAGATAAGTTCTTCCTAAGTGAGTGAAAGGAATTTAGATGGGGGGTACCTATAGGTGGCAAGGTCTGGTATGGAACGTGTTGCCTCTCGGGGAAATCAGTGACCTAGCAATGGAGTGGGCAGAGGTGGGCTGATGGTAGCAGCAGAACTGTTAAGAAGATTAAGGGGAAAAAAGCCACTGACACTGCATGGGATTCCACATTAAATGCTACATCAATGGTCCTCTATCTTGACTAAAAAGAAATTATACTGACTCCTCCTTAGGGAGTAAAAGGATGATTATACAGAAATAGTACCAAAAAAAAAAAAAAAAAATGAGAGAGAGAACAATTCCTCCATAAGACAAAGGACTCTGTATGTGTCAGAAATATAAGCCCTTTTAATCAGTTAGTGTTCTAGGTAGAACTGCACTGGGGCATTTTGTTTGTTTTGTTTATTTTTCCTAGACACTTCAGAAATGTCTTTCTCAAGACAAAGGGATTGCAGTATTATGACAGTTACCCTCTCACTTTTGTGACAAAGATGGCAAGGGGAGTAGAAAAGTAAAGGGCTATAAAATCAGAATGTTGGTTCTCTGTAATACACTGCCAATAACTGACTTTGACTGTCACTTAAGTTCCTTGAAATTACTGTTCACCCATGGATACTATTAGCTTGCCTTGAAGACTGTTTTGCACTTAAAAAAAAAACTTTTCTTACCCATTTTATAAAATATACTAGTTAATACTTAAATTCTGAATTAATTTTAAATATAAGCAAATTATTTTAATTTAAGTTTATAAAGTTTTGTATCTCTAAGCACACAGGTGTCCACAACTCACCTTTCCAGCTTTTGCTGCAGTACTTTCACTTCCTCTTTCAACTTCCGAATACACTCTCTCTTACTTCGAATAAGCTCTTTGCTCCTGTACATGTACCTAAGCAAATAAGCCCAAAACCAAAAATTTTAAAATATCAATGACAAAGTCTCAGCAAACTAGGGATACAAGGAAATGTCCTACAAAAAAAAAGGTAAAACTGCCTTTTGTTGCAAATGACATGATCATCTACAGAGAAAATCTCAAGGCATCCATAAAAATGCATCAGAACTAATAAGTGAATTTAGTAAGATCAAAATATACAAAGTCAATTAAAAACGAGGAAAAACAGCTATTGCATTTCTGTATGCTCGAAGTAGAATTTTTAAAAATCAGAGTAACATTAAACATAAATTTAGGGATAAAATATCAGATATGTGGAAGCCCTGTACACTAAAAATTACAAATCATCATTGAGAAAAATTCACAGACTTAAATAAATGGAGTTAAACTACGCTCATGAATTGAAGAACTAAAAATTGTTAAGATGTCAGTTTCCCTTAATTGATCTATAGATTCAATATAATCTCAATTACTATTAGGTAGAAACTAACAAGCTGGTTCTAACATTTACACTGAAATACTAAGGATCAGAATAAAGAAACAATTTTTAAAAAACAAAATGAAAAACAAAGTTGGAGGACTTAACACTATTTGATATTGAGATTCACAATAAAACCACAGTAATCAAGACAATGTGGCACTGGCATAAAATTAGCCAATAGAGAGAAAAGAGACTCCAAAAACAGACCCAAAAATATATGTTCAATTAATTTTTGACAAAAGTACCAATATTATTTAATGGGGGAGAGTCTTTTCAACAAATGGTGCTAGAATAATTGGACATCCACATGCATTCTTTCCCCTTCCTGTAAATAAAAAACCAATCCTTTATTTCATACTATATATAAATTCTAAATGGATGATAGACATGAATATGAGTTAAAATTTCAACATTTTTAGGGAAAAAATAGAGGAAATTCATTGTGACCTTGGGTTGGCAAATATCTCTTAATCAGAACACAAAAAGAACAATGAAAGAAAAACTGCTACGTTACACTTCATCAAAACTAAAATTCCTCCTCTTCTAAATACACTGGAAGAAAATGGAAGAGATAAGCACAGACAGTAAATGTTTAGATTTATATCTAAAGTATATAAAGAACTCTTATAACTCAGTATGAACACAACAAACCCAGGTAAAAAGTAGATAAAAAGTTTGAACAGACACTTCACCAGAGAAAATATATAAATGGCACTTAATTAAATACATGAAAAAATGCTCAACTTCATTAGTTATCAGGGAAATAAAAATAAGAAAAAAATACATTCCTACAAAATCACTATAATGGCTAAAATTAAAAAGACTGATAATTCCACATATTGGAGAGGGTTTGGAGAAAATAGAGCTCTCATATACTGCTGGTAGGAATACAAAATTGAAGAACCACTTTATAAAACAGTTTGGAAAATTCTTATAAACATACACTTTTCATATAACCCAGCAATCTCACTCCTCCTGGGTATCTTACCTGGAAACACTAAAACCTACATCAATACTTTCATGTGAATGTTCATAGCAACTTTATTCACAATAACCTAAAAGTAGATACATTTGAAATGTCCATCAACTGGTAAATGGAAAAAATATTGTGGTACATCCATATAATGAACTACTACTCAAAAATGTTAAGAAACAAATCACTGATATATGCAATAACATGGATGAATCTCCAAAACATAATCATAAATTAAAGAAGACAGCCAAGACAAGGTACATACTGAATATTAATGTCCCTAATTATGACAGTCTAGAAATGCAAAATTATAGGGCCAGAAAATAAGTGACTGGTTGCCAGGGCTTGTGGGTGGAGGAAAGGGATCGACTACAAAGGGGCACAAGGAACCTTTTAGGTGATGGAAATATTCCATTTCTTGACTGAAATGGTGGTTACTTGGCTACATACATGTGGTTGTATATCTAAGAATGGTAATTCTTTTTGTATGTAAACTAAACATCAATAAACCAGACTACAAAGAAATATACTGTGGTTATTCTATACAGTGTGCTTCATCCACAAATTAGCAGGGTTTGCACCGAAAGCCTAGCTCCTCAAATTGTGGTTCACAGATCAGAAGCATTATTAGTATCAACCTGTGGGCTTTTTAGAAATGCAAACTTGTGAGCCCCAATCTAGATCCACTGACTCCAAATTTGCATATTATCAAGACCTCCAGGTGATTCCTATGCACAGTATACTCAGTATGGGCTCACTTCTGCTCCAATGCAAAAAGGAGACAATCAACCACAAAACTCACCTGTCCATATAAATGATCTGAGGAAATTCCAGCTTATTGTGAATTTTCTCCGGCTGACCAAGGGACTGATTGAACTCAAATCTTGAGAGTTCAAAGGTCAACACTGGAGGTAGCTTTGTAAACCAACACTATGTCAAGAGTAGAAATGTGGGAGAAAGAAGTTATTTTTAGGAAATGGCAACAGATTTAAAATATCCCTCATATATGTGTTCTATTGGTATAGAATTTATATTCAATACAACAGAGTGTTTATTTAATCTCAAATTCTAAAGAAAATGACCACTTAGAATCATGCCCTCTTAGATAATATGGTTAAATATTCCTCAATCCTCCAAATTTATGAGCCAGTCAACACTGTTCTACTCAACTATCATCCTCAGAAATAACCACCCTTGAATATGTGAATTGCAACAAGCACCTACACAACTTACTCATTAAATCATCAGTACCGAAAAGAGGTTCAAAACCTGAAGAAAATGGCTAGCCTAACCAAAGGATTAGAAATTGTGATCTAAGCTGCATATAACTGAAGAGTCAATTGTCTCTACAAATCAGCTAAAAAGATTAATATATGTGCATACATTATATACTATTTATTTATAGTCTATTAACCATAAACTAAATGCTTTCTGTGTCTAAAAAGGAAACTTGAAGTAGCCTCTTGACTATGAGTTCTCAAGTTTCTGAGAAAATCTCTAAATTCCAAAAATGTACACATATCTCCTAAGGGACCCAGAGAAATGAACCCTGAAAATATCTCAACTGTCACTGATCACAGGTGAGGGAAATCTAAACCAGGAATGGCATTTCTGTTCAATTCACCTATATGCCAGAGGTCTGTATGAACAGCTTTAAATGTCCCCTTTAGCAAAGGTACAAAGAGCTATGCTCCCTTTACATACCCATGCCAGCAAAAGGTGAATCCAGACAGCCTGTCTGACTACCTCAGGGCTAAATCTAAACAAGCATGATTTTCTACTTTTTTAATAAAGAGTTCCCATTCTTGAATAAAGATCTTCAGAGGGCTAAGCAGCTAATGAACAGTCCTCCTTTTTTGTAAGAGCAAGCCTCAGTTCTGCACAGATGGTGTAAATGTTATATGCCTCCCAATCAGGAATTAGTACTTTCCTTGAAAAGCTAGGGAGGCAGGAACTCTCTCCCAGTTCCAACTGGGCTCCACTGCCAATGCACTTTGACAAGGCTCATGTTAATCTATTTTAATTTGAGAAAGATTTTCTTTTTCCTGTAGTAATTACTGAGTTGGATTCTTAGAAGCCACAATTTTGTCTCAAAATATATGATGTAAGAAGAATAATCCAAGCTGTGTTGTGTTGACAATTACGCTCCAAATGAAATTCACTAAATTCTTAACCCAGCTGGGATTCTGAGACATTAAGTACCCTTGCTCTCCCTTAGATTTTCCCTTTCTTCCCAACCCACAAAAATAAATAAATGAAAATTTTAAAAAATTTTAAAGCAAAAGCAGAATTTACAACTCAAAACAGTAAATACTATAATAGGGAAAATATTCTAAATGGCATACCATAGGAGTTAATCACTGTACTTTTACCCTCCGAAAATATGGAGGCAGTGGGTTCTCCCTACTCAGGTACAGGTAGGCTTCAACAAAAAAAGAGAAACTTGATCATACTTAAAACATCAGAAGCAGCATACAACCTTTATATGATTAACTCAAATTCATACTTTTAGTAAAGAATTTATTTATCAAATACTAACACTCACTAACTCATATCATCTCATGAGAGACTTCAGACTAGTTCAAGTTCTGTTAAGTGTAAAAGTTATTCAATATGTGATGGGAAACTATTTGCCAAAAAAAGCTCAGTCTTACTTAACTGTCATTGGTATACCAAATAAAAAGATCCAACTCACCTCTTGTCCATACTTCACAGAATGATCGGAAGGAAGCAATTCAATGTCACCCTCCACCATGGCCCCTTCTAAACATTCGTCTAAGTTGCGATAACCATTTACCTGAAGAGGATACTGGCCGAATGTCTCATTGTTACAAAAGGGTTTTCCTAGAAAGAAACAGATTGCTTTTTAAAACACACCACTACTACTATCTAAAGCCCTTTCCTCTGGCACTGGAGAGACAATGTGTTCTGAATTCAGCAACATCCTGAGATCTGGTTAGAAGTGTACTTAAGCCCATATGGCAACCTTTAATGAACCATTGGATCCAGCCATTGATCACTTACAACTGTCACACTAATGGTTGCTGAGTTCGTGGAGGTTTTTATACTGGCCAACTTGCATGTGTTCAAAATTCTCCATAGTTTAAAAAGAAAAAAAACCTTATGTGTCTAACACAGAACTTAGATAAGTCTCTATAGTAGACAAGTGTTTTCACAGTCTAACTTAACAAAACCTTTTGAGATGTGATATTTCATTAAAAAAAAAAACACACACAGAGAAAACTGAGTAACATGACTATGTTTGACATTAATACTAGGTCTGGGCAGTACAAATCTGAAATAAAGATTGAGCCCATCTGACAGATGAAGAGACTGAAGGTCCAGGAGCTCACATAGTTTATCCATGATTACACAGGTGCTAAGAGCCAGAATCAACATTCAGATCTGCATTTGTCTGACTCTCAAGCCTTTCCATTATACTGCCTCCTCACGTGGACACAGCAATGCATAATTGGTCACAGGACTAGCATTAACATTTATAGCAGAGAATTTACCTTCACGCACCCCTTCAGTGAGAAAAGTACCATAGAATAGCTGCACCATTGGATTTTCAGTTTTGTTCCTGGGATTACTGCTTTTAAAAAAAGAAGACAAATCTGTATCATTTGGATCAGATAAGTACTATGCTAAACCCAACCATCATTCAAAGGCAAAAATGGTGTACTTTCATCAAATTTCAAAGAGGTAGGGATGGTCTAAAATAAGTAAAGTATTATTTCAGTTCAAATATTCATTGAACAAGTATATGCCCAGCACTATGCTAAATTTTGAAGATTCAAAGATGAGGCATGATCCATGGCCATAAGGAGCTGTAAGTCTAATAGGGGAGTCACATATGCAGATATAAATATGTATTTGTATACATCTATATCTAATGATAGATGTAAAAGGTACAGAAGCAATAAAGAGGTAACAAGGAACCCTCTTGTACAGTTCTACAAATAAACAGAAAAAAGTTTTCCCAATGGCATAACAGTAATGTAATAAAACTACAGTCGACCTTTGAACAATGTGGGGGGTTGGGGTGCCGATCCCTGCACAGTCAGAAATCCACTATAACTTTAAACACCCCTAAACTTAATTTCTAACAGCCTACTGTTGATGGGAAGCCATACCGATAACATAAAGTCATTAACACATATTTTGTATACTGTATTCTTATAATAAAGTAAGCTAAAGAAAACATAAGGAAATAGGTACATATATTACACATTCATGACATATCTAACTTTTTCTTAATTTTTTCGATATATCTAGGTTACATGGTTTGTGAGTTTTTCCAAATTGTTGCAAATCTCTAAAAAATTTTGCAATATATTTATTGAAAAGAATCTGCATGTATATGGACCCACAATGTTGTTAAGGGTTAATTATAGTTTATTTCTTCAAGCCCATGTTAAATTGTTAACCATGTAAGTTGCTATTTGCAAAGGTATTTCATGATATATATTTCTTCTACCTAGAGTTAAAATAACTTAGAAAACAAATTTCTTAGCACCTGTATTAAGTGAGGGATACTTGCATTCTTTACCCTGAATTTCACTTGTCAATAACTGATAAAACTAAAAGCTATTCTCTAATGTTCTACAGAGTTTACAAGTTGTTTTCGATTAAGTTTAATGTATCTATATTATATCACCATGTTCATATTTAGGATTGATTTAGCTTTTTAATACATTTTACAGCACAGGCTATGATTTCAACAAAATTAATAGGTATAGCCCTTTTAGTAAAAAACTGTAGGTTAACATGATTATCTATATCCTCAGAGGGAAAAATCAAAGCAATAGTGACACGCAATGACAAATAACTGAGTGGTTACCCCATAAGGTTTGGTGAAAAAACCTACTTGAGATGAGTAACTTTCTCCCATATCATAATTCTCACTGGACCACTGTGAACAGGAAGGGCATATAAAGAAATTGCAACACTCACTTAACGTTAACAGCTAGCTGGAACGCGTCCTCCAGCCAATCGAGAAGCTTGTGTGTGAATTCACTCACATCTTGCTATAAGAGAGGTACAAATTGCAGAAGAATTAGATTCAACATGATACTTAGGGAAATGAACATTTGCTCTTATCCAACCAATGACTAAGATCTATTACTATGAAAAAGATTTATTTTTTAGGGCCAAATAACACAATACAAAGAACATTGGAACCAGCTACCACAGATAAAATAGAAGACACATCAGGCAACCTTTAAGTTGTGGCTAGGAGGAAACTGGAACTCTACCAATTGAACCCATATCTGCTTGTAACTAACAAAATCTTCCAGTTAGGCCTTAAAAAAGAAGTCCAAAAGGAGACTGCAGTACTCTAGAATTTATAAATAGAGAAAGGAAATTTTTATGAAATGTTTTGAGGATTTTGTAGAACTGTAGAATCTTTACTTTAGATGGAGAAAAAAGTTAATTTTATATCACTAATAGTGACAGCTTTGTTTTTTGATAGGAGGTTGGAAAAAGACAGTACTAACATGTAGAAGAGAAAGATTATTCAGAAAAGTTGCTGAACTCAGGTTTAGAGATAGTTTTTGAAAATAAAATTTCTATCTGGACAATCCCACGACAAAGATACATAAGACTTTACTTTTCTTGGTGATCCTTTGCTAGCTTTTGCTGATATATTTTCCAATGTCCTCCTATTTCAATAGCTCTATATAATTCTATTCTAAAACTATTTCTTCTTAACAGCCTCCCTCACATTACACAAAACACACATAGCCACCTTTCCTTCTTCCCTTCCTCTTTCTCTACCACATGTCCTTAGGCATTATAACAGGCAAAAGCAGGCACCCATTGTCCTACTTAGTCA
The DNA here is from genome assembly GCA_030015415.1 of Cynopterus sphinx. Classification (NCBI taxonomy): domain Eukaryota; kingdom Metazoa; phylum Chordata; class Mammalia; order Chiroptera; family Pteropodidae; genus Cynopterus; species Cynopterus sphinx. The sequence continues at coordinate 74,820,219 of CM057383.1, read as the reverse complement.
TGTTCAGTTTATTACACAATTAAAATAAAGCAACATCACAGTAATGTTACAAGGCATGATTTCAAACTCCACGTAGTTTGAGGAAAAACATGTGAAGAACAGGTTTCTTGTACCTGCTGTTCCTCAGATGATCGGAATGCTCCCTTTAAGAGATCCAGGGCTGCTGAAGGGTCTACATATTTGCGATTTGATCCCATCATCAGAGCAAACAAATATTGAAGCTCTTGCATGAACATGATATTTCTCTTTTCCTGTAGAAAAGATAGTAATGTGTACTCTCGAAACCTCTTACTTGGAAAATTAGAACATTTAAAGAGAAATGTTGTCAATGATCAACCCCTAATTTATATTTACTTAGCTCTAGACCAGGGTCAGTTCTCAAACTATGTTACAGGTGCTCTGATAGTGTCTGTAGAGGGGGATTATCCAAAACTGAAAGAATATCTATGTAGAAGCCAAAGAGATAACATTGTCAGAAAAGCAAAAATGTTGGTTTTCTGAAGCTGCTGTCCTCCCTTCTATTAGAAAAATCTATCACCAAGGTGAAATCCTGGGCAGGGTTACATCACTGGCAGAAGGCTACATTCTTTGGCAAGAACAGACTAAATAAAGCTTTTTCTCTAAGAAGGTCCAGACCTCCAGCATCAGGTCATCTGTTCTACATAGCTCAGCCAGAGTGGCTAACAGAGCAGTGAAGGAAGCCACAAACAGAACAGAGATTTCTGAAGCTCCCGCCCACAGGCAGACATGCTGAGGCCATCAGGGTGATGCATCACTTTCTTTGAACTGGTTTTATTTTATTCCTACATAACTTCACATTTTTGAAAACCCTTATTTCTTATCACATATAAAAAAAGAAAAAGCCATTTGGAAATGAAAATGTTATTAGCACAAGTCAAAGAACATTACAGTTGGTCAGCTTTAGCCAACAATGTAAAAGCTTTGGGGATAAAAGTAACTAAACAACAGTGAAAACTCCTCAACAGCAACTTACTGTGTGACTTGGGCAATTTTCAAGTACACTCTGTGGCAGACTATAGCTGAGAACAAGTCTTCGAAATTCAGGCAATTGAAAGAGAGACTGAAATAGAGAAAGAAAGGGATTCAGAGCCTTTTTTCAAATTAACTGCAACAAAAAAAAAATTCTTCTTTTACCTTACAAGTACATATTAACTGTCAATGTATTAATTCTACTATGTCTAAGGAAATAATAATGGCTGTGCATAAAAATTTAACTAAAAGAATGCTAACTCTTTTAGGAAAAACCTAGAAAAAATGTAATGGCTAACAAGAGAAACAGATTAGATAAACTATAATACATTTATACAACAGACTATTAGGTAATCATTAAAATAATTTTGTGGAAAAAAATGTCTCCACAAACTGGACTGCAACATAGCAGTGAAACTGATCAAGAGCTACGTGTATCAACATGGATAAATCTCAGAAAAATACAGTATTTTATCATTTATATTAAATATACTTACATATAAAACAATATTACATACCCTTTAGGGATACATACACATGTAGTTATATCTGAGGAGAAAAGAGGACGTGACTGGGGGTGGTATGACAGGGACGACAGGGACTCAAGAGTACGGAGATTTGTAACATTTATTTCTGAAGCCAGCAGTGAGTATAGCACTGTTTACTATTCTCCACTCTATTGCAGTATCATTTAAAAAATTTTTAACAGCAGATATCTTTGGCTGACAGAATTCTTTTTATTGTTTTATAAATCATACATTTTTCTACTATAAATATCCCTTGAAAGTTAATGTTTTTTAAAATCCTTTGTATGACTAAAACTCTTCATCTCAGCATAATTCTCAAATGAAAGTCCCTCTAGCCCATATACAGGAACTCTTGAAGCAGCATCCTGGGTAGACAATAGGCCTCCAACTCCCCTCACTCAATCACAAGCCCTACTGAGATTCAACCACCGGGGTGTGTACAATTGCACAGAGAATTTGAAATCAGGTCATGCTATTATACCAAAGCTCTATCTACAGACAGGACTAGATTGTTGAGCTCTGTATCAGTCCAATCTCTTCTCTTTCCACCCCATCTGTCTACAGTCTTCCTGGTTTTATTCCTACTCTGCTAACCACCCCGCAACATTTTCCAGGACTTTTGTTCTACAATGAGGAGAATGGCTCTATATTCTCAGTCATGTCACTCCACTTCAAAATTGGGCTTGTCCCAAAGATGTCGTTATTCTTAAAAACCACAAAAGTGTACTCCTATTTCCAAGTCCAGTGTCGGTAGATGATCCTCCAACATCTCCTGCATTTCCTTCGTCTATTCTCTATATCACTCAATTGCATCCTCCTCTTCCAGTCATCAAAGTTTAGAACTTCAGAACTATTTTCAAATGCTTTCACTTTCTTAACCATCCACATCTAATAAGGAAAAAAGTTCGTTGGACTCAGCCTCTGGAGTGCTATTTATAACCACCTCCTCCCTATCAGTCCCTATCATTTGCTCTAATCAAAATCCCATCACTGTTCACCTGGAACACTGCACACAGTCTCCCTGCCTCCAGAACTTGCCCTGTATCAATTCACTTACATGCAGGTTCTTCTATCTTTCTAAAATGACCAAAATTAAGCCCCTGACTCACTGAAGACTATCTGGTAATAGTTCTTACTATCCTACCAGGTGACTTCAGTCAACACCCAATCATGGGACACTGGCTCTACCTTCGGAGTAAGTCAAGAATCCAACCTCTTCATTTCAATGGCTACCAGACTGGTCCAGGCCACCATTACCTCTCATGTGGATGACTGCAGTAGCCTCCATAAAAGGTCTTTCCACTTGTATTCCTACCCACTCCACTACCTACTCCCACAGCAGCCAGAGTGAGCCTTTTAAAACCCAGATCTAAGTGAGTTCAGTACTCCTCTGCTCAGAACCCTCGGTGACTCCCCATCTCATTCAGAAGAAAAGACAAGTTACCTCTCCAACCTCACTTCCAATGACTCTCCCCTCTGTTCCTAGCATTCCAGCCACCCAGGACTCCTTGATGTCCTGTAAATACCCCAACCCCATGAACACAGACCCATTAAAGGTGTTGTCCCATGGTTTTCCCCACCTACACTGTTCTTCCCCCTCACTCCCTTGCCTTCTGAGTATCTGGCATTTGTTTCAAGCTCATCTCCCCGGCTTAACATCATAGTTTACATTGCAACCTGCTCCCATCTCTCCTACAGGAATTCCAATCTCCCTTACCCTGCTCTTTTCCTATCACTGATATAGTCTAACATATTATATACATTTATTTAATTAGTTTTTCAGTGTATTGTTCCATATCTGTCTTGCCTCTCAAGAATTTTTAATTCCATAAGGGCAAGACTCTGTCTTGGGTTTTATTCACTCCTATACTGTATCTCAAGGGCCTGGAACAGTACTAGACATACAGCAGATGTGTTTATTGAGGAAATACATACTCATCCATCTAACCCTTTGTCTTCCTGAGCATCTTCTCTCTAGTGACATATTCTTCTATTTCATGTCTATAGCCACATCCAAAGCCAGTGTATTTCAATACCTAAAAAGCTGCCAATTATCAGATCACAAATTCAGAAAGTCTCACTCTTGAACCATAATAGGTCTTCCGGATTATTTGTTTACTCACAGGATGTCTGTTCTTTTACTTCATCAGGAACCCAAGCAAACTGACCTCTTTCCTTTCCCTCAGATCATTAGTTCTTTCTGGTCCTCATTTTTTCACTCTCTTTAGCTTCAATTCCCTGGTCTTTAACCACCCTTCATTATATTCTCAAATTGCCTTTTTGCCCTTACCTAGCAAAACCTCCACACTAAATACATTTAATTTTCCATGTAAGAATTTCAGAGGCCTGCTAAAAGGAAGTCCCAATAAAAAGCAGGACACACTGACATCACCATACATTCAAGGTCAACAACCTAAAGTAGACCTTCAAATTTTTAGAAATCCTACTATTGTATTCTGGTGCCGACTGGTTTCCAACTGCCTGCAATAACTTTTAAATTTTTGCTCCATTTAAAATCTGACTCTATCACTACTCTACTTTCAGAAAATGGCTGCTTATTTCACAGAGGAAAAAATAATGTGCAGTCATCATTTCTTCCTTCTCCTTTCCCCTCTTACTCTCTTGCCCTTTTCCCATTCCTCCTATATGTTCTATATCCTATCCCCTCATGCTTTCTCAGAAACCTCAATTATCCCCTCTATCTATTAGTTCTGTTCAGTATCTTTCATAGGCATGAAGGTCAAAGGGGATGAGAATCCAGGGGGTCTTCTCAATTTCTCTAGGAAAGAACTAAGGTCCTCAACTCTACATACTCTCCTAAATTTTATTCTCAACACAGATGCCAGGGATCCTTATGTAATTACATGAACTGTTCTTTACATAATTATATGGCTCATTCCCTTGCCTAATGTAGGTCTCTGCTTAAATGCCCACTTTATCAGAAAGGCCATACCTAACTATCCTATATAAATATCACCTTCCCTCTCAAGGCCCCTCTTACCCTCACTTATTTGTCTTTATGACACTTATTACCACCTGATACATATTTTGTTTACTGTATTTTCCACTTTTTCCAAAGTAAACTTCATGAGAGTAAAGCCTGTTTTATTCACTGCTGTTTCCCAGTGCTAAAATAGCACCAGTCACACAGTTAAGCAAGCCATGGATTTTATGTGTGGAAAGGGAGTGCTCCTGTATTGGCTGAGCAGCTGGGTAGCCATCAAGTATGATGACGGAGAATACTGGAATGGAATCAGGTACTGCATTGTAGCCATGTCAAGTTTAAGATGCCTGGAGATACTTCTAGAGAGGCAACTCTCTCTTTAAAAGATTTCATCTACTCCCTTGGCTTTATATCCATCTATGCTTCCGAGTCCCAGAATTCTATCAGCAGCCCTGATATTTTTATTCAACTACAGATTTATAGAGTTAACTGCCTACATGGTATCTCCATGTAGCTCCTCAAATTCAGCATGTATAACACACACCCACTCTTAACACACACCCAAATCATTTCTCCTGTATCAATGGCATTACCATTTACCTGGTTACTCACACTAGAAACCTTAGGAGTCTTTCTCAGTTCTCTCCTGCAAACATCCTGAATCTAGTAGCTCACGAAATCTTGTAGATTTGATCTCCTAAGTTCCTCTAAAATGCTCTTTCTTCTCTCCTGCCATGGCTTATGCAACTACTATATTCCAGGCTACCATAGTTACCTGCCTGCATATTTACAATAGCCTCTCAACAACTGATTTCTCCTTATTAATTTTTGTTCTGCTATAATAGCAGTATTCACTAAATGCTGATCCGAAACACCTATTCAACATGTTTACAACCACAGATTTTGCCCAATTTAGAAATCAAAGCATCTAAATCCAGAACACAAGAAAGCAACCAAAACACAACAACGCCATGGGGAAAACATCCTGGTTTTATATATGTTTCCATTTTTGTAAGCTATGCTTCTCACATTTTAGTTTAATAAATTACAAAATTATTTCCGGCAGACACAGTTGTCTCTTAAAAATATCATACCTGAATAACAGCACTAAACCAACATGTATTGCCAACATTTTTCAGCCCAACTGGCCAACCATCAACTCGCCTCCAGTCATTAGGATTGGGATTTTCTCCCCAGACTTCACAGCGTTTTCTCTTTGAGCGCTTAGTTTCTGCAGAGGTTGCCTCGTGTATCCTGGATTGTGCCAACATACCACACATCAAGAAAAGAAAAAATTAAAGAACAATATATTGTATGGAGGATGTTGGTAACCTTTCATAGGTAATTCAAAATGTCAGTTAAACTATTTACTGGGTAATCACTGGCTATATAATAACTATAAATTTATAACAAGTGAAAAGTAAGATTTAAACACAGAGATGTTAACCCTTCTATAAGAGACATTATTAACAATAAGGTCCATGACTTTGGTACTTAATTGAATCTGAAGACTATTTATGGCTATCATACTAGTTTTAGATTTCAACAGCAGTGTCCTATCCCAGATTGTGTCATTGAAAGAGGCAAGAGAGATATCCTACTATAAATAAGAGACTCTGAACTATCTAGCACACAAACTATGGTCCTGTGTTTCCCTGAAAGAAACAACTCAACCATATGAGGGAATTAACATGTCTGGGAACTGACAGGCCACCATTGGAACTGGATATTTGTGGACAATTCCATATAATCACCAAATTAGTACCAATTCAAAAAATATATTCCCTGTTCATTTTTGAGACACGGTAGTTGTCATAATTTCATTTTCAAATAGACAGCAAATCCTCAAATTTCACAAAAGCTCAAAGTTTAAAAAGGGCATACATGTTATTGGATACTTGACTACGATGGGTTTTTTCCTCCTTCAATTAGCAATTATGAACTACAAAGCCTGCAGGCTTCTACTCAAAGACCACAGGCTGCAAAAAGACACTCATCACATTTGGCTTTTTCAAAAGTGAACCAGAATAAGTAATCCAATGTAAATTTAAATTTTCTCCTAAAAGAAATTTCACTGAGTAGCTTGGCAGAAATGTTCCTCAGTGGCATTCACAGAGCTGTTGCCTTTGACCTACACACTAGTGTGGGAAATAAAGATGACGAATTAAATCAATAACCTGTTAAGATCTCTTCCATCAGCTTGAACTTTGGGGGACTCCAGAAGACTCAAAGCAATGGCAGCCTGAAGATCATCTTTGTTATCATGAGTAAGGTCTATTACTTCTGTAAGATAAATTGAAATTTAATTAGTCTACATGCAGGAAGCACCATATTTCTGTCTGTATTGCTGGAAAAAAAGTAAAAGCATTTACAAAACTAAATATACTCTCTGCCTCTCACTACAATGGCTCATCTGTTTACCAACAATCTTGTTACTTATGTTTGAGTTAACTGAATAACTTATAGTTATTGTAACATTAAGATTAGCTAACAGTGCAGTAATAAACAACTGCTAAAAGGCAATGAATCAAATATCCCCTTTTGCAGTCTCATTCCAGAGTCAAAAGTTATCCCATACCTGTAGGTCAAATAGTCTCTTTATATATCATTGTAAAACACCGGCTAAATATTGAACATTTAAAGAATGGATATTTTCAATATCACACAAACTATTCTAAAGAACAGAAGACATACTACTCACATCATTTTATGTGATTGGCATAACACCTTGGTATATCTCAAAACTAATCAAAAACAATAAGAGAAAGGGGAAAGGACAAACTTGCATATGATCATAGATGTAAAAAGCCTAAACAAAACATTAGAGAATAGAATCCTACTAATACATACCAAAAAAGATTATATAGTAAGACAAAACTGAATTCACTATAGGAATGAACATTTAACATTAGAAAACAGACCAATAAAATTCACTATCTTAACAGTTAAAGAAAAAATGATAATCTCGACGGATACAGAAAAGTATGTGATAACATGCAACCTCTATTCAGGATAAAAACTCCAAGCCAATTAGGAAGAAAAAAGAATATTCTTAGGCTGAGAAAGACTATCCATGAAAAGCCCATGTCAAACTTTATACTTAATGGTGAAATGTTAAGCACAGCTCCTTGAAAACCAAGACTGAGGCAAAGATGTCTACTATCAGGACTTTTATGCACTTTGGTTCTTAAAGTTCTAGTCAGTGCAATAAAAATAATTTTTTTTTAAATGTGAAGACTGGAAATAAGAAACAAAGCTGTTGTAATTCACAGATAATGATCACCTAAAAGGGAAACCCAAAACAATCTACAGAAAAACGAAGTTAGATAAAAATTCAATGTACAAGAGCTAAGTGAATTTCTATATATGAACAATGAAAAACATTTAATTAGAAAGAAAAAACTCTATAAATATAAACACAAAACTGTAGTAATCAAGACTGTCCTACTGGCATAAGGACAAACTTATAGATCGACGGAACATAATCGAGATTTCAGGAATAAACTCTCATATTTATGGACAAGGGGTTTTCATCTTAAGTGCTAAGACAAATCAATAAGAAAACAATATCTTTTCAACAAATAGTGCTGAGACAACTGGATATCCACATGCAAAAAAATGACTTTTAATCTGTAGGCTTCATACCATTTACAAAAATGAACTTACTACAGTGGATCAAGCCCTCAGAATAAGAGTAAAAGCTTCAAAACTCTGGGAAAGAAACACAGGTGTAAATCTTTGTGACCTTGGATTAAGCAATGACATCTTAAAGATGATGTCCAAAGTACCATCAACAACAACAAAAAAAACAGATAAATTTGATATCAAAATAAAAGACCTCTGGGCTTCAAAGGACACCATTAAGAAAGCGAAAAACAACTCACACAATGGGAGAAAAGTTTTGCAAAGCACATTACCTTGTGAGAGATTTATACAGAATATCTATAGATCTGTGACTAAATAATGAAAAGTAAAATAGCTCAACTTTTAAAATGGGCAAAGAATTTGCATAGACATTTCTCCCAAGATATAAACACATGAAAAGATGCTCAACATCATTAGCTACGCACAAGTAACATAAACCAAAATAGCACACAGCAGCCTTGTTTATAACAGCAAAAAAATATGAAGCAACTCTAAAGTCAATAAATACTAAACTGTGGTATATTCAGATCATGAAATACTACACACTAGTGAAAATAAATGAATTACAGTTATAAACTTCAACATAAATGAGTCTCCAAAAAAAAAAGATGTTGAAAGAAAAAAGTCACTATGTGTACCAAAGACATATACAAGAATATTCACACCAGCGTTATTAAGAATAGCTCAAAATTGCAAATAGCCCAAATATTCATTAATGCCATCTGAACCAGCTTGATGGGTCCCTTCTCCTGGAAGCCTCCTTGGCTTTCAGAGTACCACTCTCCTGGTTTTTTCCGTCTTCTTCTAAACTCCCTTGACACTCTTCACCTCCCCATGCTCGCCAACACTGGGAGCACCCACTGCTTAGTCACTGAACCTTTTCTCTTTTCCATACCCACTCCCTTAGAGAGTTCGTCCAGTCTCATAACTACATACCATTTATAAATTTATGATTCCAAGTTTTAACCTGTCTCCAGCCCAGCTCTCTCCCCTGAACTGCATACTTGGATCTCTACTGCCTTTTTGAATGTCTAGCAAGCATCTCAAACTCAATACTGTCAAAACCAATCTCTTGATCTTCCACCCCAAATGTGCTCCACCTGCAATTACTCCCATGTCAGTTAAGTGCAGCTCTCCACACTTTCAACTGCTTAGTAGAAAAAAACCTGGAGTCACCTTAAAGTCCTCTTTCTTTCATAATCCTTATTTCCTCTGTAAGGAAATCCTATATAGTAAGCACTTGTCACTCCTCTACCACTCCATCCTGGCCCATGCCAACATCAATAGCCTCCTGACTTGTCCTGGGCAATATGCTCTGATTCATGCTCACTACCTGCTCTCCTACATTTATTTTCAGCATAGCCATCAGAATGATCCTTATAAAACAGAAACCAGTTTACATCATTCCTCTCCTCCAAACTCTCCAATGGCTAGCCATCTAACTCAGAGTAAAAGCCAAGCTTATGAAGGCTTTGCATGATCTGCCTCCTATTCCCTCTATGGTCTTATCTCTTCCTGCCCTCCTCACTCCTTAAGCCCCAGCTATGGCCTCCTTGCTGCTCCTTATATTCCAATGTATATTCCCATCTTAAAGTCCCACATGACTTACTCCTTCTCAAAGGCCTATCCTATTTTAAATGTAATCCTCAGAACTCCTTTTTTCATTTCTTTCATTCCATCTTTACTTTTCTATATGGTACTTAACGATGTTCTAATATGCTTTACAATTGATTTATTTTATTTGTTGATCTCCCCAAGAAAAAACAAGCTACATAAAGGCAGAAATTCTGTTTCTTCTGTTCATCTCCACTACTTAAAGGAGTGCTTGGTACATAGTAGGTGCTCACCAAATAAGTGCTAAATGCATGGATGAATGAATGAATGAATGAATGAATCCATTTAAGTCCTTAAAATTATACCCAGCACATAGTACTGGTTCAATAATTAGTTAATTACCATTATTTCTAAAGGTTTGATGTAATTGATAGGAAACTCATAGACACCCATCTCTTATTTGTGTAAGTTCAGAACAGGACCAAGACATGAAATACCTACTTGCTAATATTTCTTTATTGGCAACATTCCCCTCTACTTCAGAAGGTTCTGTAGCAACTGTGTCTTGACTGGGTTCCTTAACTCTTTCATCAGTGAGAAGATTGACTGCCAGGGTGATATCACCATTACTGGCCTAAAGAGAGGGAAAAAATGTCAAAAGTAAAGTTTCATATTTAAAATAAGTGGCGAATTAGTTTTTTGGTTATAATTTACTACCCTGGTGACATGCTGAGTAAGTCTAGACAGAATCCTGGGGTAGAAAGTAGGAAAAAAAAGTATGGTGGAGGATAGCATATATCAAAATCTTAGTTTCAAGAAGGGTGTTACTATGCTCGAATTTATCACAACATGAAACAAGAATGAAATTTTATGGAGATTTGTTCTCGTTGCTTTGGATGCTACTATTCCTGATTTCATATAATAGCTAAGGCACAATTTATCAAAAAGGGGCTTGGCAATTAACACAGATTCTACATGAAGTCAGTCTCTACAATAATAAAAGCACCAAGCAGTTACCATATTCTATAGTGGTGACCATATTTCTATTTGTTTTTAATTTTTATTAGAAAACCTTTCTAACATTTACAACAATAGATGGAATGTATAATTGAATCCCATGTACCCATCACTCAGCTTCAACAATTATCAAGTCACAGTCAGTCTGGTTTAATCCATTCTGCCTACCTTCTTCCCAGATATGTTGAAGCAAATCCTAAGCATCTTATTAGTTCATCAGTAAACATTTCAGCATGTATCTTTTAAAAAATATAACCTGCAATGCTATTATCACAACTTGAGTAAGTAACAAGTTCTTAAATTATTAAATAACTATTTCAAACTTCCCTGACTCAAATATTTGTTTTTTTGAGTCAGGATCCACACAAACTCTATACAATGTAAATGGTTGATATGTTTCTTAAACCTTTTTCACCCATGCTCCCCATCTCCAACTTCCTCTACTCCCCTTATAATTTACATGTTGAAGATAATGGGTCATTTGACCCATACAGCTTCTGTCCTTATATGCACTTTCATTTTGGCATAAAAATAGTTTGAACTGACATGAATATGATATGCACAACTGTTTTAAAGCCTGTTGATCAAGAGAAGCCTTAAACTAACCTTCAGTGCTTCCTGAAGGAAGGAAGGGTCTTGAATGCCTGTGATTTCTCTCAGCTGATTTAACAGCATTTGGGAGCTCTATATTTGAGAAACAAAACAAACAAAAACAGAGACATATGTTAGAAAGTAAACTTGGATACATTTAAAAAGTACAAGCTTCTTGGATAACCAGGTGTGAGACTTGCATTTTTACTCCAAAGAACTGATAACATCCAAGACACAAGATATTGATTTTTGTGGGGGTAGGATCTCCCTGGAATGTGCCATCCTGCCATACAGATTATTTTGAGCTAAAAACAATTAAAGCCCAACAAATTTAAGAAAAGTTACCTCTCCCTTTCCTGACCAAAAAGAGATTCAAATAGAAAAACTTGCTTCAAGAAGAGAACCTTAGCATAATCAACTTAGCATATTCACTTTAGCACATGTGAATTGTGTCCCCTTGTCTCCCAGTCTCCTAGCAAGAATGTTTGCCACTTTCTTCCCTGTGAATTGTCTATTTAATTGCTTATTTTCCCTTTGAAATCCCAGACCCTTCCATCCCTTTCTCCTTTGTGCAAAATGACATATATACCTCATTGTGCCGCAGTATTTGGAATTTTCACGCTTGTGTGAATTCCCTGTGTATATATATTACAATTTGGTTTTCTCCTATTATGTGCTGTATGCCCTTTGAATTACTCCAACAGCCAGAAGAACTAAAGGAGCTAGAGGGAAAGTTTCCCCAGCCCCAATGCTGTCACTCCTTCTGAAACACCAAATCTATTACTCTTTTAAAAGCTTACTCATGGAAAGTGCTTTGGGCATTTGTGGAAGAAATATGAATAAACAGTAAAACTACAAGTATATAAAACATTTAAATGTAATATTCTAGCCTTAAGGAATGTTTAAAGTGTCTCGGGTTTTTCTTACTGTGAGCAGTACATAAATAGGTCATATACAGAGTCCAGAAAATTTGCACGGATGTGAAGATGTGCTATTTTAAACTTGACTACACATGCCATTTGTGTGTGTCATTTTTCACTGACAAAAAGTTTCCAATCATGTAATAAACAAATGATACCAACAACAACATATTTAAAATTTTAGGTTTGATTGCTTAAAATGAAATATAGATTAAGTTAGAAACTTCTGAATTATAAATAAAATTCCCAGGCGAGTAAACTACAGAATGTTTTCTCTTAATTGATCTGAATCATGAAAAAAACCTATCTTGTGGTAACTTCCACCTACTGCAAAGCAAGTCAGTTTATAACCAACCCTTTTTCATTTAGATGAATGTGAAAAACAAAATAGTTCAAATTTAATTCATTGAGAAGAAATCTAATTTATATCATTAAGGTCACCTAAGAATTACTGATTCAATACTTAATGTTTCACCATTAACTGTCTCTCAGTTACTAATACATCTCCAAGAGGCTGTCTACATTCACTGCCAGCTGGAATATAGTATTCTACGTTCTTCAACAGCTGAGGGCCCAGTGCAACACTTAAGTATCACACAACTAGAAATAACTAACTGAAACATCCCTGTACAGTTCTTCTGTTCTAGACACAGGCCACAGTCATAGGCTAGAAATGGAATCTGACCTTGCTGATTGCAGCAGTCTTTGAGGCTATGTGTCTTGTCAAAGAAAGTTGTTATGCACTGGGAGAGTGACTATCAAACTAGCAGGTGTCCAGATTTAGCCTTGGCAAAAGCTGAAAACACAAAGCATGTGATTTTTAGAAAAATATTAAAGTTTTCTCCAAATAATTCTAATTCCATTTGATTTTGTATAAAAGTATGTGAATCTGTATCTCTCAATTGTACGCAATTTTATAAGAAACCAAAACCAATATACACCCCCCCAAAAAGTGCAGTAATATTGGAAGGGGGAACAGAGTAGCATATTAAACCTAAACTGAAGCTAAGAAGGTAAGAATGTGATAAACAATCACATCCTCACCTCAAATTATTCTATATATCAACTCACATTTAGAATTCACAGAAAACAATCCAAGTAAAAAAATAATTACATACACTGCTTACTTTTAGCTAGGTATTCTAAATATTTCATATATATTATCTAATTTAACCTTCATCACAAACCTGAGATGGATATTATGCCCATCTGACAGAAAGCTGAGGCACAGAGAAGTTAAATAACTTACACAAGGTTATTGCTAGTAAGGGATGGAGCTGAGATTTGACCCCAAGCTGCCTGACTCCAGAGTCTGCACTCTAACCTCTATGCCATGCTGTATCTGAGAAGACAAAGAAAAGAAGCAAGGATACCTATTTAATGCAAAACAATGCAAATATTTTATTCTTTATTTTGATCTTGTCCTTTGCATCTTAATAAGTCCTATTTTTGCCAGCACTTATATAATCACAACTTTGATTACTTAATAATACAATCAGTTCTAAATAAGCTATCATCAAGAAAACACAGTATTTGTGGTAAATACTATCTTTGAATCTAAGGTGATATTTGTTATAAAAATATTGTTTTATGCACTATTAAAAGAAAAATAGTTTCCCCTTAAACCTATGACACAATGCTTTCATGACACGACAGTCCTAGGAGACACATGAACTGGTCACACCAGCTTTTTGTAGCTCTTTTTTATGTTGAAGAATATAGCAATTTCTCCTGCTTCTAGGTACAGTGTTTGGCATGTATTAGGCCAGGAGTCCCCAGTCCCTGGGATGTGGACTGGTGCCTGGCTGTGGCCCGTTAGGAACCGGGTCAATCAGCAGAAGGTGAGCAAGTGAAGCTTTATCTTCACCACCTCAGCTCCACCTCAGGTATTGGATTCTCACAGGAGCAGTGATCCATAGTGCCAAAAAGGTTGTAGACCACTGTGTTAGGCAATTCTTTTGCATATTTCTCAGTAACAAAACAATATACCCATGGCATCCTCTTTTCTTAGATCTCATAAAGCACTTAATTATTGCTTTGCAAGAAAATCTGAAACTGTAAACATTTTGCTCCACATAAAATCAAATTTATATTTTGTGGTTCTGTTTCTATGTCTTTCTTTAGACAGTTTTTTTTTTTTCATTTAAATGCTGAATCACAGAATAAGCTTTTAAAAGACATCTTAAATGGCAAGTCAACTAATTGTGTGGTACCCATAACTCAACTGTCTTGACAGTAGAAACAGCTATGACCAAACCCATATATATGCAGATGATAACCACATCACATCTGCTACTTGGATACAGTAAATGTATGGAGCATCTCAATTTCAGAGAGCTCAGAATGCCAAATAAAAGCAGTCAATGAAATATGGTATGCAAATACTAAATAATTTACTATTCATTACATTTGGCCTTGGATTAAAGCCCCATTCTCCTCTCCCCACTCTGTAATAGGTAGCAGTGGACATCAATACATCTAGAATAATACACTGAGGAGATGAAAATAAACTTTTAAGTTTCCCTTTTTTAAAAGCTAAGAGCAGAGATAACAACTTTATAAAATCATTTTGTACACCTCTAAGAACAATATTCTTCCTGTAAATTCAAATCCGAATTCCTCACCTTGCCAAAGACCATTACCAGCTCAATCTTTTCTTCTTAACTCCTTATTTCACAAACTCATCCTCTCATGCCTCAAAGTGTTACTTCTATTATCTCTAGTAAGATCTTCTACCTTTTTTTGACCACAGAATGCCAACCTACAGTCAAGGGTTATAGTCGTTCCCAATATCTCTGGTCCTTACTATTCTAACCCCTTTCTAACCAAATATGTTGAGGGAATGAATGAGCTTGTGAATGAATGTGACTGTCTTTATCCAGTATTTCTCATGTGGTTCTCTAGGCTATGTTTTTGACACACAATTTCTATGATGTGACTCAATCTTATAATATTTAGCTAAACCTAATTTCTCAAATTGTACCCACAACCCAAATCCTAATAAGTACGATATATTAAATGTTAATTTTAAAGTAACAAACTATGCTCATTGGGATCCTATTGTATTACTAACTCAATAGTTTCTCCTGGAACTTCACAGGAAGCTGGTTAAATATTAACTTCACCGTAATGATGATGCTATCTTTTATAGTACACACCCAACATGAGACAAGACAAAGCCTGTGCTCCAGTCATGATCAAGTCAAATAACTGGCAAGAGCCAACAGGTCTGCATTTCCTTAGCTAAACTCACATTGTTTTCATAAAACAAAAAGTACTCTCTTTTCTTGCCCAGTGGCAGTGAAGAAAAGAGGCACATGTAAATCTCTAGAAAGAAGGAACTCAAGCTTTTTGACTTCAGCTACTTGGTGGTTTTGGTGCAATCCAGTCTTCTCAGGAGTGATGTTTACAGCAAAGACAATAACACATCTAATAATAAGCAGTAAATAGGATTATTCGGGCAATAAAAACATTAAGCTATCAAATTTTTGAAATAAATAGTAACCGGCCTAATCCTACTGCAACTAATTAAAACTCTCTTTGATCATATGAGGCAAATTTGTGAGATTACAAATTAAGAGTTTTCTCTTCATAAAACACCCAGTTTAGCATTGGGATGAGCTTTCTAGACTATTCCATTCCTCTAAACAGGAATGCTACTTTCATCATTCTAATGCACACATTTCCTGATCTCAATTGTCTATTTTTACAAAGACATTCTACATTTAAAGCTAAGTAAGTAATTAATAAATGTTCCTTTATTTACTCCAAAAAACTACCATGTGCCTAATAAAATTCCCTCCAAAATTAAAAATCTGGTTTAATGGTTTTCAAATAAAATTTAAGTATCCAAGAAAAGTAAAATAACGTTATGAGTCAATGAAAATATATAGCAGCAACTCCAGAAATCCAGAACACGGTCTTAAACGCATTCAGAGATTGCCACTAACTTTCCAACTTCCACAAAACAAGGAAATGTCCATAGATCCCTGGTGTTTTTCAGTTTTTCTTCCAGTAACAATTCTATATTGGTCCAATTTATTCATAAAGCAGAAACCTAACATGTTAATGAGAAAAAAATTCTGAGATGACCTAAATTAAAATTAGAACCAGCCAGAGTAAGAGAAAAAGACAGAAGTTAGCCTGTTAATTGCCTTGGACCAACTCTGACAAAAGACTACCTGCATTCCTGTATATCGATTGGAATTTAGGATTAATTTCCAGGTGGCTATTTCCTCAATCAAAAGAAAGAGCAGGTGTCATCAAACCCCAGGAACCTCCACTTCTTTTGCACACATGAATTGCTGCTCACACCTAATCCACAGGACTAGACACTTATTTCTGCTTGCTGCACCTATCCCAGAATTAGCCCTGTTTCACCTTCTCCTATCGCCTTTGTCTACAGCTAATGTAAATCCTTTTAGAACAGCTTACATCTTTCTCCCACTTCCCCACTTGATGAATAAAAACGCTTGTGAAACTGGGACAACAAATGTGTCTTTCCCATCTAGGTGTGCTGCTGTGGTTTAGACTCCATGCGCCAAGACCTGTCTTCTGTGTTTTTGGGTTTGTTTTTGTTTTTGTTTTTTGCTAGTAATGGACTAATAAATCCTTTTGTATAGAAAGACTTTTAGCAATGAAAGTTAAAATTTTTTGTTAACAGTGCCATAAGAATGACTCTCTAAATTCCCTGAAAAAGGCTACTTGATAACTATTTTAATGATGCAAACATTAGGTACATCATGAAAACGACTCGGTTCATCAACTGCCTTAAAGTTTTTAAAAAGAATTAAAAATTTTTAAAATTTAGCAACACATTTATGGTGTAGAAGAGTTTGAACTGGAAGTAAAAGAAAAAAGGAACTAAGCATTATTTACTTTTCAATGTTTTCCTCTTTTTTTCAAATGCACTGTGTAAGAAATTTCAACAGTAAAAAGGATATAAAATGAAAATTTCCCCCCTCTTCATATCTCAGTCTAATTTCTTAAGAGTAACCACTATTAATAGTTTCGAATATATCTTTCCAGAAATGGCCTATGAATATGAATATATTTTTTCATACTATCCATAATGACCTGTATCTCGCTTTTTTTCTAACTTTAGAACCCATCAGGACAATATTTTTTATTTCTTTGAATACATGCCCCAAATACATATTAGGTTGGGAAGCTTTTACAACAGGTCATATTTTGAAATGCATCTTCAAAAATTAAAATGTCATTTTTAGCAATATATTGCTAAGGTTAATTGAGAAACTAGGAAATTATAGAGCAAGATATAAAAAAATCAAGTTTACATGATTATAGTTTTGATACAGGACAAGGCAAATTTCCCCAAGTCGAGGGGAGACCAAGCCCCTCACTGAGAGGAGTGTCCTTTGGCAGAGAACACAGAAAGAATTCAATACACAGGCCAAACTTAGAATTAAAAGGAAAGTTTATTAGAAAAGGGGTCCCACTCACTACCTTTCCACATCTCTCAAGGTCCCTCTCACTAACTGCCTCTGAGAGAAGACCACACTCTGTGAAGTTATCCCTTTTCTAATAAACTTTCCTTTTGACTCTAACTTTGGTGTGTGTTGAATTCTTTCTACATTCTCTGCCAAAAGATCCTTTTCTTCTCTCGGTATAGCACTTGATCTCCCTCAACTCAGGGAAATTTACCCTGTTCTGCATCAGTTTTAGAAATCTAACAATAAAATTTTAAGTCATGATTAGGTGCGACTTAGTATATAGTTTCTGTGTGTGTGTGTGTATTTTAGGCAAGGCAACCTTTGGTTGACCTCATAGATTCCAAGGACCTTGTCAGCTTACAACCCCTTATTTTTTTTATTTTTTAAACCTATAGCACTTGGTCTTCCTAGGTAGTCTCCCATCCAAGTACTAAATGGGCTTGACGCTGCTTAGCTTCTGAGATCAGATGGGATCAGGCTTGTTCAGGGTAGCATGGCCTAAGACTCTCTTTTTTATAAATAACAGGGACAAGAGAGGTGATATGGGATTGGATTAGGAAGGGTTCTAAATGTCAGAATGAATTCAGACTTGGTCTAGTGAATAATGAAAAATCATTAGAGGTTCCTCAGCAGGTATAATAAGGGAGGGTGCTTTTAGGGGAATAATCTAGTGCATATGAATAGTTCAAAATGGGATGAGACTAGGAAAAGAAAGCTTGAGTTACAGGGCTACTGAATAAACTAGGTGTGATAAGACAGGTGGGATGCTGGTAGGGGAAATGGAAAGGTAGGATATACTCTGCACATATCAAAGAATAGAGAGACAAAGCTTGGTCCAATACTGGAAAATGGATGTCCAAAAGAATGCTGTCACCAATGACATAAAAGAAAACCAGTAAAGAAACCAACCAATGTAATTAATACACAACACTAACAGAATGAAGGAGGAAAAACACATGATCATGTTGACTGACGCAGAAAAAAACCATTGTCAAAACCCAACACCCTTTCATGATTAAAAGAAAAATCAGAAAACTAGGACTAGAAGGGAATTTCATCAACATTATATAGGGCCTTTATTAAATAAAGACTCACAGCTGATCTCATACTCAATGGTGAAAGACTGAAAGTTTACCCACTAAACTTTGCCCAATTGATGCCCAATTTCACCAATGTTATTTGACACTGTACTGGAAATTCTAGCCACAACAATTAGGCAAGACAGATCAAATTGGAAAGGAAGAAATAAAACTATCTCTATTCACAGATGACATGATATATAAAATCACCAAAAAGATCCACACACAAAAAGTTACTAGAGCTAATAAAAAAATCTAACAAGGCTTCTCAGCCTTTTGGCTAAGATCAAGTGTAAAAAATTCAGCAAAATTGTAGTATAAAGACCAAGGAGTAAAAATCTGTTGTCTTTGTAAAGTGGTAATGAACAATTCGAAAAAAAAAAAAAAATAAGAAAATGATTCCATTTACAATAGTATCCAAAAGAATAAAATATCTAGGAATAAATATAACTGAGATGAAATACTTGTATATTGAAAAGTATAAAACATTGAGAAAGAAGTTAAAGGAAACTTAAATAAACGGAAAGACATCCAGGTTCATATATTGAAAGACTGCATTAGTCAGGGTTCTCCAGAGAAAGAGAACCAACTGGGGTGGGCGTGTGGGCATGCACGTGTGTGTAGAAACTCTGTATTCATAGTTTCCTGTGTTGTGGGTAAATTGATTATCATAAGGAATTGGATCTTGTGATTATAGAGGTTGAGAAGTCCCAAGATCTGGTGTTAGCAAACTGGAGACCCAGGAGAACTGCTGGTATAGCTCTAGTCTGATTTGGAACGCCTGAGAAACAAGAGAGCTGATGGTATAAGTTCCAGTCTGAGGGCAAGAGAAAATTGATGTCCTAGCTCAGCAGTCAAGTGAATGAAGTTTCCTTTTACTCAGACTGTTTGTTCCATTCAGGTCTTCCATTGAATGGCTGATGTTCATAGACATTAGAGAAAGCAACCTGCTTTATTCAGTCTACAGACTCAACTGTTAATCTCATCCAGAAGCACCCTCACACACATACCAGAATAAACTTTGATCAAATGTCTAAGCACCTCATGGCCCAAACTGACACATAAAATTAATCATCATGAAGACTTAATATTGTTAGGATACCAATACAACCCAAAATGATCTATAAATTCAGTGCAATCTTTATAAAAATTCCAGTGGCCTTTTTTGGAAAAGGAAAAGCTGATTTTCAAATTCATATGGAATTTCAATATTCCCTGAATAGACAAAATGATATTGGGGGAAAAAAAACAAAGTTGAAGGACTCACACATCTTGATTTTAAAACTTACTACAAATCTACAGTAATCATGACAATGTACTACTAGCATAAGGAAAGCCAACAATTAGAATTGTGAGTTCAGAAAAACCTATATATCTATGGCCAACTGATTTTCGACAAAGATGCCAAGGCCATTTGATGGGGAAAAAAATAGTCCCTTAAAAAAATGGTGCTGGGACAACTAGATATCAATATGCAAAAGAATGACTAACTCCACAAAAACTAACCCCAAATGAATCAAGAACCTAAACATAATAGCTAATTACTATAAAACTCTCAGAAGAACACAGAGGTAAATCTCATGATCTTGAATTTGGCAATGGATTCTTAGATATACCAAAAGCATGAACAACAAAAGAAAAAAATAGGCAGGCAGGACTTAAATTTAAAACTTCTGTGCATCAAAGGACATTACCAAGAAAGTAAAATG
Source organism: Cynopterus sphinx (assembly GCA_030015415.1). Lineage (NCBI taxonomy): Eukaryota > Metazoa > Chordata > Mammalia > Chiroptera > Pteropodidae > Cynopterus > Cynopterus sphinx. The sequence goes on along the minus strand of CM057383.1, from coordinate 74,799,790 downwards.
AAAACCACCAAAATGGGAGAAAATACTTTCAAATTACAAACCTGATAAGAGTCTAGTATCCAGATTATATTAAAACTCATAATTCAAATAAACAACCTGGATTATAATAGAACTTTTATAATTCAAACCAAAGAGAAACCAAATTCAAGAATGGGCTTGAAACAGACTTGAACAGACATTTCTTCAAAGATATACAAATGCCCAATAAGAATATGAAAAAATGCTTTCCAACATTAGCCATTAAGAAAATGTAAATCTAAACTATAATGAGATGCTACTTCACACATAAGGATGGCTATTATAAAATAAACAAACAAACAAAAAACAAAATGGAAAATAACAAGCATTTGGTGAGGATGTGTAGAAATTGAAACACTTGCGCATTGCTGGTGGGAATGTAAAATGGTGCAGCTGTTGTGGAAGAGTTTGGCAGTTTCTCAAAAAATTAAAACATAGTTACCATATGAACCAGCAATTCTACTTCTAGGTATGTACTCAAAAGAAAGGTAAACTTGTACATGAATGCTCACAGCAGCATTAGTCATAACATCCAAAAGGTTGGAAACAACTCGAATGTCCACCAATGGAAAAATGGATAAAGTACAGTAGATATAGAGTGGAATATTAACCAGTCACTAAAAGAAATGAGGTATGATACATGTTACAACTTAAATGAATTTTGGAAACATACTAGGGGAAAACAGCCAGGCATAAAAGGTCACATACTGTATGAGTTCATTTATATGATATATCCAGAATAGGTAAATGTAGTGACAGAAAGCAGACTAATGTTGCTGGAGACTGGGGCAATAGGGAGTGACTGCTTAGCGGATATGCGTTTTCTTTTGGAGTGATGAATACGTTTTGAACTAGATAGAAAATGTTTTGTGAACTAGATATTGCACAATATTGTGAATCTACTAAATGTCTCTGAATTATACGCTTTAAAATAGTTAACTATATGTTTCACCTCAATTGAATAAAAATTAAGATATTTGTGTTTGCTCATGTATGTACATGCACACCCACATACACACACCAAAAAAGAAAAAAGAACAACAGAAAAGTACTAACTTGGTCATTAATATTGAAAAAAGAAAATATTTGTTTAGGACATCCAAGTTTAAACTGATGGCCAGCTGTCATGTAACATGCTGCTAGCAGCTATTCATGCAGATCATTAATACAGCTTTCTACATTTGGTATTCTGATCTCCCTTTTTACATAGAAAGCCTAAATAGTGGAAATGGCACTCCGTAGCCCAGAATCTATGACACATTTGCCTCAGGGCAATCTTAACTATTGTAACTATCAATTTCCACATCTGTAAAAATAAAGTACTGTATAAGCTTTGACAGCTGGTGCAACTATCAAATGAAATAATGCATATAGGAACTACTAATAAAATGAAAAATGGCATATAAATGTAAAATACTGTGACTTGCCCATCCAACGAAACTCATCAAGCAGTTGTAGGAAAATACTGATATCCTAGGAGAACATTACCTGTGCTGATTTTGGTTTTATCACTAGCTATGTCACTTTGCAAACTCTATTTCCTAATCACATTAAATTTTACTTCATAGGGTTGCTATTTAGGTTCACGGAGAACATATGTTAAGTGCTTCATAAATTGTCAAGTGGTAGTCAAAAAGCTTGGTTTTAGAAAGGTATGCACTTCAAGGGCAGGAGGGCTGGGGGAACCAAATGGCTTTAAGTCCCAGCTCTGCTACTTAGAATTTAATCTGAGTAAGCCAGATTTCTCATCTGCAATAAGGAGGTAAACAGACTTCAGTTTAAAATCTCATATTAGGTCCTTATAAGCTACATTAATATGTGACACAATAATTCCTACCTTACAGGGTTTTTGTGAATATTAGAAATGTACAAGAAAATGCTCAGGGCAGTAGCTGGCATATGGCCAATGTTATTACTATCTCCATGCCTAGTATATTAGGTGTGGGAAAAGGAGGTAAGCAGCAAATGTTTTTAGCCAAGGAGGCTGACATGTAAGAAGAACTGTTCAACAAGCCTTCACAAATAGAGGGTAGAAGATTATAAATGCAGATTGGGAAACAGTTAATAAAAGGACAATAAGAGTCAAGAAAGCAAACAGTTTAGTCCATAGCAGGGAAGAAAGGTAGAACCCGAACACAGGGTCAAACAGTCTAAAGGAGGAGAACTCAGGAAATAAGGTAGCTGTAGCATCAAAGGCACTAACAGGGCACCGAACAGCAGCCTGAAGCCAGGATTCTGCCTTACACTACTGTGTGAGAAACTGCCTAAACCCATTACTGCGTTTGTGAGATAAAAAAGGCAATATTAGATAAATTCAAACATCTTTTACAGGGCTCATTTTCATAAGAAAATTGTAAAATCTAATCCAGAAGTGAGGGTCTACACTGTACTTCCATCTGTGATGAGACTGGCAAATGGTAAAAAATATACTGGAAGTTTTGAGGAAAAAAACAGAACAGCTGATAATAGGTAGCAATACAATCAAATGCCAAAATAACTATTAAGAAAAAGTGGCAATGAGCAATCATTACAAATAAAAGCATAAGAATGGGACTCAAGGGGTACTAGAATAACTAAAAGAAAACAGTAAAAAAATTACTACTTTTTTATTTGTAGTAAGGTGATCAGTCACTAGTAACCTCTGAGAGATCCCTTTTATTTGTGAGTGACAAAATACTAACAGCCTGCTACTGGCAAGGCTTTTGCTGGGCAGCCCGGTGGATGCTGATCACATAAAATCACTTGTTTCCCTACAATCTAACCTTCTGCTACCTGGTCAGCCTCTCTATCAACCCTTTTCTTGCTGGAGACTAGACTGGCCCCTACAGTCATCTCCTAATTGGGCTTTTGAAGAACCTGTTGCTGCCACCTCAAGCCGTGGTAGAACTGGAGAACCAACCTGCCTCAGCCCGGGAGCTGTGCCTATCAGCCAAGAGCTACTGTTGCCTGGAGTCTGTGTTTTCCAGGTTTCCTACGATGAACTGGAATTAAATTGTAATTGAAAAAATGTTTTCGAAAACAAACAGGTAGACTTAGAAACTGTTCAAAAAGTAAATAAAATAAAAGGAAAGAGGTGGACAAGGCAACAGCTGGACAGGGCAGAGCAGATTTTATTTTGTTTGAGGATTAGGGACATGTGTCCACAACTGAATGGAAAATGGAAATTCTATGGAGTCGGACAGAGCTTCTTGAAGTTTATCACCCAGAGATCTTATCAAGTGGCAGCTTCTGATACAGTAGGTCTAGGGTGGAGGCCCAAACAGTGATATGATGCTTTGTAGAACTTGCTTATTGCCCTGGTATCCACTATGACAATTTCAAGCTACCAACATGAGATAATTGAATAAAGCTGGACAGGGATGTACACAATCAGCTAGAAAGGAAGTATAAACTGGCTCCAGGACATCTAAATTTCTACATTTCTAACAAATTCCTAGGTAATGCAGATATATGGATCATATTTTAACTTGCAAGGGAGTAGAAGATAGTGAATGTTTCTAGGGGTTATGCTAGCATAAAGATGATGTGAGATAATACAGGAGAATAAGGAGAGACATCATCTATATCAGGGTTTCTCAGCAATATTGACATTCTGGGCCAGACAACTCTTTGTCTGCGTGGGTGGGGGGTATCCCATACTTTGCAAGACGTTTAGCAGCATTACTGGCTTTTACTCACTAGATACCAGTAACATCCTCCCCCAATAGTAACAATCAAAAATGTCTCTAGACACCCGTGATCTAGATTCATCTCTAAGAAATGAAGAAGGGAAGTGTACCTCTTCCACTGAGAAGAGATGCTGAAGAGGAAAAACAAAAACAAAAAACCATGAGACGAAGAGCCTTCCTTAGATGTCAACAAGCTCAGTCAAGTTGAAAAGTTTATTTATTCAGAAAGAGTACAGGGAGGATTGAAAGTTTAAAACATCAGGAAAATTCTAGGGAGGTGGCTAAGTGAAAAAGGTGAAGGGATTAAGTAGTAAGAATCATGTTCATCACCTTATCTAAGGGCAAATACATATTGGATTTAAAAGACAAAATTCTTTTTAAAAGTATGCAAAATACTTCATTTATATTTTTATGCTAATGACATACTAACATAACATTTTGGATATACTGAGTTAATAAAATATATTAAAAATTTTAAAAAGTACAAACTGACAGTTACAAAATAGTCATGGAGATGTAAAGTACAGCTTCAGGAATATAATACTGCAATAACTACACATGGTGTAAGGGGGTACAAGACTTATGGAGGGGGTCACTTTGTAAGTTATTAAATGTCTTAACTATGTTGTATACCTGCAACTAATATAATATTGAATGTCAACTGTAATTGAAAAAATAAAAATTAAAAACCAAAAACATCAGGAGAATTCTAGAGAGTAGGAGAAAGGTTCTGACCTAAGACAATGAGTCCATCAATTAAGAAGCAGGTTCAGGGTATCTTTGGCTCTTGAATAAACTAGGTTCAATCCTTACTGTACCATTACTAGCTGAGTGACCCTAGGAAAATTATTTAACAAGCATAAGCCTTCTCTTAAGAAAACTCAATGGAGTAGTCATAAGTACTGAAACAATTTATGTTAAGTTCTGAACACAGAGTCTGGCACACAATACATGTACAATATTAGCTACCACTACTACCAGCATCATTATTTTCCTTGAAAATATCTTTCCCTTGTCTATTGCTTTAAATTTCTTCGTGAAACAAAACACATGGGAAGATCCTGCCTACTGAGGCATTATTTTTCAATGTGTTTTATAAATATTGTATTCACTGTGTAAGCAGAAACTGTTTACAGAGTTGTGGAAGCCAACTAAGCACTAATTTTCTGATGTTCCAAAAATCACAATTAATGAGACAAGATAAAAGGGAGTAAAAAGCCAATAAATCAAGGGAAAGCAAAAAAGATATTAAATTTTCACTGAAACTGGCAGGTTTTCATGGAGCTTCAGTTAGCATAAGAACATGTGATAAACCCTAGCACAGCTGTCAAGGATGACAGGTTTATAAGAACCAATCTGACTTCAAGTTGTTTATGCTATAATAACAGTAAATGTTGCTGTTTTCTTTCTTTTTTCTTTTTACTCTAAGTCAAGAATTGATTAAAATACACGATGGTTTCTGTAAGTACTCTCTTTAGACATCTGAATATCAGTCTGCAGTCTGGAAGATTTAGTGTTATCGCAAAGTGTCCTCTTTTAGAATTGAGTAAGTACTGAGAACATTTTTCAAGAGTACATTTTTCCCTCACTAAATTCTTGGGAGGTTATAAGAGGGTTCTGTTTGTCCCATGCACAAATGACCAACAAGGGAAGGGAAGCATTCTAGGTTTTAAATAGCTTCTCAATGTCAGGGGAGGAAAGCTCTTCTCAACTAGAACTAAAGATCCTCTAAGGCAGGAGTCCACAACCCCTGGGCCACAGACCGCTATCAGTCTGTGGCCTGTTAGGAACTAGGCCGCATAGCAGAAGGCGAGAGGTGGGCAAAGGTGCGAAGCTTCATCCGTAATTGTAGCTGCTCTCCAGTGCTAGCATAACCACCTCAGCTCCACCTCAGATCATCAGGCATTAGATGCTCAGAGGAACACCAGTTGGTCCCCGGTACCAAGAAAGTTGGGGACTGCTGCCCTAAGGAAAATGTGGAATGCTTTGGAGAATTAACAATAGAGAAATAGAGTCCATTCTAACATGAAACCTATCAAGATGCGGAAGAAGTTATTAAAATCTTTCCCAAGATGTGAAAGTTACTTTCTGCAGATAAGAATTCTCCAACCTAGCCTTGCTAACTTCAAGCATTTCACATTAGTAAAAACAAAAAGGGCAAACATTATCAAGCATACCAAACCTATCATCTGCCTGTGTGGAGCGAAGCACTGGGAAGAATAACAAATGTCATCACTCTGCAGGTGGCCAAGAATCATGGTACTCCAGCCAGCCGGGCAACTGAAGTTCCAAGCTTTCCAAAAATAGCTATGACTTATATACAAGTGCTCATCAAACCCCTCACATACACACTCTCAGACAGTGCTGATAGTGGTCACTGCTCAAACTGTGGCACAGGGAAATGAAGATGCTGCTGATGAACAGGCACATGGTCTCAACTGACAGAATACTGACAAATTTAAATATGACTTACTCTCCCTTAAATAGTCTCTTCTCTAAATCAACATGACTGTCTCAAAAGTAAGATTTTCCCAGCTGTTTTTAAGTCACTGTCCTAAAAACAAATAGAACTGATCTCGGAAACCAGAGAAAATCCTGACTCAGATTCCAATAGGCACTGAACACCAACAATGCTATTTCCCTTAGAAACCAGCACATACTCTCATTGTGGTGCTCAGGACCTGGAGGTTTCTTTCACTACAGGGTTTTAAAAAGGAAGTGTGTGCACTTAAGACACTACTGGTCTCCTGAGAGCAGGAAAAGAGTAAAAAGACGTAAAACGTTTCTCACTTGGAGGTACACGACAACTGTGTACTGTAAATCTGTTTATGAAATTCTTCACTTCCAAACTCGAATTGGAATATTTGGCACAGGTTTCCCACTTTGCCTTGAAAAATCGCAGTGCTGAAGGTGGGGGGCGGGGGTGAGGTACTGTTAAGCTATAACATTCCAAGGTAACATTAGAAGACATTCTCAAATGGCCCACTTCCCAAGTTTCCTCACACAAACATGAGCCTTTGGATTTTCTCCCAAACCCGTGTTCTTTCAGTCTCACCATCTTAGCCCAGAAATCCTTGTATTGATTTCAATCTTCTTAGATAACAGGAATAGGAAAACCACCACATACCTCCTGCTCATCACGCTGCCCTCTCCTTAAAAAATCTAGAGTGATGAATGCTACTCTTACCATTACAATTGGGGCGGCTGCTCTCTGTTTAAAAACAAAACAAACAAACAAAAACAACGGCAGAGGTGGGAGGCAGAGGAAGACGGGAAGTAGGAACTAGGACCCCAGCTCTTTCACAAGGCATTGATAAATACTGGCGTCAAGTTAGATAACTCCGCTCTGCGGGAGGCTCTTCACAGCGTTTCCGCCACGAAACTGACTTTTAAAAACTAAAACAAAACACAACCAACCCCCAACGACCAAAGCTGCCCCTTTGGGAAGTTTCTCAGCTCGGGCCGGGGCCCAGAAGCGCTCTCTTTAGAGATCCCTGAGGCGGACAACCGCCGGTCCAGCCCTTCCTACTTCGTTTTCCCAGACACCTCCTGCCCCTCGAACTCGGTCTCTGCGACTCCAGCCGCACAGAGACGTGGGCCTCCCCGCCGAGCCCCGGTCCTCGCCCCCGCCGCCGCCGCCCTGCGCGGGCGCCCCCCCCGGCCCGGCCCGCCCCCCGGCCCCGCTCCGACCCGGCACCGGCCCTTCTGGGGCCCGGAGCCCGCGCCCCGCGGGGCCCACCGAGCCGCGGCGATCGGCCGCTCCCGCCGCGTCGTCCTGCTGGAGCTCCGCAGTCATGGTCGGGGTGCCCCTCCGCGGGTCCCCCGCCTCCCGCCGCCGCCAGCCCGGCCCCGGAGGCGGAGGCGGAGGAGGAGGCCCCGCCCCCGGCCCGCCCCGCCCCGCCCCCGCCCAAGCGCGCCGGGCGCGCCGCGCTCAGGCCCCGCCCCGGAGCTGCGCGCGCACGCACGGCGCGCGGCCGCCGGCCTGACCCCGCGCCGGCCACGTGACCGCCGCCCGCCCGCGCGCCGGCCACGTGACCGCCGCCCCGCCCGCGGCTGGCGGGCGGCAAGAGCGACTGCAGGACGCGGAGTCCGCGCCCCCGAGGCGCGCCCTTCCGCCTTCGGCTTTTAAGATCCGCTCATTTTCAGGACTCGCCACTGCCTCAAGGTTCCCCGCGGACGCGTTAAAGCTGCTCCCTCGTTCGGGATGCTGTCCAGGGACCGCCTCATAGAGGGTTTCCCACCTGGTCCTGGAGCCATCTCGAAGTCCAATGCCACGAAAAATGAGTCTTTACAAAATAGGGAAGCGGAGGGTAAATGGAGGGGTCTACACCACGCAGACCAGAGCCCCCATGCTCTGATGCCCAGTGGGGCCCGCACACTGACCTGGGTATGGGGAGTGACCGGTGTGAAACAGCTTTGACTGAACGTTTTATCACCAAAAAGAGAAATAAACACATTCCAGAAAAAGAAAGGGTTGCGACTCGGTGCACACGCCACTGCTGCGAAGATGGAGAGGTCCTCACCGAGGGGAAGGAAGTTAAGGGGTTACAGCCATAGAGCTTCTTCATAAGCGGAGAGTTCTTCTTCCTGTAGGGTTTTCCCATAACCACCAGCTCTTCCTGCAGACCCTCCTTGGTACTTTAAAGAAAGTCTTGGTCAACATTTTTATCAAGAGCAAGAATTACCATTGGGATCAAGTTCTAAAAAGCCCCTCTGAAACCGAGGTCCACAATGTTTTCTTCTATCTGTTATTGCAGGTCTTATATAATGAGTTAATCCATTTTGATTCAAAATTTAATCCATTTTGAGTTAATTTTTGCATATAGCGTCAGTAGTCTGCTTTCATGTTTTAGCATGCGGCTTTTGAGTTTTCCCAGCACCATTTATTGAAGAGACTTTCCTTTCTCTACTGTATGTCTCTGGCTCCTTTTTAGAACATTAGTTGCCCATAAATGTGTTGGTTTATTTCTGGTCTCAATTCTGTGCCATTGGGCTGTGTGCCTGTTTCTCAGCCTATAACATACTGTTTTGATTATTGTAGCTTTGTAGTATAGCTTGAAGTCATCAGGGATTGTGATGCCTCCATTTTTACTTTTTTTCTTTTTTTCTTTCTCTCTTTGGGTTGCTCTGGGTCTTTTGTGGTTTCGTGTACATTTAGGATTGTTAGTTCTAGTTGGTGAAAACTTCCATTGGGATTTTAATAAGGATTGAATTAAATCTGCATATTGCTTCAGGTAACATGGCCATTTTAACAATGTTAATTCTTCCAGTCCATGAACATGGAATCTCGTGAGAGTATTATGTTAAGTAAAATAAGTAAGATGAAAAAGGACCAAGGGCCACATGATTTCACTTATATGTGTGATATAAAACAAAAAGTAACAAATGAAAACAGTGAAAAATTTAAAAACCTACATACAGACAACAGAATGGTGGTTACCATAGGAGAAGGGGCATGGGGGAAGGACAAAGAGGATAAATGGGGTCAAATACATGGTGATGGAAGGAGACTAGGCTTCAGGTGATGGGCACATGATAGAGTATACAGATGTCATATTATGAGGTTGTACACCTAAAATTTATATAATGTTATTAACCAGCATTACATCCAATAATTTTAATTTTAAAAAATAATAGAAAAGAATTGCCAAGTTGTCCCATTTTAGATATTTTGGAGCTCAAAGCAAAATTTTGTAGTATTTTAAGTTTGTGCCAGATGCTTATGAGAGCATATTAAGAGCTAATGGAGCAGTATTTTCAATGATTTGGTGGAAACTGTAACTACTGACCATGTTTCACGACGGCAATCCACTTGGCACACTTTTGGCTGTCCCAAATCTACATGTAGGCTGGCTGCTGTAGAGCCCTTTTTAGGGGTTACTGCTAGTACTATTGACCTGGTCTAGGCCTCAGGCAGCATCTTTGGTGTGAATTTTATATGGATGGTGGCCTTTCCTGTGTTCCTGCGATGTAGCCATGTGATTGTGATGTTTCACTTGCAGGCTTTCTGGTCTGCATGAGGCCACAGCTTGTGGCATTAAAAAAACAGGTACAGCTCCTCTGGGAGACCTGATTACTGCCAGGACCATGTCTGGGATTCTTCTTTCACTTGGAGATACCTTTCTCTGGCAGGTAAACTATCAGAGTGATCAGAATCTTTCACATTCAACAGGCTAATTATGTTTATGTCTAATGGTTTTAGGACTTTTTGTTTGTGGCTTTGCCTTTTCTTTTTTTTCCATGAGTAATCAAAACCTGCGTGTTTATTGCCTCAACCTGGGGGTCATAGCAAAACAAATTGATTTCTTAGTTTATTTTATTTGCATGCTTCTACTTTGCTGGGAAGCATTATTTCTGTGTGTCTTTACCATGTCTCTGGAGCAACTTTTGTCTTTGAACATTCTTTCAGGAAATTGCTTATTTAATGTTGGGTGGAAACTTATTACCCTTATTTATGAAAATTTTGTTAAAAGACCACCAGAGACATTCTATACCCATGTGTCTTAAAGAGGTATGTATAGGTCATTTGGTAAATATAAGTCCCTGAGTTTTGATGAAAAATCTTTCTGCTATATTGTCTTAAACAGGGCTCCAGCTTAAGAATTCTATCCAATCAATTTGAGGGCTCTAGATCTGAAACATTCTCTCAGCCCTCTTGGATTTTACTACCACCGGGTTCTGGACATGATAATCGGTTATAGATATCCCATCCAACCAAAGCATTTAATGAACACTATACATCAGTACTTGGTCATCAGTTGGCAAGCTTCATGGTGATCAAATATCAAAAGTAGGTATCAAGAAACATATGCTGTCACCACAGAAAATCCCTTCTCATTCCTCCTTAAAACGCATACATGAAGGACAAGAATAATTACATTATTAGTTGATAATCATGTCAAGAGTATTCAGGAAAAAAATAATAAGAAGAAGCAACATCAAATAGATATGTTAAAAATAAAGGGAATAGTTTCCAGAGTATTTTCCCAAAAGGAAATTTAAATATTTTTCCCTTTCCTAGAAAACTTTTTGTCTCAATACTAAGTTATTTTCTAAGTCAATGAATTTATATTTCTTCTTCTGATTTTCCTCAAACCCAAAATATAGCTTATATTATAATGAAATAACCCCATTTCAATATTATTAAGTACTTAGGTGGAGCTTGTATGGGATAAGTGAGAAGGAAGGGAAGGTGTTAGAAAAAGAAAAGGGAAAAGAAAAAGAATGTATACTTATAATTCTTCTGGACTTCACTCTATAAATAGTTTTTGCCACTGGCTTCAGAGCAACTGGATTTGAAAGCTGACAGCTGAGGCTGATTGACAGGTGTGACTGTTGTTTGAGCTTTAAGATCCTTTCCAGGAATGATCTAGTCAGAAATATCCTTAAGGGCCAGTTTATCAGCAATTAGGAAATGGACTTTCTTGCTATGAAGAAGAGAGTATGTACATTTCTGTTATAATCCCTAGCTTAAAGAATTAGATGACATATAGGTTTAAATTGCAGGTATTAAGAAGATGTTTCAGAAACAGCTTTATTTTTGCTAGTTGAAAAATAGATGGTTTCTGGCCTTCTTGAAATTTGTCTTGTAGGCAAATGTGATTTGTGGAAAATTGAAACAACTTACAGTAAAGTTGATGAGTTAATTTTCCTTTTAGAAGTATTTGATCTTGGTATTCAAAATGTCACATCTCCTTCTTTTGTTTCTCTAGAAATATAGAAATGCTAAAAAAAAATTTCTTAAAATCATGAGTTCTGAAGAATTCATGAAAATCTTAAAAACTTGGGAACCAATTTCTTTTTTATAAGGTGAAAATAACTGTAGCCTCCAGATAAAAAGGTAATAATAAAACACAGTACTAGAAATAAGCTAATTTCTGTAAACTTGATTTTTCACAGATGAGCATTATAGACCAGTGGGGATAGGATGGACTTAATAAACGGTGCTCAGATAGGCAGCTATCCATATAAAAAATAATTTTGGATGCTTGCCCTATAAATAGAAATTAGTTTTAGGTATATGTAAATGTACCTAATGTAAAAAAGAAAGCAAAATTAAAACTCGTAAAACACTTGGAGAATCCTATACTTTGAGGAAAGAGATATCTTACTTAAATCTGATACAAAGCATAATCCATAAAAGTTGATCAATTATGTTAAAATTAAGGATTTTTCTTCATCAAAAGATACCATTCTTCATATTTAACCATACTGGAAAAGCTAAGATACATCTTTTGCCTTTTCCAACCATTTCAAGTCAGGTTGTGTTGGCAAAATGATATGCCAGTGATTTTCCAGAGGAGATAGTTTTGTCCCCCAGGAGACATTTTTGGTTTTCATAATTTAGGAATGGGTGCTACAGATATTTACTAATAGAGGTCAGGGATACTGCCAAATATCCTATAATTCTCAGGAGAACTTCCACAATAAAGAATTATTTGGCCTGAGATGTCAGTTGTGCTCCTCAAGTTGAGAAACCTTATGATAGACACATATTGATGCAATAGGATAGAGAGTCCAGAAATAAGTTCGAGTCAACTGATTTTCAGAAAAGGTGCTGATGCAATTCAGTGGAAGAAAAAAGTCTTTTTGATAAATGGTGATAAGATATCTGTATGAAAAAAAATGAACCTTAACTACATTATATTCAACAACTAATTCAAGGAGGGCCATATATCTAAATGTAAAACTAAAATTTTAATGCTTTTAGAGATAAGACAACATAAGAGATTATTTTCTCTACCTAAATATAGGCAAAGATTAATTTGACAGGCCACAAAGCACACTAAATATAACAGAAGAAATTGACAAATTGGCTTACTCAAAATAAAAAATATGCTCTCAAAAGACTGTTAATAAAATGGAAAGAAAGATAAGCCATGGACTGAGAGAAAATATAATACATGTATCTTACAAAATTATAACTAGATGTATAAAGAACTCCTACAAATCAGAAAAATATATAAAGTATGAATGGCCAATACATCATTAGTCATTAGGAAAATGCAGTTTAAAAATTCAATGTGATGTAACTATGCACTCATTAGAATGACTAAAATTTAAAAGACATTACAAAAGTGTTGGAAAGGATGTGGAACAATCCAAGCTCACATACATTGCTAGTAGGAGTATAAAATTGTAAAACTACTTTGGGAAAATCTGGTAGTTTCTTAAATATTAAACATACATCTATCCTAATACCCAGCAATCCATTCTTAGCTTTTTACCTAGGATAAATGAAAGTGTGCATCCACAATAAAACTTACTCTAGGATATCCATATTATATTTAATATTCTCAAATTTGAGATGAACCAAATATCCATCAATAGGAAATGAGGTAAGTAAATTGAGTAACATCCATATGATAAAATCTCATTCAGAAATAAAAATCAAAGAATTATTGACATATATATATATAACATATATGAATTTCAAAATACCTTAAGTTGAGAGGAAGAAGCCTGACCTGTGTGTGTGTGTGCATGTGCGTGTGTGATTCAAATTATAGAAAATTCTAAAACAGGCAAAGGACATGAAGGAACTTTTTGGAAATTTATCATATCTTGATTGGGATATTGGTTACATGAATTTATACATTTTCCAAAACTCATATCAGACTGCATATTAAAGATCTGTACATTTTACTATATGTAAATTATTATCTTCATTGAAAAGTAACACAACAAAACACAAAAAAGAATAAAATAATTTTAAAATGTAAAATAATTTAAAAATGACCTGACTAAAGTTAGGGTGAAAACTAGAGTAAAAGCCTTAGAAAAACCATTTCCAAAAATCACATGACCATATTAATAAATGCAGAAAAGGCATTTGACAAAATTCAACATTCACTCATGATAAAAACTGTCAGTAAACTAGGAGTGCCGGGGAACTTCCTCAACTTGATAAAGAATATCTACAAAAACTCTACAGTCAATATTAATTGTGGAAAACTGTAATCTTTTCCACTAAGATCAGGTAGAAAGCAAAGAGGTTCCCTATCACCATTCTTTTTCAACGTCATAGTGAAAGTTCTTGCTAATGCACTTAAGACAAGAAAAGGAAATAAAAGTTACATAGATTGAGAAGGAAAAAATGAAACTGTCTTTATTCACACATGATATGATAATCTACGTAGAAAAGCCAAAGAATTGACCAGAGAAACTCTCCTGGAATTAATAAGTGATTAGACCAATGTTGTAGAACACAAGGTTAATATGCAAAAGTCAATCACTTTCCTCTATATGAGGAATGAAAAAGAGAAATTTGAAATTATAAACAAAATTATTTACATCACCTCTTTGGGTCTCAGGTCTGGCTATGATCCAGGCTCACAGCTAGGGATAAGACTCTGGATTTAAAATGTTACATTTATATAGTAAGGCGCCTGTGCCTAACTTATGCAAATATGACTCAGCTTATTGTTTATTATGTATGTGTGGCAGAATGCCACTATGTTCTCTGACATATATGAAGCCCATGTGGTCCCCTAGTGCAGAAGCGCACGCTCCTTGCAATCAAGTTGGTGCCTGCTGTTTCATTCTCATTTCGGCTCTTCGTGCATTCTTTCAACTAAGAGTCTCACCACTGATGCCTTCCCTTCTTGATCAGCTCAGTGCTGACAACCTCTCCAAAATAAAATACGTAGGTGTAAATCTAACAAAATATGTATAATATCTCTATGAGGAAAATTATGAAACTCTAAACAATGAGAGAACTGAATAAATGGAGAGATATTCCAGATATTCCATGTTCATGGATAGGACTCAATCTTGTTAAGATGTCATTTCTTCCCAACTTTATCTATAAATTCAATGTAATTCCAACCATAATCCTAGCTACTTATTTTGTTGATTTTGACAAACTGTTCTAAAGTTTATATGGCAAAAACCCAGAATAGCCAACACAATATTGAAGAAGAACAAAGTGGGAGGACTGACACTACCCAACTTTAGACTTCCTATAAAGCTACAGGAATCAAGAAGTGTAGCAGTGGTTAAAAAAAAAAAAAAGATAAATAGAGCAATCCAGCAGAATAGAGAACACAGAAATAGACCCACATAAATATAGTCAACTGATTTTTGACAAAGGAGCAAAGGAATTACAATGAGTAAAGATAGTCTTTTCAATAAATGGTGCTGGAATAAATAGATATCCACATATAGAAGAAAATTAATTCAAACACATACCTAACATTCTTTACAAAAATTAACTCAAAATGAATCACAGACCTAAATGTAAAACACAAAGCTATAAAACTAGATGACCTTGGGATTTTTTAGATATGACTCCAAAGTCACACAATTCATGAAAGAAATAGTTGATAAGCTAGACTTCATTAAAATTAAAACTTCTGCTCTTTGAAAGACAATGTCAAGAGAATGCAAAGACAAGCCATAGACTTGGAGAAAATATTTACAAAATACATATCTGATAAAGGATTGTTATCCAAAATATACAGAGAACTCTTAAAACTCAACAATACAAAAAGCAATCAAACAAAAAAAGCCAAAGACCTTAACAGAAACCTCACCGAAGGCAAATAATCATATGAAAAGTGCTCCACATTATTTGTCATTGAGGAAATACAAATTAAAACAACAATGAAGTACCAGTACACATCTGTTAGAATGGTCAAAATCTGGAATACTGGCAGCACTAAATGCTGGTGAGGATGTGAAGCAACAGGAACTCTCATTCATTGCTCGTGGAAATACAAAATAGCACAGCATTTTAGAATGCAGCTTGACAGTTTCTTATAAGACTAAACATATTCTTACCATATGATTCCAAAATCATGCTCCTGGTATTTAACCAAAGAAACTGAAAACTTATATCCATGCCAAACCTTTACACTAATATTTAGAGCAGCTTTATTCATAATTACCAAAACTTGGAAGTAACCAAGATGTCCTTCAATAGGTGAATGGATAAATGAACTATGGGACATCCAAACGATATTATTCAGTACTAAAAAGGAATGAGCTATCGAGGTCTGAGAAGACATTAAAGAAACTTTAATGAATATTAATAAGTAAAAAAAAAAAGCCAATCTGAAATGTCTGATTCTAATTACATGACATTCTTGGAAAGGCAAAACTCTTGAGACAGTAAATAGATCAGTATTTGTCAAGTGTTGTGAGGGGGAGGATGAATAAACAGAGCACAAATTTTTAGGGCAGTGAAAATACTTTGTTTAATATCAACATGTCATTATACATTTGTCCAAACCCACATATTGTACATCAAGAGTGAACTGTAAGGTAAACTATAGACTGGGTAATTATGACAAGTTAATATAGGTTTATCAATCGTAACAAATGTATCACTCCGGTAGGGAATATCAGTACATTTATAGGGGCAGGGCATATATGAGAAATCTTTGCACCTTTCTCAAATTTCACTGTGAATTCAAAATTGACCTAAAAATAGTCTTAATTTTTAAAACATGAAAATGAAGCAAAAACTCTATCCATTCCAGTTTTAATAATAAGACTGTGTGCTGGGAACTTACTATTTTTCTGAAGTTCATAGTCTTAGATTTTCTCCAAAGGGTTATCATGTAATTTGAAGTTAATTCAATCTTTAGGATTCTTTGAGAGTTACAAACTAATAAAGGAGTTGGCAAATTTAGCAATGATGATATACTCCAGAGTCTTTAGTTGGGAGGATTATACTAGGTCTGTTTCATTGCAATAAATGAAAGTGTATGAAATAAGCAAATTAATGAACATACATTGTTATGGACTGAATTGCCTCTCCCCCCACCCCAACTAAAAATTGTTAGTGTCTGGTCTCCACCTTGTGCTGTAACATAAGAATCCATGGAAGTAAATTCCAGGTAATTTTTAAAGGGCTTTTAAACACTCCAGATAATCCTAACCTGCTACTAGGATTGCAAACTACTTGTTTAGACTTCACATTAGTATACTTAAGACTTCAGATTTTATTATCATATATTTACTTTTTAAATTTTTTTTTAATTTTTCAGTTACAATTGACATACATTATATTAGTTTTAGTTGTAAAACATAGTGATTAGACATTTATACAATTTACAAAGTGATCACCCCAAAATATCCAGTACCCATCTGACACCATAGTTATTACAATATTACTGACTATATTCCTTATGCTACATTTCACATCACCTTTCACATCACCGTGACCATTTTGTAACTACCAATTTGCACTTTTTAATCCCTTCAACTTTTTCATCCATCTTTCAACCCCCCCCCACTCCCCACAATGTGGCAACCATCAAAATGTTCTCTGTATCTGAGTTTGTTTCTATTTTATTTTGTTCTTTAGATTTCCTCTGTGAGATCATACAACATTTGTCTTTCTCTGTTTGACTTATTTCACTCAGCATAATACCCTCTAGGTCCATCCATATTGTTACACATGGCAAGATCTCATTTTTTTTAAGACTGAGTAACATTCTAATGTGTGTAAGTACCACTGTTTCTTTATCTGTTCTTCCATTGATAGACACACAGTTTGCCTCCAATTCTTGACTATTATAAATAATACTGCAGTGAACATATGGATGCACATGTTCCTTTAAAATAGTGTTTTGGTTTCTTCAAATAAATACCCGGAAGTGGGGTTACTGTGTCCTTCTTTGTCTCTTGTTATAGCCTTTATTTTAAAATCTATTTTGTCTGGTATAAGATTTGCCACCAAAGCTTTTTTTTTCCTGTTTCTATTTTCATGAAACATCTTTTTCCATCTCTTTACTTTCAGTTTATGTGTGTCTTGTGATCTGAAGTGAGTCTCTTGTAGGCAGCATATGTAAGGGTCTTGTTTTCTTGTCCATTTGGCCAACCTATATCTTTTGACTAGAGTATTTAACGCATTTACATCAAAAGTAATTGTCGATAGATGGGTAGTTATTGCCATTTTATTATTCTTTTTTTTTTTTTTTTTATCTTTCCTCTTCCTCCTCTTCTCCCCTCCTACCCCGGTAACATTTCTTTATAATACCGGTTTGGAAGTGATGAACTTCTTTAGTTTTTTCTTGTCTGGGAAGCTCTTTATCTGTCCTTCAATTCTAAACAATAGATTCGTTGGGTAGAGTAATCTTGGTTGTGGGTCCTTGCTTTTCATTACTTTGACTATTTCCTGCCAATCCCTTCTTGACTACAAAAGTTCTGTTGAGAAATCATGGGACAGTCTTATGGGAGCTGCCTTGTAGGTAACTGTTTTTCTCTTGCTGCTTTTAAGATTATCTTTAACCTTTAACATTTTAATTATGATGTGTCTTGAGTCTCATTGGGCTCATCTTGCTTGGGACTCTCAGTGCTTTCTGGGCTTGTATGTCTGTTTCCTTTGCCAGATTATGGAACTGTTCTGTTATTATTTCTCAAGTAAGTTTTCAGTTCCTTGCTTTCTTTCTTCTTTTGGTACCCTAATGATGTGAATGTTGGTATACTTGATTTTATCCCAGAGGCCCCTTAAACTATACTCATTTTTTTCCTGTTCTAATTAGTATATTCTGCTACTTTATCTAAATTGCTTATTCAAACATCTACTTTATCTAATCTACTATTGATTCCTTCTAATATATATATATATATATATATATATATATATATATATATATATTTAATTTCAGTTATTGTATTCTTCACTTCTGCTTGGTTCTTTTTCATGTCTTCTGTCTTCATTTTTATTTTTCCTGTCTCTTTATTGAAGTTCCTGCTGAGATCATTGAGCATCCTAATAACTAGTGTTTTGAACTCTACATCTGGTAGGTTGCTTATCTCCATTTTGTTGCATTCTGAAACTTTGTTCTGTTATTTCATTTGACACATGTTTCTTTGTCCTTTTTTTGCCTGCCTCTCTTTGTTTTTATGTATTAGGTAGAGCTGCTGTGTCTCCCAATCTCAGTAGAGTGACCTTATGTAGTAAGTGTCCTGCGGACCCCAATGGCACATTCTCCTTGGTTACCTGAGCCAAGTGCTTCAGGTGTGTGTGTGTGTGTGTGTGTGTGTGTGTGTGTGTGTGTGCCTGTCTATTGTAGTTGAGCCTTGGTTGCTGTTTACACATCAGCGGAAGGAATTAACCATCAGGCTTATTACTTGTGAGGACTGGCATGACTACAGTGCAAAAGTTGTTGTGCATGGACTGACCCTATGAAGTAAGATTTGCTTTAGAAGGATTCTGGTATTGCCCAGTCTGCCTTTTGGGTGTATCATTTGTGGAGGTGGCTCAGTGGTGTTCCAGCATGGTTTGAAGCTGACAATTTGTATGCTGCCCTTCTGGCTTTCTGGGACAGGTCCCACTACAGCCAAGTTTGGCTGCTGCCTATATCCTTCCTAGGGCCACTAGCTACAAAGTGGTCTGTAGATGGTTGTAAATTATGCTGGGCTTGGAGGCACCTAGGAGAGGCTAAACTCAAACCAAAGCCAGCTGCCGCTAGTACCAGGCTTGGGGCTGCTTAGCAATGGAGCATGCCAAGGCTAGATGCTGCTTATTTGGAGAGATTTTAGGAAAGTCCATAGAATGAACCAAAACAGGCCATTTTCATGTAAAAGCCACTGAAAGTGGCTTGTGTGGGCCTTCAAGTCTGGTGGGGCAGGGTCTCAGGGAATCACCAGAGCAGGGCCAACAATGTTAGCCAGGTGAATGAAGATTCAAATATGGCAACCTCCTCCATCTACATGCCAGGAGTGGAGAAGACCCAACAAAGGGACAATGCCCTCTGCAGGCACTTATGTCTGTGAGAAAGCTACTCCTCCAGTGCTTGCCCTGAAGCCAGACAATTCAGATCTTCTTGTATGTCCCTGGTACCTTTTGAGCCGCTGCTTCAGCACTGGTGGAGCTCAGAGGGATCGAATTCATCAGTGAGTAATTTCATTTGTAGGCACTTTTAGAGGAATACCTGGGAGTCCCGTTGCCCTCTGTTTCATTCAGTTACAATCTCTTCTAGTTTTCACAGCCAGAAGTTGTAGGGACTTCTCAGTCTGGAACCCTGAGCTGGGGAGCCTGGTGTGGGCCTAAGACCCTTGCTCCTCCAGGGGAAATTCTGCAACTGACATATCTCTCCCAAGTTTTAACCACCACACATGGGTATGGCAACCAGCCTGTTCTGCATCTCTGTCCCTCCTACCAGTCTCAATGTGGCATCATCCTATGTATATCCTTAGTTATAGGACTTCTGATCAACTAGGCTTCAGGTGATTCTCAGTGATGGTTGTTCTGACGTTTAGTTGTAATTTTGATGTGGCTATGAGAGGATGCAAATTCATTGTTTAGTTATTCCACCATCTTGATGGGAAATTCATATCTAATTATTAAACGATGTGATCAAGTTAGGAATCATGAGCCTCTGAAAATATTAGTGGCAAAACCATTATTGTATATTTTGAAGAGAGAGGAGCTTCCTTTGGCAAGAATAGTATCAGAAAATAGTGCGCGCTCTCTCTGTATATATATACACATACATACACACACACACACATATATGTAGTTATATGATTAGGCTCTGAAAAGTTGATTGTCAGGTTCCTTAGAAAGCAACTGTCTTCTGGAGAAATAAGAAACTTAGTGCCTCCAATGAATCTTCACATTCTCTGCAGTGGAGACCTTCAGTGGTCTTCCCAGATCTTCTCAGATCTCCTTTTACTATTTCTCTGCTCCCCTCTCTAGGCTTTGTGTGCTCTATTGCTTCCAAAGACCCAAACCCAGAACTTTTTTAGAGACTTCTCTTGGGCTGCTAAAGTTTTGCCTGCCCCAGAAAAGAGCAAGAAATACCTGGGAGTTCACTACCTGCCACCCCTGCCCTCTGGCTCATAGCAAGTAACTGATAGGTGAGAATGAGAGTATGACAGCCAGGCTCCATTACTAATGAACAAACTCTTAGTGTAGTTTTCACTGACAAGTTTCCCTACAGGGTCAGACTAAAGCCACATAATTTCCTTAGCTATTCCTTTTGTGAGTACTTATATAATAAACACTCATACACAGATTCTTATCTCAGGTATGCTTCAAAAAATCCAGCTTAACACAGTCAACTTAATGAAATTTTGTCCATTCTGTCTAATATTAAATTTCTCCATGGCTTTTAATAATGCTGTTTATTTTCAGAGGTGGATAACCAAGGATTTATTTATTACCTGTCTTAGGAAGAGAGTAGAGAAGTCACTCCTTAGGAAGTTACCTAGTCACTGGGAAACTTGGGAGCTCCTAGGGACAAAGAGTTTGGAGGAAACAGAGTAAAGAAGTAAGCAGAAAAGAATTTGTTGATAGTTGTAAGCAGAATAGAAATAAATTAGATTGTTGGTGTGAGTTGGTGTTGGGGAATCTGGGGAGGGACATATAGAACAAATAAAAAGTATGGTGACATGAGTAGAGACACACACAGCAGGACTTCCAAGTCGTGTAAATGTTCACAGTATGATAAAAGGTGAACTTGGTTGTTTTCTGGGGCTGCAGGCCTGACAGCCGCCACGAAGCGGCGCTCTGACTACATTCACTTGGATTTTCTCTGTGCTTTCCGTTTTCCCACTCCTCTGCTTACAGGCTTTAAGGGCTCTAACTAGAGGTCTGTCACACTCCAGCCATAGTCAGCCAACCTATTATTAGTGCCAAGCCTTTCTCCTGGAGCAATGACAGTATAAATTTCAGCAATGGTGGAAAGGAGACAAATACAGCTGTTGTGCGTTTTAGCATAATTGCTACAGGCCATTTGGAGACAGCTTTATAATCACAACACTTGTACAGACTTACACGATATTTCACTTTCTATTTTATTTTCCCTCAACACTTTTTGTAACACGAACTTTTTAATACATCCAACTCATGTGAATCTGGAATCATCTGCCCCTGCCGCCCCCACATTTTACAAAGTGAGGCTTGCCAGTTTCCTGGAACATAACCATGCTCTCTCATCTCACCATCCTGTCTTTTTGCATGCTATTCTTTCTGCTGTTAGCCCCATTCTCCCTTTCTTTACTTAGTTGACTGTCTTTACCCAGCACAAATGCCATTTTTGAAAGCCTCTTCTCATCCCACCCCAAGTCCGGGCTCCTTTCCTTTCACTCCCATCTTCCCCAATTCACTCAACTGCTGGCATTTATCTCATTGTATTATAAGTGTTTTCTATCTATAACCTCCATCCCAAGTTTCTTGAGCTTTATTATCTTTATATATCCTTTATATATGTCTACCACAATTCCCCACAGTGACAAGATGAATGAATAAATGAAACAAGCTCTAAAAGATCAAAGCCATTGCCCCATCTTGCGTCCACAGCAGAGATGAAAGTATTCAGAAATTTAGACCAGAACCAGAATGTCTTATCGGCTGCTGTGATTGACAGTATTCAGGCCTCTCCATAGTAAATTCCTAAATGAGACTAATGGAAAAGTCCTGGGCCTTGCAATAAGCCACAGATCAGGGCACATTCCCCAGTGTTGGTACAGGAAGACTTTGAGGCCCATAATCTCCACAGAAAGCCTGAACAGCATGGTTTACTGAGTAAGATTGTCTACTTTGTGCTGTAGCCCAACTTTCCTGGAACTGATGTAGTCAGGGGCATAGACAGATGCAGCAAGTCCATGGTTCTATGTTCCTGTGGCTTTTAGGGGAATATCTCACTCCTGGCACCTGCAAGACCCTTGAATCATAGGCACCCTCTGAGAGATTCAAAGAGAGGCATGAACTACCTGTATCTGTGTCTTTTGTCTATCTTTTGCATGCTTGCTAGCTAGTTCTGGAGCAAACCAAATAAAAACAGTCTTGCTCTGAACCCAAACTGTCATTCTCACTCAGCCTTTGTGAGATGGGTGGTGAAAGGGAAGCATACGCACATGATTGTAAAAAAAACCAGGCCCTTTTTACTATCATCTTTTTTCCATAAATCAAAAATTTTTCTGACATTTGTTAATAATTCTTTCCCTCCCCTCCTTCTAGTCTTCTCAAATATTATTTTGAAGTCTACTTCATCTGATATTAGTACTGCTACTCCTGCTTTTCCCTGAATGCTATTTGCTTGAAATATCATTTTCCACCCTTTCACTTTGAGTCTTTATTTGTCTTTGGAGCTGAGGTGTGTCTCCTGGAGGCAGCATATAATTGGGCTTTGTTTTTTGATCCAATCTGCAATCTGTGCCTTTTCATTGGTGAGTTCAATCCATTTACATTTAGGGTGATTATTCAGATATGAGGTTTTCTTATTGTCTTTTTATCTTTTGCTTTCTGGTAGTTCAGTGTTTACATTGCTTCCTTGTCCTTGTGTTTCTGTTTTCTTTATTTTTGTTTGCTTTTGTGGGTTTTCCCTCTGGTCATTCTTATTTTATGTTATAGACTTCGGTTCTGAATCTTTGGCATGTGGTTGCCATTATGAATATGTAAAAGATGGTTCTATATATACAGTTGTCCATTTTCTTCTGTGCATGTCTTATCTCCATTCCCCTTTGCAAATTTGGTTCTTTGAATCCCCACCTTTTCAATCATTGTTATCTTAATTTATTTCTATGTATGCTGAATGTTCATTACTATCTTGTAATAGCAATTTTCTTCTTATTATTTAAGCTTATAATGCCCTGTTCCTAGTAAGGGTTGCCCTCCTCTGCTTCTATTTGCCTGATAGTCATTTTAATACTAATTATGTATTTTTTTTTTTGTCATTTTGTTTTAGGAGAACTGACCTCTTTCAGTATTTCTTGTGCAGGCCTCGTAGTGAATTCCCTCAATTTTTGTATGTCTGGAAGTCTTAATTTCTCCTTCATATCTAAAGAAGAGTTTATTTGGATACATTATTCTAGGCTGGTAGTTCCTTTCACTTAATATATATTTCCATTCCTTTCTGGCTTGTAAGGTCTGCACTGAGAAATCCGAGGATAATCTAATGCGTTATCATTATAAGTTTCCTATTTTTTCTCCCTGGTTGCCCTTTGAATTCTCTTTGTCATTGATTTTTGACAATTTTAATACAATGTGTCTTGTTGAAGGCCTTTTTGGGTTGAAATAATTGGACATTCTGTTGACTTCTTGAATTCCAAGCTCCAGCTCATTCCTTAGATTTGGGAAATTCTTGTCAACTATTTGTCTGAAAATGCTTTCTAATCCCTATTCCTTTTCCTCACCTTTGATAATGCCCATTATTCTTATGTTTCTTCTTCTGGTGGTATCAGCTAGTTCTTGAATTTCTCTTTCATTATTTTTCATTCTTTGGTTTCTCTCTTTTTCCTTCTGATTCATTTCTAGATTTCTGTCTTCGATATCACTGATCCTTTCCTTCATTTGGTTGACTCTATTTCCCAAGCTTGCTATTTCAGTTTTCAACTCTTGCAGTGTGTATTTTTTTTTTATCTCCAGAAGATCTAGTCTGCTCTTTTTGAGGGTTTTAATCTTCTTGCTCTGCCCATCTAGTTGTTTTTTCAATTCCTGAAATTATTGATATGACTTGTTTTGGAACTCACTGAGTTTTTTCAGAAGTATTATCCTGAATTCTCTGTCATTTAAGTTGCATATTTCTATGTCTATAAGCTTATTTTCTGGAGATTCTTCTCTTTCTGAGATGCTTTGTCACTTTGGTTGTACATGATGTTTAATGGGCTATTTCTCCACCTGGGCATTAATGGAAATGTATCTGCTTTTTTTTTTCCAGAAAGGAGATTTATTATATAAAGATCTCTCTTTAGCCTATTGCAAAGAAGGCACTTTTCTCTTAGTTTTTAGTAGGTGACTTATGTCTAAGCCTCTTGGATCCCTGCTTTATATAAAGCTTTAAAAATGCCTTTTTAATTTCTGATAGATATTTAATCATGCTCACTACCCTCAGTTTCAGTCCCTGTCAGTGTTAGCAACAGTTTTGGTAGTGTTTGGTCACGTTCCCCTGGGTTTCTGTGGTGATAGGTCTTGGAGGGTATGGGGGAAGGGCCCTCTGGGTTGAGGGTTTGAGACTGTGGCTCAGCCTTGGTTTTACAACAGTGGTTGGTAAAAATTAACTGTCATATCTCTACCGGCTGTTTCTCTGCCTTATGCTCTGATGACTGGGCACTGCCACTGGCGGCATAGAACTCACAAAATCTTCCAGGCAAGGCTGTTCAGGGAATTCCCTGCTGGAACTCCCAGCTCCTTCTCCCCTCCCCCTCCTGCTACAGGGAGCTCCAGCTGCTGCGAAAGACAATTTCTTTCTTTCTCCCAGTCCACTGCCTGGCACCCAGGTTTCTGACATGTGGTAGCTCTGATGTACAGATGTGCTAGTGTGCAGTTTGGGTGTTTTTTGTTGAGTTCTAGCTGTTTAGCTTATTGTTTTAAGGGGAGAAACCTGGAGACATCTCTCACACAGCCATGTTTCCAAAGATCCACCTATTCTTCTCAAACATTAATGAGTGCTCACCAAGTACCAAGCACTGAGCTGCAGATACAAAGGTGAATAAGAACACAGTGCTCTACTTTCAACAAATGCACAGAATTCTGGAAGAAACAGGAAGGTAACAATACACTTGAATAAGTGCTATCATGAAAGAATCCACAAGGCCCTGTATGTTGAGGGGAGTGAGCCGTGCTATACTGGTACATGTTTAGTGACTAGCTGGTGAAAGGGGTTTTGATTTGTAGTGTTTGATGATTTCCATGTGACAAATAATCTCATCATGGCCTATTCCAAGCTCCTAACCTGATGTCACTGAACACAGAATTGGTGCAGTAAGAGCCAGCTCCAGTTCACCACCATAATTTCTGCCTTGTGACACCTTGAGCAGAGAATCCACTCAGGCCAAGCCTGGACTTCTGACCTACAGAATCGTAAGCTCATACTTGAGTTTTGTTTTAAGCTGCTAAGTGTGTGGTAATTTGATATGCAGCCATAGAAAACTAAACAGAGTCTATGGTACCATATTTACAAATGTGAAAACTAAGGCTTAGAAACAGGAAGCAATTTTTTAAAAATTAAAGTTGGCATATGATATTAGTTTCAGATGTACAACATAGTGAGTAGACATTTACATAACTAACAAAGTGATTATGCTCATAAATCTAGTACCCATCTGACACCATACATAATTATTACAATATTATTGACTATTCCTTATGTTGTACTTCATGTCATTGTGACAACTTTGTAACTACCAGTTTGTACTTCTTAATTACTTCACCTTTTTCACCCACTCCTCCAACCCTCCTCCCATCTGGCAACCATCTAAATGTTCTCTGTATCTATGAGTTTGTTTCTGTTTTGTTTATTTCATTCTTTAGATTCCACATGTAAGTGAGATGATGTGGCATCTGTCTTTGTCTGTCTAACTTATTCCATTCAGCATGATACCCTCTAGGTTCATCCATATTGTTGCATATGGCAAGATTTGTTTTTTTTTTTATGAATGAGTAATATTCTATTGTATATATGTACTACCTCTTTTTTATCCATTCATCTATTAATGCTGCAATAAACATATGGATGCACATGTCCCTTTGAAATAGCGTTTTGGTTTTCTTCAAACAAATGCCCAGAAGTGGGATTATTGGGTCCTTCTTTGTCTCTTGTTATAGCATTTGTTTTAAAGTCTATTTTGTCTGTACTTGCTACCCCAGCTTTTTGCTTGTTTGTTTTCATCTTTATGAAATATCTTTTCCATCCTTTTACTTTCAGTCTGTGTGTGTCTTGATCTGAAGTGAGTCTCTTGTAGGCAGTATATGTAAAGGTCTTGTTTTCTTATCCATTCAGTCACTATATCTTTTGATTGAAGCATTTAATCCATTTACATTGAAAGTAATTGTTGATAGGTATGTAGTTATTGAAATTTTATTATTGATATTTTTTTCTTTTTCTTACAGAATTTCCTCCAACATTTCCTATAATACTGTCTTGGTGTTGGTGAACTCTTTAGTTTTTTCTCATCTGGGAAACTTTTTATCTGCCCTTTGATTCTAAATAATAGCTTTGCTGGGTACAGTGGTGAAAAGTGAGAACCTACAATTGGGTTTACTCTACTAATGTTGCTAGTGCTGGGCTTGAAGTTACTCAGCAAGAGGTACAGGGCACACCAAGGCCAAATGCTGCTTGTTTAGTTTTTGTGAAACTTTGCAAAATTTTAGGAAAGTTTGCATCATAAACCACTACAGCCCATTTGTATGAAAAAGCCACTGTAAGAGGCTTGGGTAAGCTTGCAAATTGAGTGACTCAAAGTCTCAGGAAATCTCCAGGACAGGGTGACCACTGTCAGTGAAATTGATAGAGACTCAGATATGGTGGCTGCTTTTGTCTGCATGTTGAGTGTGGGGAGGCCCAACAAATGAACAATAGGTCCTGCCATAACTACTGTCTGAGGGAAAGCTGCCCTCCAGCCCTCACCCTGTAACCAGACAACTCAGTTTCTCCCAGTATGTCCTTGCTGCTTTTCAAGCTGCTGCCCCAGCACTGGAACTCAGAGCAAGTGAGTTCATTAGTAAGTAAGTTCGTGTGTGGGCCCCTTAAAGAAATGTTTGCAACTCCAGCTGCCCTCCATCTCACTCAGCCACAATCTCCACTGGTTTTCACAGGCAGGTTTTGTGAGGATTTCTCTTCCTGGCACTAGAATCTTGAGTTGGGGAGCCCAGTATGAGGCCAAGACCCCACACTCTTATGGGGAATCTCCACAGCTGAGACATCCTTCTTGATTCTCAACTGTCACATGTGGGTGTGAGACCAGCCCTTTACAACCTCTTGACCCCTCCTACCAGTCTCATGGTGCCTCTTCTGTGTGTCCCCAGTTGTAGGACTTCTTTATAGCTAGACTTCAGGAGACTCCCATTAATGGCTATTCTGTAGTTGAGTTGTAATTTTAATGTGATTGTGAGAGGAGGCAAGCACAGAGTTTACCTATTCTGCCATTTTGACTGGAAGCCTGCCTACAATGAGCTATTTGACCAAGCCATGAGCATCTAGCAATGATCTGAGAGGCAAAATGAGGTGTGTCAGACTCCAAAGGCTGGAACCTTAGCTCCTTTGTTTTGTGACTTCCCATAGCAAACATGTCATGTATGCCATGAGGGCCAGAGTCATAAGGGATACTATTTCCTTTATTTTTATCATTTTTTTAGGAACCAGAAAAATGTGCAGTGTTATTAAAAATAAAATTCTGTGCCAGAAGAAATTCAAATGTTGAGTGTGGCTTTGGACTAGAAGTGGTCCCCCAGTGGTAACCTTGATATTTATTTCAGAGGACAATGCTATCAAGTAAAAGAAATCTCACATGGGACTCTTCTCATTAAATATTTGAGTTTGGTGAGAGTGTCCATTTCTGTTTTTCTCCTCCAGCCTGACCAGATGTGCTCAGAAAATTTGGTTCCCTCTGAATATGTGCATCTGTCAAAATTTCTGTCAAATTTAGCATGACTGCCAAGGGAGCGAACAAAGAGAGTTGGCGATTAACTTCAAAGAACTTTGTTGGAGAGGAATAAAGATATTTAAAGGCTTATTTTGTAAACTAATTGCATTTGCATATTTATGGGATTTACTGATATAGCTGTAATTAAAAACTATTTAGTAGTCTTAAAGGACACATAACTCAGTTGCTGTTTGCATAATAAATACTTCCTTATTATATTTGCATAATAAACCCTCTCCCCCTGCTTCCTCCAAAATACACTGGTCCATCTAGGAGGTGTCATATCTTACTTGGAAATAATTGAGAAACAAAGTTCAAGGGCTCATGGGAATGTGGAGAAGGGACTTCTGAAAGGAGTACATTTATAGATACTCTTAATTACAGGCCTGTGCTGAACTTCTATCAGAGAATGACATATTCAAACCTCAGAGTAATGTCTTTCTTTTGGTCAGGTGATATTTAAGAAGCCTGGATGCTTAGCCCCTGATGATTCTAATTTTTTATTTAAATACACTAATCTGCTTAAAAGGTCTGAAAAGGGTTTCCCCCACCTCCATACTCTTCTTTCCTAAAGAGATATGTAAGGGAAGGAGTGAAATCTTTGACTTATGAATTGTAAGAAACAGTGTGAATAAAAAGTGCTATATTTAAGGAGTGAGGAGCAACAGTTTCCGTTAAAAATTAAAGACTGAGTAGAGGAAAGACATTAAATCGAAAGGCAAGGAATAAACAAACTAAACCCAGGCAGGACAGTAAAGTTGGAAAAGGAAGATCTAAGCTGCTTGGCAGGGCAGAATGATCAAGAGAAGATTAGGAAGCACCTGTATATAAACTACCTTAAAGATAAGTTGCTCACACAAAGCTTTTCCCATCTTGGCAGAATTCATCAGGCAATAAAGAGCTGTAATGGGAAGGATCACCAGACTGTTGTTAAATTGGCTAATGAAGGTCATAATGTACCTGTATTACACATCATTAGCAATGGCCTTCCAGTAACAGATGGGTATATGAGAAAGTGAGAAGAAAAGGGAGGGGAAGCATGTCCCAGAAGGTTTGACTTAGAGTCATGGCTTACTGAAATGTGTGGCAAGAATATAATGTAAATCATCATCTCAATTAAACCTTTGCATAAAAGGTAAGCTTCTGTACTTTATTCTCATAAAAAGTGCTTCCTACATAGATATGCTGCCCGCATCTTGCTTTCCTCTGTACTAATTCGTCTCATAGGTAGAAGTGGACAATTTGAAGAACTGAAGAGAAGTGATTGAACTTTGATAGCCAGATCAATCCTTTATGATCTCATCTCTTGATGAAGCCCCATTTATCTGGCCACCAGATAAATAAATTTAGAGGTAAATATATCTAAAGATTATTTCTCCATTAAACTTTCTATGAATTTGTATCAAAATCCTCTACTAGATTACATTTTATTTTTTAGTTTTTCTTCTGAAATATTTTCAAGCACACAACAACCCCCCACCCCCTGCCAACCATTTGAGAATAAGATGCCAACCTGATTCTCCTTTATATGTGAGCACTTAGCGTCTTATTCTTACAAATAAGAACATTCTTTTATATAATCTCAGTACAATCAAAATCAGGATACCAACATTGCTACACTACTACTATCTCATCCACAGAGATGTGAGTTTTAGCAACCCTCCCCCGAAAGTTCTTTATAGTAAAAGGATCCAGAATCACACATTTCTTTGAGTTGTCATGTCTCTTTAATTTGTTTTGGTTTAATGCAGTTCTCATTCTTTCCATCACATTCATAACTGATTCTTTTGAAGATTACATGTCAGCTATTTTGTAGAATGTCCCACAATATGAGATTGTCTGGTATTTTCTCCTAGATAAATTCAAGTTATGAATTTTTGGCAAGATGGTAGCAGAAGTACTGCTGTGTCTTCTCCATTCCTCCTATGTTGTAGGACAACTCCCATGATAGTTAATGTTAATTTTCATCATTAAGGCACTGCCTACCAGATTTCTCCAATGAAAGTTTTTTTTAATCTTTGTAGTTAATAAGCATCTTGTGTAAATGTCATATTCCTCATCAAACTTTCATCAACTAGTTATCACCCACTGATGTTTCTTGAATGAATTATTACTATGAAGATTCCATCATTCTTTTTACATTTATTAGTTGTATTCTAATTTAATTAAAAGGCTTCCCTTCTTCCCAATCATTTATTTAAATCAGTGTAGACTTGTGGATTGCTATTTTATTTAGAGGGTTATAATTCTTTATCATCATTAATTTTGATGATTGAATTGTCTCAGATTTGGCAAGTGAGAGCCCCTCCAAACTGACTCCAATGTCCTTTTATCACATCCCCATCACTCATTTTCTTTGTACATCCCCATCATTCTTTTAGCACTTCATTACTTTATATAGATAAACAGTATTCTAGGCTCTTCTTGCACTTTCTCTATATAAGCCCTGGCATCAGTCATTTCTCCATTTCTTCCTTTCAGGTGATATGATATTTAGAAACTAAAATTTGGGCACTAGATATAGTCATTGCTATTGAGGTGTCCCTGCTCCCAGTTTCTCAAAAGAAACTTTGCAGGACAGAAGAATTTGGCACAAAATATTCAAAGTGATGAAAACTCAGAATCTACAACCAAGAATACTTTATCCAGCAAAGCATTATTTAGAGTCAAGGGACTGATAAAGAATTTCCCAGATAAAAATAAGCTAAAGGAATTCATCACATGAAGCCAGTATTACAGGCAATGTTGGCAGGACTTTTTAAAAAGAGAAAACATGAATAAAGAATGGTAATAACTACATACCTATCAATAAGTACTTCGAATGGAGAAGAATTAAGTGCTCTAACCAAAAGATAGGGAGGCTGAATGATAAGAAAAAAAAGACCCCGACATATGCTGCCTACAAGAGACTCACTTCAGATTAAAAGACACATATACAAACTAAAAGGAAGGGAGTGGGAAAAGATATTGTCTTGATGGATTTAGAGAGTATTGCACTGAATGAAACAAGTCACATAAAGACAAATACCACATAATTTTATGTATAAATGGAATCTAAAGAACAAAATAATAACAACAAAAATAGACACAAACTCATAGATGCAGAGTCTATTTTGAGGGCTACTAGATGGGAGGAGGGTTTGGGGGGACTGTAAAAAAGGGCAAAGGGATGAAGAAATACAAATGGAATGTTACAAAATAGTCATGGATATATAAAGTGTAGCATAAAGAAAATAGTCAACAATGTTATAAAAATGTATAAGGAGAAAAGAGGGTACTAGATTTAGTGAGGTGACCACTTCTTGAGTTATATATATCTCTAATCACTATGCTGTACAACTAAAACTAATAATTATTATATGCCAGCTATAATTAAAAAAAACTCATTGAATTGTACAATGTAAATATGAGCAACTAATTGTCTTATATTTCAGTAAAACTGGGAGAAAAAGTGAACAAAATGTTATTAAATGATGTTAAACTTTATGTTCAATAAGCCTAGAACATCTTCTCTTACACAGCTTCCTTCTGAATTGGGGGCAATGAAAATTTAAAAAGCTCTCCTATTTGTCAAAATCAATGTTTCTTTTAATTAAAGGGGCTTAGGTAAGGTACTTTTACCACTGTATTGTTAGCAGTCATTCTGCATTAGGCAATACTAGACAATACCATTTGTGTTGTGTAATTTGGGAGTCCAATAACAACTGCAAAATGCTGAAAATGTTACTGCATATATCTGATTTAGAACAACTATTGGATCTCAATTATTAATGAAATTAGTTTCCTGAATGTCAGCAAGAGCATTGCCTTAGGTAAAGGCTGTAAAGGAAATCATATTAGTGTGGAATTTCCTCTCCTTTGGGGCTCCTCTTAGATTACATTATTCACTTAGCTATCTCCTGTCAGGGAAATTGAAATGTTGGCCATGATCTGATTCTGGGGCAGAACCAAATGGAGAAGTTAAGGAATATCGTGATGGTATCAATTCCAAAACATTTATGCAGTGTTGATATTGCCTTTGGTTCCATTTAGGGTTTACAAAAGAGAACAAGTAAGAACAGCATAAACTGGCAATCAGAGAAGAACAGAGTGAAGAGGAGCCCTTTTAGAAAAAATTGAGTATCATTTCATTCAATTTGCATTTCTCCTCCTTGGGACGTGTCTGGGAACATTGGCAAGTGTGATGGCTCCTTTGTGGCCCTTCATCCTGAGGGCTGCCTCAGGTGAGTCCTCTGAATGATTTAACTAGGCATTGGCTGTTAACTCTTAGAAGCTAAAGACAATATTTTTCTACATTGTGCTATATAACTCCTCACGGGTGTTCATTTTTATTCACATCTGTAAAATTCCAGTCCTGTGAAGTTACACAAAGAACAAAGATTTGTTGTGAGTTTGTCCTACAATTACAGATACACATATTTTAAGGGTCACAGAGTGAGGCTTTTCACACGTAGCTGAAAATAGACTTTGGAAGGTTCCAATTGTTTGATAAATCTCTGCTTCTCTAGGAATCACTCTCTTTGCAACAATTTACATTAAGAGTTTGAGGCATTCTTTTTCAGATTTGCTTTTGTGTCTGAATAATATATTATTATTATTATCCAAAATAGTCTTAGCTTTATTATGAGCTTTTAGTAGCCCAGAGAAAGAGTGCCTTGGATATGTCATGGTTACAGACACCTGGATATCATTTTGGTATTGGGGTCTCTAAACATCCAGCCATACAATGTCTACAGAGGTGAGTATGTGTCTAAAAATGAGTGCTGTCAATTTGCACATTCTGAATGTACCATTCCCCTTAAAAACACTTGAGAAGCTTAAATAGTTTTTCTAAATTTCTGGAACCAAACTTTCATGGTGCCAGTATTAACTCTACTAAATTGAACCATTTTAGTTAGGATACAATTGATTCTTAGAAAACATGCACAAATCAAGAATTTATGTTTATGCTGGCATTTCCCAATGTCATCCTTTCTTCAGGGTTTTCCTAGAGGCCATATCTGAATTTCCATGTTTTAAAATATAACTGGAAGTGGAATGAGTCATTTATGGAGATGAAGAAGGAATTTGGTAGCCAAAAAAACTGGAATATTTTTTTTTATTGAGTAGAAAAGAAAAATAGCCACTTATCATTAAAGTATAAAAATCCTGGATGTTGAACTCAAAGGATAAAAGTCTATCTTAATTATAAAAATGAAAATAGAGGAAATTTCATTAAATGCTAAATGGGTTTCTTAGCAGAAAATAATTGTGAACATTAAGATAAAATAGAAAAATGAAGGTAAGAAAACAGAAGAAAATCTTCTTAATATGTCTCTAATGTTATATATTATGCTTGATTTTTATTCCAAATGTGGCAGAAAAAAAGGTGTTTTAATAGTGCCTAATAATCAATACATGATTAAATCATACTGAGTAAATTTGTTGTGGAAAAATCTGCCCTTTGGAATTTTTCCTGGGTTAATATCAAGATGATGTGTAAATATAAGAACATTTAACCGACCTCTATTTCTGGCTGTTCCTTGGAGCCATTATGCTTGGGTAGAAGGCCTGGACTAGGAGAATTGTTTCCTGCTCCACTACTTACCAGCTAAGTGACTCTGGGCAAGTCAATTAATCTCCTAGAGATTCAGTTTCCCTATAAGTTAACTATTTATTTCATATATTCATGAAGATCAAATAAGATAGCACTGAGAAATTGTAAGGTGCAATGCAAATGTAGGATATTATTGACCTGAAAACACACGTACACAGGAAATAACCATGAGCTATTTCTGCCCAATAATGTACACCATGCAATGTGTCAGTCTTTCTTGAGAAAGGTTACTCATTGCTGTACCTAACATTTTCAGGGAGCTAGGTCACAGATCAGTCATGTTTAAATTCCAGCCTCTTCACTTCTAAGCTGTGTGATCCTGGGCAGTACTAACCTCACTGAGCCTCTCACCTGTAAGAGTAGTAACTTCTCATTAGGCTATAGAGTACGTAGATCTCATAAGGCTGCTGAAAAAGTTAAATCAGATAATTCAGGTAAAGTGCTCTTATTCTCATGCCTAGCATATGGCACGTATTCAATCAATATTTGATATTCAATAGAACCACACGCCTACACCTCTATTTTCTTGTAACTTCTCAGATATATGTATAACTCTCTTATAATCCTAAAGATAGTATACTCTCTAAAGCAAGAATAGTTATTTTTATCAAAATGCCCAAAACATTTTGAGATAGATGTGTATAAGGGAAACTCATTCAAATAAGAAAAAAAGAAAAATAAAGGAATAATTCTATCGTATTCTTATCTTTTTTAAAAAAAATCTCTCTTCACCTAAAAGTACTTCATATCTTAGTCTCTAACACATTCTACTTTCTAGAAATCTTACAAGTGAATTATTTGAAGCTAATTATTGGGAGGCAGTGCTAACAAGAGATTTTTCCTTGGCCTGTTGATAGCTTCCATCAGCGTCTGTTGAAACATCACTGAACTGTGAGTCGTTTAGTGCTTGTGTGAATGTCACATTAGCTTTCGAGGGGCATAATTTACTGTTAATTAATGGTCACTTAAATCCTTAATCTCCCTCCTATAATAGATCTTTCTCCTCAGGCAAATTTGCATTCATAGTAGAAATGTAATTTATTATTTCTTCCCATTTTAAACAAAGAACTCTTTCCTCTTATAGTTTATTTAAACCCACTTCCTTCTGCTTCTTATTTTTCTCCTACATTACCTATTTCTCTTTTGTTCCTAGTTCTAGCTTCCATAACTTTCTCTTTTTACCCAAAGACCTTAACAGGTTCCAGGAAATAGATGTTTATACAGAGGGAATCTATCGACTGTTTCCTAGAAAAGATAACATAGGCAAATTTGACTCTTTATGAGCAGAGGGCATAGGGAACACATATTCACTTCTCAGAATTATATTTTAACACTATCTCAGGTAGTTTCCTGTATTGAAACATACAATTTCAGTATTTCCCCAACTGGGACTTGAATCAGGAGCTTCCAAGCAAGGTAAAAGTGAAGTTGCCCAAAGCAAAGTTCATAGGAAAAGTACAAACCAGTTTTGCTTTGTGCTCCTGACTTCTCTCCCCTGGGGTTTACCAGTGAGAAATAATCTCAGGTAGAGAGATTCGCAGCACATTTTTTTTGACAATCACAGTACACACACACACACACACACACACACACACACACACACACACACTAAAAATGATGACTGATGCAAGCCACCCACCTCAGTCCTGTACGCATGAATAGCTGATGCCACTTTAGGCATCTTCTTGGGTGAATAGTTAGAGAGTTAATATGCTCATTAGATTCCCAGTTCTGATGGTAATGAAACTGAATATTCCACTGCCCACAATGAGTCTGGAATTGCACCTCCTGCATTGTTGTTAGCATTTTGGTCACAATGACATTGATAAATCATAGAAATTGCTGCCTGTGGCGGCAAGTGACATGACATTATTCATAAAGAAATGGGTATAAACAGGATTGCCGCACAGGGAGAAGATATCTCATTTACAGTTTTCTGCTGGATCCCACATACTTTCAGCAGCTCATCAAAATAACCATCAAAACCACTGAGAGCCCAGGCGAATTCACGCACAGGACACTACAGATAGATTTCACTCACACACTGTGACAGAAGGTGTGCAATTTGCTTCAGTCCAACGACTTAGAGAAGCTTTGAATTCCCCAAGGCCTGGCAAAGCTTGTGAACAAAATATCTTTTTGCAATTCAGAGAAAACCCTCACAAATTTGTCACTTCCAATTGTTGATGTTCATTTCTCTTGCTTCTTTTTTCCTGGCCTCCCCTCCCTCAACACCAATCACTGCTCCTCCACAAATCAAGATTCCTGGGTCATGGGAAATGGTTGTTTCCTAGAACCAGAGAGAATTTTCCCAAAATGAAGATTTCATTTTCTGACAAGTGCATATTCTCACTAAGTGAGAAAAGAGATATTTTTTTTTTTATGAGGAGAAAAGTAAGAATTGGAATCTCATTAATCCCATTACTTAGAAATCCACACAGATCTTTGGGCTCATTGGCTTGTCCACGCTTCTGCCTGTGTTTTCCATTTAATTATTGAATTATAAATGGAATATCAAAAGAAAAATCTAAGGGGAAAGTTGAGTTTGGCTCAGTATGTAGAAAGGTTTCTTCCTTGTACCAGGAGGAAATGACACAGAAATAAAGAAAGGATTCTATCTCCCAAATGCATGATTGCTGTAAAAATGGAATTGTGGGTACAATTTGCATCCTTGGAAATTGAGTTAATTTATTTATCTTTGCAATGGAGTTTCTCTATTGGACACTAGGCCACCAGCTTACATCATTTATTTAAAACTGTATGCCCCAAAGCCTACCAGCTGGTTGTAAACTTAAGCAGATTGGAGTGAGTTGAAACTGTATTCTGCTGGGAGCCACTGAGTCTGGAACTGTCTGAAATCTAAAGATGCTAAGTTCCTCATATTTTCATCTTCACAATCATAGTTTTCTTTTCCGGAAATCCTAGCCATAGAAACATTTCATCCCCGGAATTCTGTTCTTTATCATCTTACCAAACAGTTATTACAGAAATATCACAAGGAAGTGAGACCAGTTCAAGACTGGATGGAGGCTATGGCTATGTACCTGGACGTGTTTGTCCATGCTGCATTGAATGTGGTGAGGACCAACTTCCCCTTTCCTATTCCTGCTACCCTTTTGTAAAACTACCTGCCATTTATGCAGGAGCCTAGGAGAACTTTTATCTTGAGGCTTTAGTAAAGCTGGTAGGCAAGTTGTGCTAGGCTCATTTAGCAGTGATCATGAGGTAAACTATTTATGAGGCAAATCATGCTTTCTAACCCCCAACTTCTATTGTGAGGAACAGATAGTTTAGAAATATGAATTTCACAAAATTAAGATATTTTATGAATTCTGTTGATAGATCTCAGTACATGTTTTATAAGGATTGCTGAAACCAAAAAATAGTGATATGTTACTTTTTTTATGGTTCACATTTCTTAGTACATTTAAGAAAATATCTACCACTTATTACCTAAAAATTTAAAAAGAGAAGAAAGTGCCTGGGTATCTCAAGTTTATAAGGGACTTTATAGCTAAGGTTTTCGCTAAAGGTGGTGGGGGAAGATTTGTTCACTAAAGCATGTCTTTCCTACTATATCTGAAAAATGAATTGTAGAAATTAAATGAGAAAATTTGTGTGAAGCAGTTAGCAGTGGCTATAGTAAGCCCTCTTATTTATTGATGACTATCCCTGTTTCCCCTTTTAACTTTTTCTTAATTATAGTCTTTAATACCAATAGGTCCCAGATTTTTTTGATTTCTCTTTTTTTAAATTTACTTTTTGATACAATTGACATACAATATTATATTAGTTTCAGGTATACAACATAGTGATTAGATATAGTATACCTTAGGAAGTGATCCCCCAGATAAATCTAGTACCCTTTTGACACCATACATTGATCTCTCTTATAAGCAGACTTATTGAGTTTGTTTTGTTAAAGTAGTTCAATAATGGTTTTTCAATTTATTTCTTAAAACTAAGGTATAACATACATGTGTTGAAATTCATAGATCTTAAATGTATAATCCAATGAGTTTTGATAACTTCATGTACCCATATAATCCATACCTATCAACATAGCAAACATTTTCGTCACCCCAGAAAGGTCTCTCATTTCCTTCCCAGTCAACCCCCACCCCCTCCATCCATGGAGACAACCACTGTTCTGATTTATTTCATCATAGGTTATTTTTGTCACTTCTTGAAAACTGTATGAAATAAATTTTATTATATGTCCTCTGTTGTGTCTGGATTTTTCATTCTGTGTAAGGTTTCTGGAGTTCACTAATGTTGTGTGTGTCAGTTTGTTTTTACTGATAAGAAGTGTTTGGTTATGGCTATACTGTTGCTTGTTTATCCATTCTCCTGTTGATAAGCATTTGAGTTGTTTCCCACTTTAGGATATTATTAATAAAACTATGAACATTCCTGTACAAGTCTTTTTGCATATTTACATTTTCATTCCTCTTAGGTGAAACCTAGAAGTGTAATAACTGACTCTAGGAGAGGTGTACACTTAATGAGAAACTGCCAGACAAGTTGACAAAGTGGTTGTAGTTTTACACTTTCACCAGTTGGCTATGAGTGTTCTCATTGCTCCACATTTGAATCAGCATTTGATAGTATCCGACTTAAATTTTAGCCATTCTGGTAAGTGTATCTTGGTATTTCACTGTGATTTTACTTTACATTTCCCTGATGGCTAATGATTTAGGGCTCTTTTTCATATGGCTCTTGGTTACTTACATCTCTTTTTTTTTGTAAAATAGCTATTTAAGTTTTTTCCATTTTTTAAAAAAAAATTTGGCTATTGAATTTTAGTGATATTGCTTTTTTTTTTCATTTCTTATATCCATATTTTGTTTTTTTTCTCCTATTTTCCCTTTATCAATATTGCCAGGTTTTATCAATTTTAGTTATTTTTTCAAAGAATCATAGATTGATTTTGAATTTTCTCAGTTGTTTATTTCATTAATATCTGTGTTTATCTTTATTAATTATTTTCTTAGTTTGCATTTAATTTTTTTTGCCTTAATTTTTTAAAGTAGAAACTTAAATTATTGGTTTTAATTATTTTTTCTAATTTTAGCATTTAATGTTGTAAATTTTTTTTGTAAGCATTATTTTAGCTTTCTCCTACAAAATTTTAAACCATTTTTAAATTGAGATATAGATTACATAAAATGAAACTCACCTTTTTAAAGCCAGTCTCTTGCCTCTATCCTCAATCCCTGGAAACCTCTGATCTTATTTTTTTATTACAGTTTTGCCTTTCCAGAATGCCATAATAATGAAATCAAATAGTATTTTCTGTTCATTTTGGCTTCTTTTACTTAGCGTAATGCCTCTGAGATTCATCCATGTTGTGTTGTTGTATATATCAGTGGTAATGTTCCACTGTACAGATGTATGGCACTTTATTTATTTAATGCTTGTTGGACATGTAGGCTGTTTCCAATTTGTATCAATTATGAATAAAGCTGCTATAAACATTTGCATGTTTTCACTTCTCATTGATAAATAATCAGGTGTGGGATTACTGAGTTGTAGAATAAGTCTATGTTTAACTTTATCAATGACTGCCAAACTGTTTTTCAAAGTGGTTGTATCATTTTGCAGTCTACCTGCAATGTATGAGAGTTTCAGTTCCTTTCATGATCACCAGCACTTGATAGTGTCAATTTTTTAAGATTTTAATCATTCTAGTAGATTTGTGGTGGTAACTCACTGTAGTTTTTAACTTTGATTTTACTAAAGACTAATGATGTTGAACATCTTTTTATGAGCTCATTTGTCAATTGTGCATATTTTTTGGTAAAGTATTTGCTCAAATCTTACCCATTTTAAAAATAGGGCTGTTTATTATATTATTATTGAGTTGCAAGAATTCTTTATATACCTTTGGGTCTATTTCCGGACCCTATTCTGCCCACCTAACAGTTATGTTCCACCTTACACCAATACACTATCTCAATTACTGTAGTATGATCAATGTCTTGAAATCAGATAGTGTCTTCCAATCCTGTTCTTCTGTTTCAAAATTGTTTTGACTCTTCTAGGTCCTTTGCATTTCCATATAAACTTTAGAATCAATTCATTAATTTTTGTAAAAGAAAAAACTGCTAGAATTTTTATTGGGATTGCATTAAATCTATAGATCTATTTGAGAACTGATATCTTTATAGTCTTCTAATCCATGTACAGTTTATCTCTCCATCTGTTTAGTTCTTTAACTCCTCCTAGTAATATTTTATAGTTTTCAGTGTTTTATACATATTTAGTTAAGGTTATCCATAAGTAGTTCACATTTTTGATGCTATTATAAGTTATTCTAAATTGAATCTGTTTGTTGTTAGCATACAAAAAATATAATTGATTTGTATATGTTGGTCTTGGTTCCTGTAATCCTGTCATCTCTTATTAGTTTCAGGGGCTTTTTTGTAGATTTTTTCAGTCTTTATGAGATCATGTTGCCTGTGAATAAAGATGGTTTTACTTCATTTCCACTCTATATACATTTATTTCCTTTTATTGCCTGTTGCACTGGCTTGAACCTCCAGTACAGTGTTGAATAGAAGGGTGTACTATTCTATAAATATAAATTCGATAAATTTGTCTGATAGTATTATTAAAAATCTCTAATTTTTAAATTTTTGTTACTCTGTTAATTTTATAATAAGGAGTGTTTAAATCCACAACTATAATTATGATTTGTCTCAGTTATTAAATGCATGCACATGTAGGATTTCATGTATTCTTGATAAACAGATCTTTTTTATCACTATGAAATGCTTCTCTTCATCTTCAGTAGTATTCTTTTCCTTTAAGTTTTTCTTATGCTTACTTTTTTCATGGTAGATATTTTACCATTCTTTTAGTTTCAATCTATCTGTAATATATTTGAAGTCATTTCTTGGAGATAGCAAGTAGTTGGGTCTTGCTTTTTTCCCAACTTTTTATTTTAAAATAATTATAAATTTACAGGAAGCTGTAAATAAATTTACAGGGAGTTTCTGCATACCTTTTACCCAATGTTTCCCAATGTTAACTTCTTACATACATGTAGTATATTATCAATACTAGAAAAATAACATTGGTACAATCCACAGAGCTCATTCAGATTTTTCCATTTTTACATGTATTCATATTTGTGTGTATGCTTCTGTGTAATTTTATCATATGTGTAGCTTTATGTAACCACCACTGCCACTGCCACTACATCAAGCTATGCAGTCATCACCACAGGGCTTCCTAGAACTGCTCCTTCACAGTCACAACGCTTTCTCCTCTCAATCTCTAACCACTGACCACTGGTCAATCTCTTCTCCATCTTTATAAGTGTATTTTTTCAAGAATATTACATAAATGGAATCATACAATATGTAGCCTTTGATATTGCCTTTTTGTTCAATTACAGTTGACATTCAATATATATTAGTTTCAGGTGTACAGCATAGTGATTAGACATTCATATAATTTATGAAGTGGTCCCTCCCAATTAGCCTATTACTCACCTGGTACCATACATGGTTATTACAATATTATTGACTATATTTCTCACACTGTATTTTAGACCCCCATGACTATCTTTTAACTACTAATTTGTCCTTTTTAATCCCTTCACCTTTTTCACCCAGCCCCCTAACCTCTCTCCCATCTGGCAACCATCAATTTGTTCTCTGTATCTATGGGTCTGTTTCTATTTAGTTTGTTCGTTCATTTTGTTCTTTAGATTCCACACATATATGAGATCATATGGTACTTGTCTTTCTCTGTATGACTTATTTCACTTAGTGTAATACCCTCTAGGTCCATTTATGTTGTCACAAGTGGTAAGATTTCATTCTTTTTTTTTTTTTAACGGAGATTGGCTTTTTCATTCAGTATAATTCCCTTCAGGTTCATTCAAGTTGTCAGGAATACCAATAGTTATTTCTTTCTTGTTGCTGAGCAGTA
Organism: Cynopterus sphinx; assembly: GCA_030015415.1. Lineage (NCBI taxonomy): Eukaryota > Metazoa > Chordata > Mammalia > Chiroptera > Pteropodidae > Cynopterus > Cynopterus sphinx. The sequence goes on along the minus strand of CM057383.1, from coordinate 74,758,246 downwards.
TTCCAAGGTATTGCTTTTTTAACTTTGTCAATCTATGCATTTTAATTGAAGTGTTTCATCCACTTACCAATACTATCTTGCTACTTGTTTCCTAGTTGCCCATCTGTTTTATTTGTGTTCTTTTTTTCCTCTTATCCTTCTTTATTGTAGGTAAATTGATTTTTTAATGTTTAATTTTAGTTCTTCTATTCACTTTTTAGCATACCTCTATATTATTTTTTAGATGTTTTAAGAATTTCATACTTATTTAATATAATGCACTTAGAATTAATGTTATTACACTTTACATAAAATGTACAACTCTTAAAATAGTAAAATTCCATTTACCTGCTCTTCGTTTTTTGTACTAGTAAAATTGTGTCCCCAATTTTACAATACATACATAATATATCCCACAATACATTACTATTTTAATATATTTTATTAAAATAACTCAATAATAATCCTCTTTAATTTATATTAATGGAGGTGTTTTCTAGATTAATATCTTAATGCTGTGCTATGAGTCATAGGCTCTGATTTTCTGATTGAGAATTAGGCATTGTGATTGATGAAAAAATAACTTGCAACTAAAAGTATAATTGATATAACAGAATTTAAGTTATTTTTGTCTGTTGTAATTTTAGAATAATTTTCCTCCAACCTATATAAACCCCTAATCATTATTTTTTCATAAATAAGAAAACTTAAATGATACAAAAAAAAATTCCCCCTTTCAGCAAACAATTTTACTTTTCTTAGCTTTATTTTCTCACTCGCACTAGAAAAAATTCTAGATCTAAAATCCTAGACAATATTTTTTAATCAAATGCCAAGAAATATCCACCCTTACTTCAAAAAGTCTAGTCTTTCTTACACAAAGCTCCAATAGAAAACTCCTTTAAGTCTCTTTCTAATATCTAGAAATTTGAACTAGGATTTTGGAGATTTAATTTCCTAAAGCTGTATATTCATCTGCTTAAGAAATATTAGTCCTTGCTATTTGTCAGTGTGTTACATCAGACACAGTATAATTAAAAAAAAAAAAAAAGCATGATTTGAATAAAGGCACATGATATGAAACATGTCATATGAAACCTCAGGGCAGAACAATAATCAGTCTTGAGTAAAAGGTTAAGAATACCTTCTAGGTCCTTTCACTTTCTAACTTTATATTGATTAATATAATGTACAATTGGTCAGACTTTCCTTTAGAGGATTTTTGGAGATAAATATAGAAAAGGAGCAAGGTCTTTATATTAATACTTTCCCTTAGAACAATTGTATCAAATTGAAAACTTTTATCTAACTAACTCTTTCTTCCTATTTTAATAAAAAAAGAAAATAAAATCGGATTCCTTATGGTAATTAAGGACAAAACCATTATTTTTTCAAAGATGTGTTTTTCTTCATTTTGTGGAATATACTATCTTTTTTACTAGACTATGTTCGACATATCACATTGGATATGGCAAGCTTTCTTTCAGAAATTTGGAAAAATTGTATATTCTAATCCTCTATTTTTATTCCTATCCGCTGTCTTAATCTTGTCATCTACATGTACTCAATGCTACATTGAAACTGAACCTTCTGTGGTTTTCTGCTTGAATGTCATTTATTTCCTTCTCTGAATGTCTTCCTCTTTATTCTCCATCTGCAAAATATTATAGTTCTTCAACTTTCAGCTCCTGGAAAAATTTTCTTTCAACTCTCCGAGCTGACAGCAATGTTTCCTTCCTTTAAATTTACTGACGTCTGTATGTTGCTCAGTGCACATGGTAATTTGTTAAAATGTCACATGCCCTTACTTGTTAATAAGCTACTTGAGGGAAAGACTTTCTCACTCATATTCATATTTCCCACAATAAGCAACACAACATATCTTCAGAGATACTGAATGGGTATCTATCTAACAAACTAATTAATATATGTAGCTACTAATTCTAGGATTTCTTTATGAAAGACTTAGTCTAATACGCTGTACGATGTCTCTATGACATTCAGGTGGGCTAAACCGAAACTCTGTTCCAGAGGCAGGGTCAGTTTTGAAAGACTCACAAATTCTGCTCAGACAAGGACATTCCCGATGTGAATAGATAACTTGCTGGATGCATCTGCCGGCAGCTGAACTGCTGGCAACTTTTGTTTGAAGTGAAGAGCTTACGGCCCAGCTTTCATCACTGCACCTCCCTTCCATTATAATGTTTTGCCTCTTGTTTTATTTTTATGAAAGACTACAGTCTTGTCTCAGAATTTCTGGTATTATAGTACCTTAGGGAAATCTGATTATAGAGATACTCTACTCAATAGTGAAGAGTTTCAATTTGTTTCCACTGGTTTTGTCAATTCGGAACCCCAGATACCTTTGTATTCCAGTCCATTGACTAGAGCCTCCCAGCCAGACGTTGAGGCATCTGTTTCTATAGTCTTTGGAACTGGGAAAGATAAATAAGAATGTGCGGGAATTATCTGTATATTTGCTAACCACCAATTTAGATTTAAATAGACTCCCTCTGTTAGGAAGACTAATGAATTTCAATTCTCTGAAATATCCTTTGCTTTTAACAAGCAAGATGGAAGGTATCTAAAGAAAAAGAGAGAGAGAGATACACAGAGGGAAAAGCTGTGAATAATGTCACTAGAGAACCAATTATGTTCACCAGCTGGCATTGAGAAACTTGTTTCCTTTGACAAAAAAAGATTTCCATTTTAGCCTCAAATTCCTTTTTGACATTGTGTTCTTCAGGGCTGAATGACGAATCCTCCCAGACAACCTCATAAAATGTTAGAAAGGAAATTCTGAACACTATTATTATGTTTAATATGACAAAGCAATGGGCAAGAAGAGAAAAACGAGCTAAGGCTTCAACACGGCACATAGTAAGAATCAATTGAATAAAAATAAAGTGAAAATAAAACATTAAAACATTGAGATTGTCTCTCCAGCCACATAACTGAATCAATGAGATTCATTCACAACCTGGCATGACAGTGATAAAGAAACTGGTCAAGACATTTTACAGATATAAAAGTATATTTCTTTTGAAATAGTTAACAGCTATATTTCCCCGTCATATGAACTCATTTGGACCCACCTCCCCCATTTGTAGGGAACCTCATTGATTGCAACTAAGCCTGGAACTGAGTCTTTTGTGCTTACCTGGATGAGACATGGTCACTTCAGGATCTCTCAGCTGATAAGGCTTGGAAGAATGTGGTGTCACCTAGCCTTGAGCTTGTAGTAGAGGTCTTTTTTCAACTGCCAAAACCCCTGCTTAGCTAATCCTGGCTGAGTACCCTCTGTACCTCCTCTAAGCTGTTCTTTGGAGGAAATACTTGTGAGTTCAGTCTTTTCACTTTACTGCTTTAAAACCTACCTTTCCCAAGTATCTATTTGAAGTCTACAGAAATCCATAAAGTTCACTCAGATGAACCTCTGCTGAGCCACTTAAAGCAGGTCACTCCGTATCTGCTTACAATACCTTCTTTTTTCAAGGTGCCTAGAAATGTTTATTCATTAGCAACTTGCTTTCTTGATTGTGGAAGGGAGAACTTTAATATAAAAGTTAATTGTTTTTTTTTTTTCAGATGATGCCGCCCTGTGTACATCTTACAGTTTGTGTACTGCCCTATTCCAGGTGCACTATCCCCATGGACTAAATTTCAATGGTTTCTCCCTATCTGCCATCCAATCTGGATTTGAAGAGAATGGCTGTCTTGATCCTACACACAAAAATTATACATTTTTGATGTGGCTGAATTATTGACTGGATAATTATTTAATATATCCTATTCTAGGAGGAAAAATGAAGTAGTTGTTCATTTTCATGCCGTTAACTCCCCAAAGTCTATTATTTCACTGAAACTTATATTGTACTAAATGTTACAGAAATATAAAGGTTATCTAAATTACTCCTTAGCTCTGAACCTACATCAGCAGGAGAAATGTTTTACGCATTTTATTTCACATGTCTTCATCTTGAATTTACCATTGCTTCTAGGGATGCAATTTTTAGTGATGGGAGTGAACTGAAAATCAGGAAGATTTCATTAATAGTTTATATCAGCCTTCTTACTTATAAATTCTCTGAAAATATCTTAAAAATGGTTTCTTTTTTCCTTAATTAATACATATTTTAAAATAGCAGCTTTATTGAGATATGATTCAGCCACAAAACTAATTCATTTACAGTATACAATTTAGTAGTTTTAGTGTATTCAGAGTTGTGCAACCATCACCACTGATTTCAGAATATTTCATAACTTTAGAAAGAAATGTCATACCGATAGTAGTCACACCCCACACTCCACCCCCACTAGCCCTAGGAAAGCACTAATTTACTTTCTGTCTCTAGAGATTTGCCTTTCCTAGATATTTCACGTAAATGGAATCATACAATGGTCTCTTGTGACTGACTTTTTTCACTTAGTATATGTCTTCAAGGTTCATCCATGTTGTAGCAGGTATCAGTGTTTCATTACTTTTTATTGGTAAATAATATTCTATTGTATGGATATACCATATTTTGTTTATCCGTCACCAGTTGATGGGCATTTGGGTTATTGCCACTTTTTGACTGTCATGAATAATGCTGCTATGGACATTCCTGTACAGATTTTTCTGTGTGAGGACTCATGTTTTTATTCTCTTAGTTATGTACTTCTGTGTGGAATTGATGGGTTATATGGTAACTATGTTTAACATTTTGAAGAACTATCAGACTGTTTTTCAAAGTGGCTCCACCATTTTATAATCCGACTAGCAATGTACAGGTGCTCTAATTTTTCTACGTCTTTGTTAACACTTGTTATTTTCAGTCTTTTTTAATTTACCCATCCTAGTGGGATGAAATAGTATCTCATTGTGGATCTTATTTGCATTTCCCTGATGACTAATACACTGAGCATCTTTCCACGTGCTTATTGGTCATTTGCACATCTCCTTTGGAGAAATATTTATTGAAGTCCTTTGCTCACTTTTTTAATTACTATTTTTACTTGTGATAAAATATGCATAACATAAAAGTTGCTATCTTAAGTGTACAGTTTTAAGTGTACAGTTTAATGATATTAAGTACATTCTCTTCATTGTGCAACCATCACCACCACCCATCTCCAGAATTCTTTTCATATTGCAGAGCTGGAACTCTAAGCTCATTAAACATTAACTCCCTATTTCCCTCCTCTCCCTGCCACTGGTAACCACCATTCTACTTCCTGTTTCTACAAATTTAACCACTCTACGCACCTCGTGTAAATCGAATCATACAATATTTGTTCTTTTGTGACTGGCTTATTTCACTTAGCATAATGTCTCAAGATTCACCCTATTGAAGCATGTGTCAGAATATCCTTCCTTTTTAGGGCTAAATAATATTATGTTGTATGTATATATCACCTTTTGTTTATCTGTTCATCTGTTAATGGACACATGGGATGCCTCCACCCTTTGGCTACTGTGAATATGCTACTGTGAACATGGGTTTATGAATATGTGTCTGAGTCACTGCTTCCAGTTCTTTTGGATATATATCAAGAAATGGAATTGATGGACCATGTGGTAATTCCATTTTTAATTTTTTTTTAGAAACTGCCACACTATTTTCTATAGCAACTGCACTATTTTACATTCCCACCAATAGTGTACAAGGCTTACAATTTCTTCATATCCTCACCAACATTTGTTTTCTTCTTCTTCCTCCTCCTCCTCCTCCTCCTCCTCCTCCTCCTCCTCCTCCTCCTCTTCCTCCTCCTCCTCTTCCTCCTCCTCCTCCTTCTTTTTCTTATTTTTAGCCATCCCAATGAGTGTGAAATAGTTTTTCATTGTGGTTTTGATTTTCATTACCCTAATGATTAGTGAATGTATTATTCAGCTCTGATTGCCATAATAAATACCACAGACTGGGTGACTCAAACAACAGAAATTTATTTCTCACAATGCTGGAGCCTGGAAAGTCCAAGATCAAAATTCTAGTTGATTTGGTTCCTGGTGACAACTCTCTTCCTGGCTTTCAAATAGCTGACTTATCTGTCCTCACATGGAGGAAAAAAAGTGATCTTTCTCTTTATCTTCTTCTAGGGCCACCAATTTTATTGGACAGGGCCTCACCCTTATGACCTCATTTAACCTTAATTATCTCCTAAAAGCCTTTGAAAGGACACCATTCAGTCCATAGCAGTGATGTTGAGCATCTTTTTATGTACATATTGACTATTTATTTGTATAGTCATGCTCCACATAATGATGTTTTGGTCAATGGTGAACTGCATGTATGGCAGTGGTCCCGTAACATTATAATGGACCTGAAAAATTCCTATCACCTAGTAACACCATAGCACAACCCATTACTCACTTTTTTGTGGTGATGCTGGTGTAAATAAAACTACTGCTCTGAAAGTCATATAAAAGTATAGCACATACAATTATATACAATTATGGTTAATGATAACAAATGGTTGTCTTGCTGATTTATATATTTACTATATATACTTGTTGTTCTTATTTTAAAAAGTACTCTTTCTACTTATAAAAAAAGTTTTCTGTAAAACAGTATGCCATGTTATGCTGGCAGCAGCCTCATACATCTTATGTTGCTACAATTTTTGTTTGCATCATTTTCTTTTGTGCTTCATTTAATCTTATGTTGTTTTGTATAGTAACATGCTATACAGGTTTGTAGCCCAGGAGCAATAGGCTATACCATAAGCATAGGTGTATGTAGGTTATATCATCTAGGTTTGTGTAAGTGTACTCTATGATGTTTCCACAATAATGAAATTACCTAACGATACATTTCTCAGAATGTATCCCCATTGTTGAGTAGTGCATGACTATATATCTCTTTTGGACAAATGTCTATTCAGTTCTTTGTCCATTTCTTTTCTGTATGGGAATTTCTCATAGATAAATTGAATTTTGTCCTTACAGATAAAAAGAAATCAACTAGAATTGTATTTAGCAATGAAGTCAATAAAGGTTACATAAATCATGTAATCTTCAAAGCCTTTGTAAATGTCTTTTTGAGTGTTTTGTTTTGAATATTAAGATTTTCTTGTGAAGTACAAAATTTCAGGTTATGTTTACTACAATACTTTCTCCTCAATTTGTTATAGTTTTTATGATCAAATTTATCATTTGGAAAACTAATGTTGTATTGTAAGTGGCTGCTTAAAGTCACTAAGAATTATAGTGTTTTCCAAAGCCCTTAGGCCCTTTTTGTGACTGAAAATCAAGTTGTTCTTTTCTTTTTAAAAAACATTTTATTTATTTAAGATTAAAAAAAGCCAGCTCACCCATTTCTTCTACTCCCCACCTCCCATCTTTTACAACCACTAATCTATTCTCTGTGAGTATGAACTTGGTTTTTTTATTGTTGTTTTTTATTTTTATATTTCATATACAAGTCATATTGTATTTGTCTTTCTTTGTCTAATTTATTTCACTTAGCATAATGCCCTAGAGGTCTATCCGTATTGTCACAAATTACATGATTTTATTCTTTTTATGGCTGAGTAATATTCCATTGTGTGTGTGTGTGTGTGTGTGTGTGTGTGTGTGTGTATAAATTCCTTTATCTATTTATCCATCAATGGACACTTAGGTTGTTTCCATATCTTGGCTATTGTAAGTAATGAACACAGGGGTGCATACGTCTCCCGAATTAGTGTTTTCATTTTCTTTGAATAAATACCCAGAAGTGGAATTTCCAGATCATACGGTTCTATTTTTAGTTTTTTGAGGAAACTCTAAACTCCACACTGTTTTGCAAAGTGGTTGCACCAACTTACAATCCAACCAACAGTGGGTGAAGATTTCATTTTCTCCATGTCATCTCAAAAACTTATTATTTCTTGACTTTTTTTTATAATAGCCATTCTAACAGGTGTAGTTTCATTTCATTATGGTTTTTATTTGCATTTTTCTGATGATTAGTAATGTTGAACATCTTTTCATGTACCTATTGACCATCTGTATGTCTTCTTTGGAAAGATGTCTATTCAGACCTTCTGCCCATTTTTAACTAGATTTTTTTTTTTTTTTTTTTTTTTTTTTTTTGCTATTAGGTTGTATGAGTTCTCTATATATTTTGGATACCAGCCCTTCAGCCCATTATCAGATATACAATTTGCAATTATTTTCTTCCATTTAGTAGATTGCTTTTTGATTTTGTTGATGGCTTCCTTTGCTGTGCAGAGCTTTTTATTTTGATATAGTTCCATTTGTTTATTTTTGCTTTGTTATTTTTGCTTTTGGTGTCAGATCAAAAAAATCATCACCAAGACGTACGTCAAGGAGATTACCACATATCTTTTCTTCTAGTAGTTTTATGGTTTGAATTTTGACATTTTAAAACCCATTTTAAGTTAATTTTTGAGAGTGGTGTAAGATAGGCTTCCAGGTTCTTTCTTCTGCACATCTAATTTTCCCAACACCCTTTATTGAAGAGACTATCTTCTTCCCATTGTATATTCTTTGTTGTAAATTAATTGACCATGTAAGTGTGGGTTTATTTCTGGGCTCTCTGTTCTGTTCCATTGATCTATGTGTCTGTTTTTATGCGAAACCACACTGTTTTAAATACCATAGCTTTGTAATATAGTTTGAAATCAGAAAGCATCATGCCTCCAGCTTTATTTTTCTTTCTCAAGATTGCTTCAGAACTTCTACCATTTTTAATTTGGCTTGTTTGCCTTTTTGTTGTTGAGTTGTAGGAGTTATTTATATATGCTGGATACAAGCTCCTTTCTAAATATGCCATTTTCAGATACTTTCTCCCCTTCTGTGAGTTGTTTCTTACTTCTTGATGATAACCTTTAAAGCATAAAAGTTTTCAACTTTGGTGAAGTCTCATTTATTTTTTATTTTGTTGCTTGTTCTTGTGCTGTCATATCTAAGAAGTTGCTACTTAATTCAAAGTCATGAAAATGTACTCCTGTATTTTCTCTAAGAGTTTTATAGTTTTAGCTCTTACATCTAAATTTATAATCTATTTTGGCTTAATGTTTGTATATTGTATAAGATATTTCTTTTAATCCCCAAGGACATGGTAGTTCAGAATATTTTTTACTAGGTTAAATATGAAAAAAAAAATAGTAAAGAGGGTTTTTTTGGGATTTTTTTTTAGGAGTCTTTTAAAAAATAGTCACTGACTCATTGCAGACATGAGACATCACATCTATTTATAGCATCAAAAATACACCTCATCTGCATAAGCTAATTCAGTGTGTTTTATAAGAAGAGAAATTCAAACATAAGGTAACTTAGGAATGGCTGCCAATAGCAGCTGAGATAACACTCATTAAAAGAGTATGAATAATATCTTGATTGCAAATAAAATCTTGGTTTCATATTCTTAGCCCAGAATTGGCTAGACTACATATCATCTTTTAGTCTGGTTAATGGCAAAATAACTAATTAGAGTCAGAAAGAGATTAGCAAATTATTCAAGGTATCAAGTGTAGTCAAAGTGCCATTTTGTCATCGGTAATATAGTAAAGCTCATAGTGACAGGTGTGTATAATAAATAGAAACTGAAAATACTCAGATCTTGAATTGTCAAGATGATGTTTTCAAAATCAGCATCATTTAGATTTGATTTTTTTTTCTCTGAATTATCATACTGTAGAATTGGGCTTTGGTTTAACTGATATGCTAATATTTGGTGTGTATTTTCTTTTTGCTTCGCAGGATGAACAGAATCAAAAATTAAAGACAAGCATACGATACTGTGAGTTAAAGAATTATTTCTTTCCATGCATACTGCACTCTTGATCTTGATCTATTGAAAAGTATTATTTTAAGGAATAGATATTATCTTTATGTCTATGGTTCCTTAGATCTGCGACAAACCTAATGTATTAGAATCCATATCATTGTATGGCCATAATTTCTGGTTGGTTCTATCATCTTTAGGAATTTGATGGGAAACTCTCTCCTAATAATAGTACCAACAGGCTGATCATTTGGGTTATTCAAGCAAATCCCCCTTCAGTTCTTTAATAAGGTTGACATTTCCTTTTTTTGACAAATTGCCTTTTGGGATACTCCTAACAGGTTTGGAATGATGAATTTTTATCCTGGAATTCCAGAATGTTTGATGATATTAGAGAGATATCCTTACCTCTAAGTGCCATCTGGGCCCCTGATATCATCATTAATAAATTGTAAGTGTGCCAGGTATATTTCTATGGGGTTAAGACTGCTAGGAATATTCAGGCCATTTTCTGCCCACTTTTACTGATTGTTGCTATTTTTTTATTTCTCAGCTTGAAGAAGAGCATATTGTTAGGAATATTCCAGTTAAAATACCATGAGTTGACATCATTTAAGATACAGATTTGATTATTAATGCTTGAGGTTACTCATGGATTTTGTTTGTGTTATATTGATAGCAAGTGCATTAATTTATGAGGTTGTAATTGCTGAATTCACCCATCTTTCCCACGGTGAATAATCTCAGGGAGAAGTGAATCTGTCCTTGCACTTCTAGGCTGTTGCTGGGTGTCATGGACACTATCATCTCGTAATCAGTTCCACGTACTGAACCATCCAAAGCTCTCTGTGTAACAACGAGGTCTTTTGTGTTTCATATAGCATAGACATTGAAAGATTACCTGACCTTCCCTATGTTTATGTGAATTCATCTGGGACCGTTAAGAATGCTAAGTCCATTCAGGTGGTTTCTGCATGCAGTTTAGAGACATATGCTTTTCCATTTGATATCTAGAATTGCAGCCTTATCTTCAATAGCATTCTACACACTGATCAACTGTGAGAGGTACAGTCTTCTCGTGGGAAACATACCTGTGATGGGTTGGCACACATAGGTGAAATTTTATTATGCCACTCCTCAGGTTTATTCTTGCACATAATTGACTTTTTACAAATTGAAATCTCTTTTTGTAGTTACTTAGCTCCTGCTGTAACTCAAGACCAAATATAGAGTTCTGCCCAGATGTATAGCCCATTGCAGCTGTTGGTTTGGGAATACAATATTAGGCTTCTATTGCCACTGAGAACATTATAAAAGTCACATGAGCAGCTCCATCATTCTACAAATAGTGGAATCTAAACCCTGAATTTATAGTTGGTATTTTTTTTCATGGCCGGAAAGATTTTATTTCACAACTCTACCCATAATTTAAAATGGTTATATTGAACCCCATCTCAGTAAGACTGTACATGCAAAGGCAGGAGTAAAAGGAAGGATTTGATGTTGGTGCTCCTCTCTCTATGTGGAAGTCAATTGTCTCTGTTGTTTTCAGTGGAAGATGTAGACCTAGCCTTTTTGAGGAGCGGAGAAGACATTAAGCATGACAAAAAGGCATTGTTGAATGATAGTGAGTGGGAACTTTTTTCTGTGTCATCAAGATACAACATCCTGCAGAGCAGCGCTAGAGATTTTTCACTGATTCAGTTTCATGTGGGTCCTTCCCCTTCCTGTCCTTGTTGCCTACTTCTCTGAAATCTTTGGCTTTCTCTTCTGAGAAATCTCTGCTCTGTTGCATATTCTCATTCATTATTATCCAAGAACTGCCCATGCAGATGGCTCTGGACATCCACTTGAATTCTGGCTTTTCAGAGACCACAGGTTTATTCACAGATCCTGGACTTCTGCTATCAATTCTCCATGTGTGAATATGAAGAGAATGCTTTTCAGACACCAGAGACCTGAACTGCACCCCCACCACAAAAGCCTTTCAGTACATGCTAACATCCTCACTTCCAATTGCTTTTGAGAGAAAAGAAAAAAGAAAAAAAGAAAACCCACACACAACGATAAGAAATTGGGAGAAGAGTGTCTCTTCAACATTATTGTACTGTTTTTAACTTAGTAAATTATTAATTCCAGATCCAGATGCATAAAATTACCATATTATTAACTTGAATGTCTTAGGGGTTAACCTACAAAACACCCGCAGGATCCTCAGAGACCACTGGTGGTTTCCAGATCAGAGAGAATAACTTCTCTAAAAAGATGTTATGAAAACCCAAACTTCTCAGATGCACCACCAGGAATGTTCTTGGCTGCACTGTTCACAGGGAAATTTGTCCAGCAGGGTCTTGGCAGGGGGAGTGAGGATTAGGACACTGAAACTGCTTTGCACTCCCAAGACAGCCATTCTCCTTTCCCTGACCCTCCTGGCAAGCCATTCTGACATGTAGGCTGCAACAAGTTCACGCAACCAGTAGATTCACTTTATTAGTATTCAGCTCTGCTTTTCTGCACAAAGTCAGCTAGTGGTGATAGTATTTGGAAGGAGGGAGGAATCCTTTATGCCAGGTAATGATGTGACTGAAAAATAGAGACTATGGACAGATCAGGATTGCACACAGACGGATGAATTCCCCTGAAAGTAAACCTTCTGAATAAGAAGGAAAATTCAGGCTAGACTAAGGTGCTATGGTTACAATAGATAATTATATGATGAGAGGTTGTGGTGATGAAATAAGGTATTATTGAGAGCACAGATGCCCTTCCATTGGTTAAAAGTGTTGTATGCAGCTTTCCAGCAAAGCTCTCGTTGTAGTGGAGCCTCTCAAAAGGAGCTGTAGTTTGAACCTGACTAATGTATAACCCTGAGTACTAGCTAATTGCAACTCATACCTTCCTAGTAGTGAGGGTTAGGTTCTTGCCTATTCTGCTTGGGGTTTAGCAAAGCTTTCCTTGTGGCTTGTTTGTCCACTTTTTTTTAGCAAGAGAATGGGAGGGGGGATAAGAAAGCTTTTTTAATTTCAATGAGTTTCTTGGCTAAGAGTAAACACCTCATTAATTTTAAAGATATCAGCCTGCAAACATTATTAATGCAGCCCGAATAATGGAGAGCATTAAAGGGAAATGTGAGGGAGTAGCACGTGCAAGGTGGAACACAGTCACCTACCAAGCACTCTGGAGAACGCTACACACACCATTACCTACACTGCACGGAGATGAACAAAGGCAAAAGATGGGGCTAGCAAACAGGAGCATGGGCGTGCACTCTCGCGCTCTCGCGCTCTCCCGCTCTCCACCCCCCCACCATAGTGCAGCCATTATTTGTAGAGACATGTCACCTTTAACCCTCAATATTAATTTGCCTTTTTAACAGTGGCAAAAGGGTTTCTATGTACTAGCTCCATTTTCAATGTGATGAGCTGAGGCAGAAACGATTTCCCTGGATCTCAGGACACAGGGACCCAATACTTTGTTCTCTTCACTGCCATGCTTTTTCTCCATTTACTGGAGGTGGGCAGAGATACATTTTACGCTCTCAGAGCTTTTACTTCGGTCCCTTTGCCCTGGTGGCTATGGTGGGTTATCCAGCTGGGCTAGATTCCACCCAGGCCCTCTGGAACAGAGTAGGGAAAGAATCCTGAATAGAGTCATAGATCATATTTGATAGGACAGGGAGCCAGGCTCGGGAGCTTAAAGAAGATTCAGTGACTACCACAGTTCTTTGCTTCCCTCAAATTCTTTCAGCCTCCATGCTTCCCATTCCTGCTATATGCACCATGGCTGGGCTCATGTTCTCTTACTTTGTATCAGACATACTGTTCTAAATTTAGCAACTGAGGCATCCCAACATCCTTCAACAGCCCTTGGCCAATGATGGGAAATTTAGAGCCCAGTTCCATTTGAACTTTATGCTCGCCAGGTTCCTGACAGCAAAAGCCATCTCCCTCTTAATCTAATCACCAGCTGTGTCCCAGTCCAGGATACCCAGCAGGGAGTTGGGGAGAGGTGAGGCAGACAGGAGGAACAATGATCTATTTGAAATATGTCATTGCTCTGGGCCTTCTGTACACTGCTGCCATTGAAACAAAATCAAATGTTCTGGATGCCCTGTTTGTTTCAGCTAATGTGCAATCATATCTCCTGGCTCTAGGACACGTATTATTTATTAAAGGGCACCACTGATGTCTTAGAGTCAGGCTGCATTCCACAGGGGGCCCAGAGCAGAGGTACTTCTGCCTATAAAGATATCTGTGTGCAACTGGGCACCAGATCCAGCAGCCATGGAAGGGGACATTTCCTTCAATATATTATTGGAGGTGCTGGTTCCCAGAAACAGCAGGGTAAGCATTCAATTTCTGTGTGAAAGTTTTTTTGTTTGTTTGTTTTGTTTTTAAAGAATGAGGGTAGAAGTGGAAGGAGGTAGGAATAAAATTTAAGAACTCATAATGGATGGAAAATGGGCAGCTGTGGGAACTAAAGTGAATCCAACCATAGATCTCACACTAAGTAAAGTGTTCATTTGGGCAAGAATTGGGGGGCCCCCAAGGGACTTCTAGAAAAATGCTGGGGGCAATTGGGAAAGAAAGGTGCCTCATTTAACCTCTTTTGTTGACATAATTTTCCTTTCTAGTTTAGAGTAATTTTGTGGAGATATCTATTGAATGCATCTCATAAACTTGATAGAAGATCCTTGTGAGTGCCAGATGGACAGTGGAAAAGAGAGATAGAGATAGATAGATAGATAGATAGATATATATATATATATATATATATATATATATATATATATATATATATATAGAGAGAGAGAGAGAGAGAGAGAGTATTTAGAGCCCTAGAAATATTTTCAGAGTTACTCAACTAATCCTGGAATCATGGACTCTGCTCTTTCTCATCTAACCCGAGCTATGGTCCAGATTTAAGAAATTCTCAATCTAGTACGAGGATCTTACTGAAATGGCAGCAACTTTCCCATTCTTTCTGAATTAAGAATGTTGGGAGGGGCTTGGGAGAAGGGGAAAATGGGCTTTGGTATGAGCCGTGAGTTTGGGCATCAAAATTTCAACTATGTCATAAAGACGGTCATGCAAAATTGAGTACTGGTGGGGTCTACCATCAAGGAGGCAATTAGTGGCTAACCTTGGGGCCTATTCCATCTCCAAGGAGCTCTCCACACACACATTCTGAATTAGATTGATCTCTTTCATTAACAACAATAGGCTCCAAAATACCTTTGTGTACTTATTATTACCTGGCTTTAATGGATAATGAAATTGTGGCATAATATTGCTAACACCTGAAGGGTGTCTAATGGAGAACATGGACTGAAACTAAAGTGCTTTTTCTTCCCTTTCTGTGGAATTTAAAGGCACCAGCTTCTTTAGTCCATTAGAAATGATGAGCTCTAGGTAGGGGCAGTTTCGCAGAGAGCAGTGTCTCACTGAGTTGGTGACATCCCTTCCCCCCAGAATGAGCCAAGGTTGCTGCCTCTGGCATGGCCTCAGAGGGCTGACCTCAGTAGGAGAGCCCCCATTTGGTCTAACTCCATGATCCCCCCCCCCCATAGAACTACTATGCAACTCAGCAAATATCTTTTGAGCTATCATCTTTGACAGGCTCAACAGTAAGCACTAAGACACAAACATGAATAAAACAAGGCTCCTGATACTGTTATATGCCTCAAAATCTTCCCAGGGAGACATAATAACAATAACCACAAATGGAGCATTTTCTCTATGTCAGGCACCATTTTAAGGGCTTGAACATATAATCCGCACTTTTGTATGAAGTGGGTGCTCTAAGTACCTGCAGTTTTACAAATGACTGAATTGGGGTGCAGAGAAGTTGTGTAACTTACCCAAAGCTACAGTGTGACTGGTGGAGCTTAGAATTGAACTCAGGCAATCTGACTCCAGAAACTATGTGCCTAATTCTATATGATTATTACACAAAATTAAACGTAATCCCATATATTTTAGCCCATTCTTTGGCATCTGTCCACTGTGTTCCTAGTGCTGCCATAACAAAGTACCACAAACTGGCTGACTTTAAACAACAGAAATTTATTCCCTTACAGTTCTGGAGGCTAGAAGTCTGAAATCAAGGTGTCAGCAGGATTGGTTCCTTCCCAGGCTCTGAAGGAAGATCTGTTCCTTGCCTCACTCCTAGCTTCTGGTGGATGACTGTGATTTTTGGCATTTCTTGGCTCCTAGATGCGTCATTCCAATCTCTGCTTCTATTGTCATATGGCCTTCTCCTTTGTGTCTCTTCTCTTCTTTAAAGGAAACTAGTCATATTGGATTAAAGGCACACCTTTTCCAGTAAGACCTTATCTTAACTAACTAGACCTGCAATGATCCCATTTCCAAATAAGGTTCCAGGAAGGACAGAATTATTGGGTGGTGGGGGCGATTATTCAACCTAGAACAGTCTGCCAACCTCTGGCTTCCAAAAATTTATGTCTGTCCCACATATAAAATACATTCATTCTAGGACAATAGCCCCAAACATCTTAACCCATTTCAGCACCCACTCTAAGACCAAAATATCATCTAAATATAAACTTAAAAATATCCAAATCTCAGCATCTAAATCAGGCATAGACTCTGGGTATGGTCCATTCTGAGGTAAACTGGAACCCTGTTCCTTTGACTACATCTGGTTTCTTTCCACTTAACCAATGCGCTTACCTGTAGTTTTCTTTAGGGAGGTATTCTTTTATTTTTCATCCCCTTCATGTAATAGCTGTCATGAAGTCTTTAGTAGGTCTTCTGCTCCTACCCACCAGAGTCAGCAGGTGTGTTCACCCTCCACCCACCATCCCATATGGCTAGATCACCAATAGTCTAAGCTGGGCCCACAGTACAGTACCCCTGTGGACTCTGACCACTTGGCTCCCTTCTTACTGCCCCCTCCTAACCATAGCCAGTTCAGTCACAGCATGATGAAGGGAGCTGAAGAGGTGAAGGTTAATGACAGTTCATTTTGTTGTTGTTTTTATTGTTGATTGCACTTCGGTAGAAAGTGTTTTAACGAAATTATTGCAAAGCAGTGAGTGTTGCTTTGGTTTGTGTATTTGCAGCCAATTATGTTCAATGTGAAAGACAACAGCCAGGCTGCAATCTGCCAAATGGCTCTGGCCTGTCAAGCTCCACTGAGTCGGTATCTACACTCAGTCCCGATGGCTGTGGTGCCCCAACTCTTATCAGCAAGATAATGTCTGGTCTTACCCAGCCAAGCCATTCCCTTGCCACCTTCTGTACCATCCTTGGCCTCTGTCTTGGTTCATTTATATGTGATTCTCTTCGAGAGCAGGTGATAGGGTTGAGGGAGAAGAACCCTGACCTCAACTCAGATGTCTGGTCAGACCAAGAGTTATAGCTATGCTGTGTGAAAAAAGAACATTGGGTTTAGGATCAGTTCTGTTACTTACCTTACTTAAGGGGGCTGAGATTTATTTGTTAAAATTTATAATGTGGGGATATTATATTAACTTTCAAGTTTGTAGTGAAGATTTAACCACATAACACACATTAAAGCGTCTAGTGTACTCTCTAACATATAGAAAATTTTTAATCGTTTTGTGAATCAGAGAAAATCAGGGAGATTTCAGACATCATTTTTTCCCCAAATTTGATGACAAAGGCTACAGTCCATTCACTTTTTTCAGTAAACATTTATTGAGTATCCACTATAAAATAGGTCTTATCTCTGACTCTGTGAGGGATTATAAAAAAGTCGCTGCTTTCACCCTCAAAAGGGCCACCATCTGGTGAAGGAAGGAGCCCCGTCATTCCCTGGTTTCTCCCCAGGAAGGATGAGAATAGTTTGTGTTTATTGAAGATACTTCTTCTCACCATCTCAGAGAAGCTAGATATATATATATATAAAAAAAAAAATGACAGCAACAATCATAATAATTAAATGAGACTAATTCCCAGCTATAAAAGCCACTTAGCATCTCTTTGTGTCCAGCCATACTATGGTCATCACTGGATTTCTTCAACTGGCCCCTGATGTCTTCAGCTGGTCCCTGATGCAAATTCATTTTCCTTTTCCTCCGGCTTTGTGCTCCTGGAGACTTGAGGCAGGACCTGCAGAGATAGCCATGTTTGGCCAGTAGGGGACCAGGGAGCAGTGGCAGGAGATTGGAGTGAATGGGGCGCTTATCTCTCTGTGTTCCTTTTTGTGGAGTTGCCACCAGGCTGAATGTGTCCTTAGGAGGAAGATACAACTCCTGTCCGGCAGCCCTCTCCACACAGCTTTTCCCCTCAGTTCCCAGTCACAATCCCAGTCCCTGGCCCCTTCATGTGTTTTAAAAAAATTATTGCAGAGGTAGGAACAGCTTACCCAGTCCACTCAAATCTCTGGGGCACTGCCCTCCTTCTTGTGGTTTTATGCCCTCCCACACCTTATAAACAGCCTATTAAGCCCTCCTCAAATGTCACAATTTAATTGTGCTACTCCTGCCCTGACTCTGACAGATACACATGTGCTAAGGAGCTTGCGTTCTAAGTAAAAAGATAGACTAAACCAAAAATAATACAATATGTTACATAGTAAGTGGTTTAAGAAGAAAGATTTTGGTGTAAGGCCTGGTTTTAAAAGTTTCTCACTCACCAGCTATGTGAGTTTTGAAAAGCAATTCATCTTTATGAACCTCAGTTTCCTTATTTGTAAAATAGAGATAATAATATCCAGCCCTTAGAGTTGCTGTGAGGATTGAATAAGATAAAACATATGCAACATTTAGTCTGGTGCCTGGCAAACAGCAAGTGCTAAATAAATAGTAGCTTCTTAATTTAATTATTAATATTAATATTAGCTCTATGTAAAAGTTTTAAATATTTTTCCTGCTTTCTAAAACACAAAATAGTCTCCTATTTCTAAACTGCATAGATTTTTCACATTATATAAAAAATTGGGATTTCAGGGTGAGTTCTTAGCTGTGGGTTTGGCCAAGCATTAGTCCATCAACTTAAAACTTTTTCTTTTCAACAGATAACTTGTCCCTGGCCAGGTAATGATTCACAGTTGTCCACTGGTCTACATCATGAGCCTGCTGATTCCCAGCATCTTCCTCATGCTCGTGGACCTGGGGAGCTTCTACCTACTCCTGACTTTCCATGCCAGGATTGTGTTCAGGACCAGCATACTGGTGGGCTACACTGTCTTCAGGGTCAGCATGTCCGACAAGATGCCATGGAGCGCAACAGACACCCCTCTAATTGGGAAGCAGCCTCGAGGTCACTGGACACCCACCTTATCTGACTCCTGTCAAAGATCTGCTGTTGCACTTCAGATCGGGGAGGGAAAAGCCCCCAAGGCTGCAGCTAATTCCACCTCTTCCGGTTCCTTCCCTCAGGGGTCTTCACAGTCTGTAAGGCCTTCTTGGTTTTCAGCTTATCTATATCCATCTTGTTGGTCAAATTTCTTCACAAGGAGCGGTACAGTTGGCAGGAGTGGCCCCTCTTGTGTCTTCAAGGAGACACTGATGCTGATGGGCCTAGAGTGAATCACGAGGCCCAGCTTGCTGGGATGACAGGTTTGTGAAAAGCCCTGAGGTCCCTACCCTGTCTTGCTTTATCACCCTCAGCATGAGCTCCCATTGGTGAAACACCAAGTCATGTGTCCAGATGTGTGAAAATTTGAAACACCTGCTTCTTAGCCTCTGCACTGCATTTTACATGACCTCTCCGGAGACAGAAGGCCGCCTCCTGCTGGCTTTCCAGAAAGCCTCATTTTAGCTCGGAGGTCATATCCTTAATCCCCTTAGCTTGTTGCTTGTTTTATTTTCTAGGTTCAACCAAAAACATAAAGTGACTGAGCTATTGACTCCAGAACAGTAGTGCCACATGCAATGTGTGTATATATCTTTAGGTTCTAGTAGCTTAATATGGAAATGTTTAAGAATGATCCCAGCTACTAAAGCTGAAACGGAGTCAACACGGGCTGCCCCCCAGCTCAGAAAGTCTCCTAGATGGATTTAGCCTAGACTCCTTACAAACACAGTTCTGCCATGTTCTCTGAGGCTTCCTTCAGCACAGTCTTGCCTCCTCACAGTAGGTAGGGAGAGAGTCACCAACTCCAACTCAACCTGCTGCCAAGTTTTGCCCATAACCTTTCTTAACAGATGAGGCCATTAGCCTCAGTGGGAAGTCCAGGCAGACTTGGATTACACCTCGTTCACTTAAGATATTTTTCTCTCGTGTAGAGTTCCCTGTCTGTCAAGACCACCAGGCTCAGTCAGGGACCCTGAATAAAGTCTTATTCCAGCTTTGATCTATCAGCAACTACTTACAAACCCAGGACCAGGCTGACTAGCCTTCTTGGAATGCTTTGACCATCTGCTCTTTCAAGGCTACATTGTCATTTTGGGACTCTACGCCATCACTCTGTGCTCCCTCTGGGTGCTTGGAGTGGCTTGTGAAGACGGAAGTTGGCTGGTCTCAGCCCATGTGCTCTCACAGCACTTGGGGAAGTCTGAAATTAGAGGGGAGAAATGGTGGGTTAAAAAGCTCTCCAGCCCCCATTGCCTCTTTTCATTCAGTCCATGTATGCACATGTGAGCTATTGAATGACCCAGGAATAGTGTGGTCATGATAAAAATGCACAAACAGTACAAGATATACAGTGAAAAATATGCCTGACTCCTTATTTGAGTTCACTCCCCAAAAGTGACCATTATTAACATCTCAGAAAATATCTAGGCACATTCTAGCATACATGTATGTTTTAGCAGTTTTTTTTTTTAAGTGTAATAGCCCTCCATTTCCCATTCCTTGCTTAGTTACTTATTTAGTCAGTCATTTAACAAAATCTTTATTGAGTGTCAAGTTCTAGGCATTGTGTTAGGCACACCAGAAAATACAAAATAAGTTAGTCCCAGATCATTCTTCACTTGACTTGATTCCTGAGGTCAACCTTGTATAACACAAAACACAAAATTCCACCATATCAGTATCCTGAAGATCTTGTTCCACTATCCCAGTTGAGTTCATCTTCCTCTGTGCTGCCTCAGCAATGCATTACCATTGTACTGGGAATCAGGTGCTAAGGCTTCCAGGCCCAACCTAGCATATTTAGTCAATACACACTATGGGTAAGGCATTGAACTGGGAGATAGGCTTAATGCATGGCCCTTGGTTCAAGAAATTTACAATCTGCTCTCTTTGTATTAGTCTGCTTGGGCTGCCATAGCAAAATACCACAGACTGAGTAGCTTAAACAGAGATTTATTTTCCCACAGCTCTGGAAGCTAAGTCTAAGATCAAGATGATGGCAGGGCTGGTTTCTTCTGAGGCTTCTCTCCTTGGCTTGTACATGGCTTCACATGGTCTTTCCACTGTGTGTGTACCTGCGTTCACATTTCTTCTTGTTAAAAAGACAATAGTCATATTGGACCCACACTAATGGCCTCATTTAACCATAACTATTTTTTATAGACCCTATCTCTAAATACAGTCATATTGTGAAGTACTGGGGGGTTAAGATTTCAGCATATGAATTTTGGGAAGACACAAGTCAGTCCATTACACTGATGTGATTGTAGAGGCTGACAAATCCAAAAATCTTCAGGGTAGACCAGCAGGCTGAAGACCCAGGGGAGTGCTGTGGCTTGAGTCTAAAGGTAGTTTGCTGACAGGGTTTCCTTTTCTTCTGGATAGTTCAGTCTTTTCTTGTTAAGGCCTTTAAATGATTGGATGAGGTCCACCCACGTTTTGAAGGGTAATCTGTTTTATTCAAACTCTGATTTAAATGTTAATTCTATTTTTAAAAAAATACCTTCAGAGAAACATCTAGAATGTTTAACCAAATATCTAGGTACTGAGGCCTAGCCAAGTTGACACATAAAATTAACTATCACATTCCCAATGGCCCCTCAGCTTTCTACGCATGCCTACAGCTATTTGTCCAGAACAAAAGAGCTCTGATCACCTGGCATTTGAGTAACTAATCAATTTCTGACTCATACTCTTCAGTAGCTAAATCTGTAGTAGGTCTATATTTTGTCTTCATAATCTGAATCCTAAGGTTAGAATTCAAGCCTTCCATGAAATTTCCTTCCCCTTATACTTGACTTTCTTCACTTCTCGTTCTTCCTATTATAGAGTCTTCAGTCTAGCCAAGCAAGCTTGCTTTCCACCCTGTTCAGGAAAGGCTTTGTTTATACCTCTACTTTTAGTTGGCATCCTCTTCTTTATTTCACCAACCTGTATGTCGCAGAGAACCCTGCTCAAAACATCCTTATTCCCCCCACCTTTTTCATCGGATCATCTCATGACTCTGTTCCTCTTCTTGATCTTTAGTCTGACATTACCTTTATCCCTCTCCCTCTGAACATTTTTATAGCTCTATGTGTGTTTGTGTGTGCATGTGCACCATTTGTCAGATAGATTACATAATACTAGAATTCGAATTTTGTTTTCCATTTCTAGTTTATCCCTCATCTCTGCTTAGGTCCAGATAGAGTTTTGCTTATGGTGATTCTTCAATAACTATCACAGAACAACTTCTTCTAGCTCTTTGATGATGTTGGACATATTTCTAGTGTGTTTTCCCAAGTCTAAAGGACAAAATCTACCTGAGGTCAGATACCCAGTACCTCAGCATCACCCACTCAGGGCAGCCATCAGGAGTTGATGGGTAGAAGAACCCAGTGGGTTAAATTACAGTCATCTCTCCTAATGCTGCCGCAAAGGACACAAAAGTCCAAAGTTGTTTTCTAGAAACTTTTCCCAGCACTAAAATTGCCTTAAAAAAAAAAATCTGCTCCCCTTCACTCCCCCTTGAAGAAAAAGAATTTAAATTCAAACAGCCTTTACCTGCATCCTCCCTCTCTCATTACCTCCCAGTTAGTGCTCAACGCCAATTGTCCATGAAATTCCACTGCTGCTGTTAATGAAATGAGGAACATAAGAAGTTTGTGAACAGGAAGTGTCCATCAAACATTCACCCGTTTCCCTCCTCACTTCCTACTTTCTGCTACTGGCTTCCTCTGCCTGACCTGCTCAGTTAACCTCTCAATTGATCCCTATATCTCTCTTCACATCTTCAGTTATGAAAGAAAGAAAAGGTCTGCAGTGAACTCGCTACTATGGAGTCTCCTTTCTTTCTAACCATGTCTTGGAGAAAGCACCTGATTTGGGCCCTGGCTCTATCACTGTTAGCTGGGGACCTTGAGCGTAACTTCTCAGAGCTTCAGCTTACCCTATCTGACAATGGTGCTGCTTATACTTACTCTACCCATATTATATAAATTGTGGGATTAGAATAAGGTGATGTATTTTATAGCACTTTGAAAAGTAAGTACAATCACAAAATAAAAACAAGACCTGCCTTCTATCAACAGATGGATTTATCTGTAGTGTGAGATCCTGCTTTAGCTACCTCTGTCAGAATCCAGTTATGGACTCTAGTTCTCCCCAAAAGTGTCTTTATTCCAGGATCCCAAAGCCAAGGGCTAAAGCCATCACATGCTTCCTTGTAGGGGATTTAAATGGTAGGGACTGCCAAAGGGACTTTCCCACACGACCCCTCTTTCCCAGGTCCTTTATGTCAGCCTATAAGAAGCTACCCTTCAGGACTGAAGCTGGGCCCCAGTATGACTCTCCTCTGCCCATGTGCCAAGTGACCCTGATCTCAGCATAGCAGCCAGGAACTCATTCTAAGCCCCAGTATCAGGTGTGCAACCTGAAGCAATGCCATTATTAACAAATAGTACTAGAGATCTAGATCTTCCTGGAATGGTGTCTCTCTCCAGTGGAAGGAAGATGGGGTGTCAGCAGCCCTTACTTACAGAGCATCTTTAGCTCAGCCCCTTCAAATGTTTATAAATTTCATGATTCGTATTTCATAGGGGAAAGAAACAGAAACAGAGAAAAAATGGGATTTTCCCAGCTGTGAATGCTCCTGCCATCTGCTGTTTCCCAGAATCTAAGGTAGTTTCAGCACTCACCAAGAAATCACAGCTCCAATTCTGGGGATTTCACTGATGTCTAGATAAAAAGTTAGTTAAGCACAGCCCGGGGCTAGACAGGCAGCCCTCTGTTCATCATTACATTTCAAAATAACTTCCAAGTGCTGCTGTTATGATCTCCCATAGCATCCACAGCCTTTTGCATGGCCATTATTTAGGTGGCAGAAGGACTCACTCTCCTCCCAAAACATTCCCATTTCCTTCTTGGGTTGTGCTAGAGGTAAAGCGCTTTTATGGTTTAGAAAGCTGAGCCCCTCCCTTCTTACATGTCTGCAACCCATCCATCTCTTGTGGTCTGGCTTTAAGCCTGAATGGGTAAGACCAGGGAGCACACCAAGATGCTGCCAGCATGAAACTGCCCCTGACAGAATCTGCCCTCTTCTCAGCACAGCCTCGAGGGTTTCTTGATCCTCTTACTTACCAAGGATTTAACGATATATCTACAGGCAAGGTCAATAGAAGCGGGTAGAGCTTAAATTTTTACCCTACCTGTGACTCTGTGGTATCTGGAAAACTTTAGATCTTGGGTTTTCAGGTAATGAATTCCTCCACCAAATTCTGGATGGTGGGTTGTCACCCCAGGGCAGAGACCCTTGTTTTCATGCTCCTTCCAGAAAGGCTATGCCTCCCTTCCTGCATCCCCATTTGTGTTCTGAGGCCCATTTCAGGCATCTCCCTGTCCTATTCCCTGGCTCACACTCCATCTCAGCAGCCAGAACCTCTCAGTCCTGAGTTATTTACCTGCCGAGACAGTAAGAGCTTCGTAATTAGCTGAGCAGCAGCATGGAGGCTTTTATGAGCAGTCACACCCCCCACCGCACTCTGGGGTTTGTAATTGAAATGACCCACACCAGTGATTAGATTAGGGGGCTGAGCTGCTCAGCATGCTGCCCCCAGCCCCCTCCCTCATCTTGTCAGGGGGGTGATGTAGTTAAGTTTGTGCTTCATTTGGCAAGGCCGTAAAGCAGGAAGTGCAGGGAGAGTTTCTGCAGGGTGGAAAGGAACTGCTGGGCAATGGGCAGGCTCTGTGTCAGGCACCAGACTCCAGATCTGGAGGTAGGGGGAGCCCCCTGCTGCCCCTTCACCTTGGTTTCACTACCTCTCCCTCAGCCTAATGCCAGGGTGCAAAGACCTGGAGCCCTCATAGGCCTAATGGGATTATCAGCCCTTCGCAGTGTCACTAGAGACCAGGCTGCAAGTGGACAGCCAGCTTTTGGGCACCTTGCCAATTCTCTCTAGAGAACTCCAAGCCAAGATCATGGAAGCCAAGGTGCTGTTGACAGTTCTTTTTCTCTCCACCTCCCTGCTTAATCTTGGCTTTTCAGCTCTTCCCCATACAAGCTTCCTTCTCGACCTCAATCCCACTCTCCTGCTGCCTCCTCCCACTATCCAACTCCTTGAGCACCAAGACTGAATTTGGTCAAGTTGCACAGTAGCTGAAGTTTACCTAAATTTCCTCCTGTTCCCTCCTCTTTTCTGCCTGCATCTACATAGGGACCTATGTCACCACACTACCCAAATGACCCCTCACTGCTGTTCTCTTCCCAAGTCGACCTTCCCAAACCTTATGCACAAAACCAATCAAAATCCCTCACTTATGCTGATTTCTAGATAGTCATTTAAAACTCAGCTGTTTTCAAGTACAAAATGGTGAGCAGGGTCATGCCAAATTCCCAGCTGGGGCACATGAATGCCCAGAGGGTCTCAGCAGTGTGCCAGGTACATTCAAAGGCCCAGAATGAACATGGCTCATCTAGGGTATTATTTTTACTTCATATAGTATTGTTAGTCAAATTATGTACTTTCTTTTTTTAGACGAGGCAACCCTAGGTTGACCTCACAGATTGCAAGGACCTTGTCAGCTTACAATTCTTTATTTTGTTTTTTGTGTTTTTTTTTTTTACAACTACAGCACCTGGTCTTCCTCGGTGGTCCTCCATCCAAGTAATAACCAGGCCTGACCCTACTTAGTTTCAGAGATCAGCTGGGATTGGGCTTGTTCAGGGTAGCATAGCCATAGACTAAATTATGTACTTTCTTATGAAAATAAATATTGATATATTTTGGTAAAGAAGAGAAAATTAGAATTAATATAAAACTTGGGATTTTATGGAAACAGGGGATGGTACTACTTTGGTTATGCTTCTGCTTTAAAATCTAGTACATTCATAGAAAATCTGAGGTATAGTAAAGCTAACAGATGAGGAGACAATTGCCACTGAAAAGATTGTTTATTTCTTATAGTTCCCAAGAGGAGGGGACATGCCATGGGGAGTGGGGTAGGATCCTCATGAGAAGACACTGAGGTTTTCAGATAGAGCAGAAGAGAGAGGGAAGGAGGAACTGTGGGTGAGAGTCATCACTGTGGTTTCCCTGGAAGGAACAGGCGAGGCAGTTTAAGCAGGTTTGGGATTGGCCAGTTTGAATAATTTCAATGGGCTCTGGGGCATAGGACTATCCCTAGTTGTCTGGTACCTGGCCTTGGGGTGATTAGAGGGATAGTGTCCTGAAGTATGAAAACCTAATATAACAGGTGTTTAGGAGTGTAGGCTCTGGATTGGCTGGTTTGCATTTGAGAAGTAAGCTGATGGGTGAGTTGTCTGCTCTCTCTCATAGCTGGCTAACCCTGGGAGGGGCAGCCCCTCCAGAGTCAGCAAGGCCTCAGATGTCAAAGAATACAGAAAATAAAGGGCAGGGTAATGCAGCCCATCTGAATATCCCAGCAGCATACGATCACTTTTTTTTTTTTTTTTCTGTGTACTTCAATGGAAATGGGCAAAATAAGTCAATGAACTAATTCTAAATGTAAGAATGTTGGGTCTAGTTTTAGAAGGTGTGAGTTTGAATTCCGCTCAACCACTCATGAGGTTTATGACCTTGGCCGAGTTGCTGAGTTGCCTCAGAACCTCAGTTTTTCTCCTCATCTGTAAATTCTGAGAGAGATATTTCACAAAAGGTGTGTGAGGACTGAGTGAAATATGATTTATAAAGTGCCCAGCATAGTGTCTTTCACTAGAGACATTCAGATCACAATTATTACTATTACTCACCACCTTGCTGCAAGGCTGTTCTAAGAGGCCAGAGAGATCATGCATGTGAAAAAGCTGTCAGCGCTAAAGATTTCCTACTCAAAGCCTGGTCCCTGGACCAGAAGCCTCAGCACCACCTGGGAACTGGTTAGAAATGCAGAATCTTGGGCTTATCTGGACCTACTGAATTTGAATCCGAATTCTAACCAGCTCCCAGAGGGTTCATTTGTACACTACAGTTAGAGAAGCATGCTCTAAAGAACAATGTAGGTAGGGGAGGATGGTGAGAGTTCCCGGAGGGCGCTGCATGGCAGGCCTGGGGGCTAGGGGTTCAGGGACAGTACAGAGTCATATGAGCTCGCCTCTGCTACCCAGGCAGCTGGGCCCGCGGGGCACCTGCCAATCACTGCACTCCACTTGGTAATCTGCCCTCCCCACAATCAGAGCAGTCAAGCACTCTGTGCAGCTGGGCAGCTGAATTATAGGCTGTAGGCAGGTGGCGGAGATGGCTCTATGTGTGCCGTCCAAAGAGAGAGGGAGTGAAGAGAAAGAAAGGCCCCTTCCACTACCCTCTTTTCCCCTCATAGCAGACACCCTCTTCTCTGGAGAACCAGGCTGCCCCAGTCAGCGATCAGGTGCCCCTTTACCCCAGAGCCCACTCACTACAGGGAGAAATCCCTGAGCCCTCCTGCCTGCTATGTCATGGCCTCAGTACCTCCAGGGACTTCAGTTTTGTGAATCTCTCCCTTTGTGTGACAAGTTTCCTCTAACTGACTTGCCTCCGACAGATGTAGCCTCTTAGTTCACCCAAACCTTCTCTCCCCAGAGCTTGAGATTGAGAATATCAGGCGGAGGAAGACCTAAGACTGGAGGGACCACACTGCAATCATCCTTCCTGTATCTCTGGCAGCTAGTACCAGCCTGGCCCGGAGCATGGGCACAGAGGGTTCTGGTACATGCACCCCAGCTTCCCTGAAAAAAGGCCAGCCAAGCTGCAGTGGGGGAAATACCTTGCTACCACCTCATAACAAAGCACTGGGTGTTGGGGGTGGGAAAAGAACCCCAGGCGACAGGATAGGCCATGCTGCTGTCACCACCACTCATTCCCCTGCCTCCCAGCGGGACCACTGCTGGCAGGAGGAGCCACTCAAAGCTGACGTTCTGTCTCTCCATCAGGTCCCCAAGGCTGCCCAGTGGCCTGCTCTCATCGCCACCTTGTCTCAGCCCCAGTCCCTGAGAGGAATGAAAGCTCTCTCCATCTCCCAGACCTACCCCTGCTGGTGATATTTCAAACACCCATTAGGTTTTTATAGGTGATGCTTCCAGGAACATAGGAGGTGGCTCTGAGGCTGCAGTCCAGGCCCTTAGGTCTCCCTACAGCCTGCTCTTCCTTCTGGCCACTTGGCCCATCTTCCCCTGCCTTCTTGCCTCTCAGCCACCATAACACTCTCCCTGCAATCTGAACTTGACACTGACGGTACCTGGGCAGAGTCCAGGCTTGTTACTATAGCTTTGCCTCTTTGGCTGTAGGCTGTGTGTGTGTGTGTGTGTGTGTGTGTGTGTGTGTGTGTGTGTCTGAGGTGGTAACTAAAGTTGGAGAGGAACAAGATCAGCCTATTCAAAGGTATCATTTTTGTAGATGAGGCTAAGAGAGGAAACAATAAACCCAAGATAATGATGGATAGGATGGTAATGACATTGATTACTGCTAGCTCCTACCTACAAAACACTTGCTATGTGCCATTTACCATTTGAAGGCTTCTCATATTGTATCTAATTTAATCTTAATGGGACAGTAAATTTACCAACATAGAAACCACAATCCAGAGAGGTTACATAACTTGCCGGACATCGCACAATGAATGAATGAAAGAACAGAATTTGAACTCAGGATTATCTGATGTAACATCTAGTAGCTTTCGTATCTAGATGTATCTACTATTTGTAGTGTTTAGAGATGTGGTGATAATAATAAGTGCTCCTTCTGTCACAGGGAGTTGTGGTAGTTAAATGAGCTGTAAAGGTAAAGAATTATTATTCTCAAATACAGAGCCCAGAGGAGAGCTGGGGTCTTCTGCTTCCCAATGCCTTGTGCTTCCTTTGAGATTTATCCTGCTGGCGAAGAAGCCCTAGCCCCAGTGCCCTCAAGTGAGGAGACACACACGCTGTCCTGGACTAGAATCCTGAGGACGCCATCTGCTTCCTGCCCAGGCCGAAGGGAAGAAGTGGAAAGGGCAAGGGAGGAATCTGAAATGGGGTTGGGCAGCAATAGGTCAAGGCTGGGCAGGCAAGGTCCAGATTTGAGGTGGTAGCTGGAGAAGGCTGGCATTTTGGAGCTGTTGATAAGCTGTGCTGATCTAGGAAAGCAATGGGGCTGGTTGGAGGGTGGAGTGGAGGAGGTAGGGAGTTAGGAGGGGATTATGCACCCAGCACTGAGGGAATTCTGTTTCAAGAAAGATAAAGGGGAGAGAGGCATTTAGGCCTAAATTCAAATCCTGTCTCCACCATTTAATGGCTTATTGACCCCCCCGCTCAAGTTAAATAATTCTGAGACTCAGTGTACTCATTTGTAAAATAGGGATAATACTGTCCAACACCTAGGATGAAGGCTCTGCCAGTTTATAAAACATTTAATAGTTGCTCACAAATTTGGTCCCCTTCCCTTTCCTGAATCTTGCCAATCACTTCTGACTAGAGGACTCTGGGCGATTTACTGAATTTTCTTTATAGTAAGAATCAGGAATAACAACAGCAGTGACTACAATTTCCATTCACTGCACATGTACTATGTGAAAGGCACAGTGCTAAGAATCTTACTCATGTTGTCTACGGCCATGCCACCTGGAATGTACCCGATCATGTCTGACCTCAGAAGCTAAGCAGGGTCGGGCCTGGTTAGTACTTGGATGGGAGACCACCTAGGAATAACAGGTGCTGTAGGCATTCAAAAGAAAAAAAAAAGAATCTTACTCATGTCACCTCATTAAATCCTCCCCAAAACTCTGTAGTAGGTGCCAGGTATCCATCTTGCCAAGCCCTAGAGAGGCTGAATGACTCATCTGAGGCATGAAGCCAGAAAGCAGTAAAGCTGACGTTAGACCCAGGTTAGTTAGGAAGGCTAGGTTATGCTGTGGTGACACATGACCCCCAAATCTCAATGGCCTATAGCAGCATTCTGTGCCTAGCACAAGTCAGCTCCAGCTCTGGTCCACGTCCTCGCTCTAAGGCCCAGGTGGATGAAACAGCCTGTACCTTGGGACAGGGACTCAAGAGAGGAAAGAGATCTTGCAAGGGTCCTGCCCAGCCTGGAATGCATACCAGCTTCCTCTGCTCACAATTCACTGTCCCATTGTCCTTGCCATGCAACCCACCCAATCACTACAAAGTCAGAAATGCAATCCTTCCAAGTGGCATAAAAGGGGGTAACTGGAATATGTGGAGCACAGTACTAATGGTCACCATAGTCATTTTCTAATCACCACACCTGACTGATTCCCCATTATCCTGAGCCTTATCTGTAAGGAGGGAAGGGTAATTTTACCTTCCAGGGTTGTTGTGCTGACCAAGTGACATAATATCCCAAAAGCCCAAGCCTGGGAACACTAAATCATAGTAATCTGTGTTTACATGTGAAGTTCAGGAATACCCAGGCTAGTCAGTTCAACCTTTGTTTGATGAAATGACAAATTGAGCTATAGAATTCAGAAGGTTCTCAAGAAACGAGAGGACAGGATTGCAAAGTGCTGCCGCTCTCTGTACGTATTAAATCACCTTTGAGTAAGCCAGAGGAAAAGGAAAGTTTCCAGAATGACGACCAGTGGCAACAGCAAACGTGCAAATGTAATTATATCAGCAAATGGGCAAAGTGCTGTACACTTTTGGAGGACTCTTCATTTAGGACTAATTAAATACTTGGAAGCAGGAAGATTGAGAGTATCCTCTCGGGGAAGCTACTCCAGGCCAGCAAGACACTTCAGGGCCTATTTACAACGTTTGGAAAGCTCTAGAGGAGGAGGAAGTAGGTGGCTCATCTTGTAACCACACCTGAGGGGAACACAGTCCATCAGAGTAAAAGCACTAAGACTGCACAGTACTTCCACCCCAGCCTTGGTCTCTGAGGGTCTGAGGTTGTGTGTGATGTGAATAAATAGACCTGGTGTTTGTGCTGGTCATCGTGAAGGGGAAGCTGCCCTAGGAATGGCATGTATTAGTTTCCTGTGGCTCCTGTAACAAATTACCACAAACAAAGTGACTTAAAATCACACAGATATATTCTCTTCCAGTTCTGAAGTTCAGAAGTCCAAAATCAGTTTCATTGGGTGGAAGTCAAGGTGTTGGCAGGACTGATTTCTTCTGGAGGCTGTGAGAAGATAATCCATTTCCTTGCCTTTTTCAGCTTCTAGTGGCCACCTGCTTTCCACGGGTTGTGGCTCCTTCTTCCGTCTTCAAGGCCCACCACTCCAGTTTCTGCTTCTGTCATCCCATTGCCTTCTCCTCTTCTGTTACCAAATTTCCTTTGACCTCCCTTTTATAAGGACACTTATGATTATATTTGGGACCAACCGGAATAATCCAGGATCATCTCCCCATCTCAAGATCCTTAATATAATCATATCTGCAAACTCCCTTTTGCCATGTGAGCTAACACTGACAGGTTCCAGGGATCAGGCCTTCAGTATCTTTGGGGCCATTATTCAGCCTACCACATGCAGCATCCAAGATGGGTTGGAAAACAAAAGGGACAACCACAAGCCAAGCCTCACTTCAGAGATCTCCCATGGGGCTTGGAGGAAGGGACACCCTATAGGCCATGGCCATGGGTGAGACCTTTATAGTCACCCAGGAGAGAATGTGACACACCTCTCATCTCAGCCAAGTAGCCAGTGCTTAATACATAGTGCTACTGCACAGCAACGACATGTCATGTAATCAATAAATCCACCTTATCAACAAATGTATGTTTAGTTCCTACTGTGTCCTATGGGAGGTGATTCAGACCTGGGGCCCTGCTGGATTCTCAGAGTGGGGAATTCATTCCGCAGATATTCATTAAGCCCCTACAGGGATCAGGGACTGTTCTAGGTACTTGGAATACATCAGTCAATAAAGCCTCAAAAGCTCTCTCCCTCATGGAGCTAACATTCTGTTTGGTGATGACAGAGATTAAAGAATCAACATAAGTCAATAATGTAAAATGTTAGAAAGTGATGGAGATATGGGGGGAAAAAAGGTAGGGCAGGGTAAAAGGGATCAGGTGGGCTGGGGTTGGGTAGAGCAGGTGAGGGGATAAATGGAGTAGTCAGGGTAGCCCTCGCTGAGCAGGTGAGATGTAGGCAAAGGTGTGAAGGAGGTGAGGGACAGTTAGCTAAGTGGCCCTGTCAGGAGAAAGAGCTAGAGCAAAGGATCTAAGGCAAAAGATGCCTGGTACATATGAGGAACAAGAAGAAAGCTGGTGAGGCTGGAGTGGACAGAATGATGGGGAAGGTCATAGCAGGTGAGGACAGAGAGAGAGAACAAGGGGCCAGATGGGCTAGGAGAGCCTCTGCAGAACTAACCAGGCCAAACCCAAAAGGAAAATAGAAGATGAAGCAAGATGAGGTCTCTAAACACTCTTGTATGTATGGGATTCTGAGAAATCCTCTGAACTGGGAGCAAGCTCTGGGGTTAGGAACAGTGTGACCTTGCTGATGTCACTGATCCTGCTGACATTCACTTTCCCCACTTATAAACGGAGAAGCTTGTACCAGAAGCTTTTCCCCTCATCCATTTAGCAGGCTCTGTGAAGTACTATGAGGCCCCAGACACACAGCACAGCACTACAGGCTCTAAGGTAGGTCATGCACAGTCTCTGCCATCCCTGTCCAGGGTCCTTCCTGCTCTAATACATTGTGCTGAAAGAACTGAAGGGCTTGGGCCTAAAGACAAGAAGGTATGATGGCAAAAGGACTTTGCCTCAATGAGGAATTAGACTTTACTGAATAGCCCTAAAGGATGGCACTGGATGGGTGGAAGTGTTAGAGAAATAAAGCTGGAGATAATAATAGAAAGATTTCAGCAGAAAAGAAAAGGGGATGTTATGAGGGTCCCCTCATCACTGGAGGTCAGCAAGCTAAGACTGAAAGATCGTTTTCTGGGGATGTCATGCAGATTTGGGTGCTGCATGGAAGCTGGACTAGATGTTTCAGGCCAGAGGGGTTTTTCTCTATCTATAACTCCAGAGGACAATGACACAAAGGTAGATTGTGTCTGCTGGCATGTGTTGAGGGCCTTGCTTTATTTAAGCTGAGGGACAGATTGCTTTCCCATAAATGCCAAGGTGAATGAGACAGTGGCCCTGAAGCAGGAGAGCCATGTGACCTCCTCCGTCAACCCTGCCTCTCCACTGGGGGTGGTGCGGAAAGAGTGTCCCTTAGCTGAGTCCTCCTTGAGGTCTCACTGCCTCTCCCTTGTTACAAGTGAGGCTGTGATTTCTCCCAAGTCTGCCTTCTTCCCATTGTCCCATCTCTATCTATTCACATGGGAGGACTAGAGGCTCTGTGTCCTTGAGTATTTCCTTTCTTCAGGTAAGGGACAGAGGCAGCTCAAGGGACCCAAATGTTCTTCATTTCAGGCCTCCTACCGGCCAGCTGAGTCCCACTGTGTCTCTGCTCAAGAAAGCAGTAGACCAGAGTCATGGCAGCAGTGAGACATGGACAGTCTGCTCAGTACATTTCCAGGATCATATCCAGCTCCAGGGCGGCTGGCATCCTTCCCACCTCAGTTCACGGCCCCCGTGAGGAGCCAGAACAGTTCCAGAGCACAGGTGGATTTTGTTAGACATCCTTGCCTTTATTCCCTTAAGCTAGTGCCATTTACTCATTCGCCCAACAATATTTACTGAGCATCTGCTATGTGACAGGCAGTCTTCCAGGTTCTGGGAATTCAGCAATTAACAAAACAGATAGAAACCTCTCTTCCTAAAGGATAGTCTCTTCAATAAATGGTATTTAGAAATCTGGATATCCAAAGCAGGGTCCCAGTCTTACACTACTCACAAAAATTAATTGAAAATCGATTAAGGACTTACACGTAAGACCTGAAACTATAAAACTAGGAGAGAACATAGGGGAAAAGCTCCTTGACATATTTCCTAGCAGTGATTTTTTGGATATAACACCAATGGCACAAGCAACAAAAGCCAAAATAAACTAGTGGGACACCAAAGTCAAAAGCTTTTGCAAAGCAAAGAAAACCATCAACAAGATGAAAAGGCAAACTATAAAATGGGAGAAAATATTTGCAAATCATACATCTGATAAGGAGTTAAAATATAAAATATATCATGAACTCATACAACTCAATAGCAAACCATAATAATCTGACTTTAAAATTGGCAAAAGACCTGAATAGACATTTTTCTAAAGAAAATATTCAAATGAACTGCAGGTACATGATCATGTGTTTAACACCACTAATCATCAGAGAAATGCAAATCTAAACCACAACACAGTATCACCTCAGACTTGTTAGGATGGTTATTATAAAAAAGACAAGAAATAAATACTGGTGAGAATGTGGAAAAAAGGGAACCCTTGTGCACCCGTGGTGGGAATATAAATTGGTGCTGCCACTTTGGAAAACAGGCTGGAGATTCCTCAAACAGGTGAAAATAGAATTACCATACGGTCCAGCAATCCCACTTCTGAGTATACATCTGAAGGAAACAAAATCAGGATCTCAAAGAGGTATCTGCACTCCCGTGTCCATTGCAGCATTATTGACATAGACAAGATATGGAAACGATCTAAGTGTCAGTGGATGAATGGATAAAGGAAATGTGATACATCTATATCTGTAGACATGTACTATCCACAGAAAAGGAAATCCTGACATTTGCAATGTGATGAACCTGGAGAGTATTATGCTAAGTGAACTAAGCCTGAGAAAGAAATTCTGTATGGTATCACTTATGTGTAGAAATTTTTTTAAAAAGTCAAATTCATAGAAGCAAAGAATAGAATGAATGAGGGCTGCCAAGTGCTGAAGGACTGGGGAGATGCTGGTTACGGGGTACAAATTTTTAGTTATAAGGTCCATAAGTTGTAAGAACCCAAGGAGCAGAATGGTGACTATAGTTCATACTGTATTGTATCCCTGAAATTTGCTCAGAGAGTAGATCTTAAACATTTTCACACACAGAAAAGATAACTGTGTCAGGTGATAGACATGTTAATTCATTTGATGGTGATGGTTCGATATGCGCATACATTGTGGATTGACAATGTATGCGTATATCGAATCATCACATCATATACTTTAAAGACAGACATTTTTATTTGTCAGTTATACCTCAGTAAAGCTGAGGGAAGAAAATTCCCACCTTTGTGGAACTTACATTCTTGTGGGGAAAACAAATAAGACAAGGAAACAAAATATGCAGTACGTTAGACGGTGACAAATGCTGTGGAGGAGGAATGTGAAAAGTATTGGCGGGTTGTAATTTCAGATAAGGTGGTCTGAGTAAGTGACCTTTGAGGAAGGTGATGGCCACTGGGATCACAGACAAGCTGTTGCTTTCCAGTTCTTCACTCCCCTCCTCCCAGGCTCCACCCTCGGACCACTGTAACAGACTGTTCCGGAAAACCCCTTTCAGGTTTTATTGCTGTGTATATCTCTCTTAGAGCATTCACAACCCATTACCTCACTTATTTATTAACTCTATTGATTCCTTTTGTTTGTAATGGGAACAATCTAAGAGCTTTGAAGTGTGTACGATGTCCTGGGTACTGTGCTACATACTTCACGTCCATCACGTCATCTCATCCTCATAATGACCTATGGGTAAAAGTTTGGTTGTGCCCAATTTAGACATGAGAAAACTGAAGTTAGTCACTTTAAGCGTCTTGACCAGAATCATATACCTAGTAAGCTGAGCAATTGAGATTTCAGCTCAAGTCAAGTCTGACTCTAGAGTCTGCTTTTTCCATAACACCATGAATTATGGATTCTTATCATTATCCATGTCATAACGAAAAGGGAGTGGGTATCAAAATACCTGAGAGAGGAGACGTGTATAAATCGAACCAGGTGATGCTGCTATTGCTTTCCCCATACCAGATTAATAATTATTAAACTGTATTATTCTCACAAAAAGTTCTGTGGATTTGGTAGACAGGTGAATTTAGTAGGCAGGGCAATTTTTTCTTTAATTCCATTTGATAGTTGATGAAACCGAAGCACAGTTTCAGGGGTTTACCCACAGGTAGCTTGTGATGGAACCAGGGTTAGAACTGGCTTATATTTCATTCTTCTCATTGCTTCATTTTAAAAAATAGTAAAAAGTAACTAAAGTAATTAAAAATTCATTAAAAAATTTTTAATCTAGGTAATAAATTTAAATGATACAAAATTTAAAGGTGGAAGAGAGTAGATAAGGAAAATTAGTATCTCTCCCCACCATGTCCCCTGATCTACATCCCACCTCCTAGAGGCAACAACCATTAAGTTTGTTGTTCCTTCGTCTTTACTTCTTACCCCAATGGAAAATGTAGAAGACAGAATCAGATCTTCACGGGCACTGCCCTAGCTTGGCTTGGAGTTCTGAACCTCACTTGCTCACCTATTAGCTGTGTGACCTTGGGCAAGTCACTAGACACCTCAGCATCGTAATTCTTCATCTATAAAATTGGGATAATGTCACCTACCTCAGAGTGTTCTAGTGAGTTTCAAAGCGAAAGAGACAACATGCGTGAAAGTTCAGTACAACCCGCAAACTGCCATACAAAAGTTCGTAAGTGTTGTTATTCTCTGTATCTGCTTTCTTCTCTCTGGAAGAGCCTAGGAACAACTGTGTTCTCACTGCCTCTCAGAGACAGTGGAGAGGATAGATGGGGGGTGGAAGCCATTTCCACAGGATAAAAGGAAATGACTCAAATTGTACCAAGTGCAATTAAAGTTAGATATCAGAAGAAACTTTGTTTTGAAATCCCAAAGGGACTCGTGGGGTTTCTTTCTTTGAATATTTCTCAGAAAATACTAATAATGATATATTAAGACTCTAATATTTCCAGAAAAAAAGAGGATGAATAGAAAGGCTTCTTCAGTCTTTTTCTCTCTGGAAATTAGAATTCAAGAAAGAGAGAAATTGAAGTCAAACCATCTTCTGTCCCGGGGTCTGGCTCTGTGGTGGCCAGATGGACTAATGGCCACTCACCAAGAATAAGATGGTCTCTCTGTTCCGTTCCTTCCTGGATTTAATAAAACTCTTGAGTTAGAGAGAAATTTAAGCCAAATGACCTTCTGCCCTCAGGTCCAGCTTTGGAGTAACCAGATGGGCTAATGACCCATCACCAGTCCCATTAAGGCCTGGCCTTTGCTACCAGCCTACTAATTCTAGATGCACTTCCTAGGGTGACATATCCCAAAACCACCTTGGAGTTGATTCTGTTGTTTGGGGCATAGAGAAAGTTTCCACTCTCAAGGAGGTGAAAAGGCTAGAATTTGATGGTGATTTGGACAATGTGTGAGGAGGAAAGTATTATCTTATAGGAAGGAGACATACTTAAGACATTGGAACATCCTTTTTTGGGAACTTGCAAGGGCTAGAGTGAGACCTTCATCCCTCTGTGCCAGAAAGGAGGGGAAGCGGGAGGAGGAAGGACAGACCCTCCCTGCTCTGCTCTCTCTTCTATCTCTGACTCCCTCATGGCTTGTGTGGAGAATTAAAACAAGTCTCTGATTCTCCAAAGTTGACAACAAGAAGGTCTCCAGGCAAGAGGGGCAAAGGAACCAAGCAGCCTAGCACAGTCCCTTGGGTTTCATGTCGCTTGGGTGCTCCTCTTTCTCACACCATTGCAGCTGCTGCTACACGGGCATACTCAGAAACAAAGCACACCTTCTCTTCTTCCCTTAGTGGGGAAAATGAAGGTTGGAAAGTCCAATGTAAATGCATATTAAGGGATGAGACAGGGGATGTAAGCAAAGGAATGTGCAACACTGAAACAGACTGTCTTAGATGGCACAGGATGCTCAGTTCCCCTAGACCCCTAGACCTGTCACATCCTTCTCAGAGTCCTGAAATAGCTTTATGGAGTCTCACAGGATTAGCACAGTTTCACAGGCCCCTTGCTTGGGTTTCTTCATTCCCATTCCCTGCCTGTCTACATGTGGAATGTAAGCACCCCCCTCCCCAAAACAAACTCTAAGTCATCTTGACCTTTTGGGGTTAATATTGAGGGGGAAAAGGTCCCACTATGCCTCTTACTTCGCGATCTCATGCTGTCGGGTCAGAAGGCTAGAGAAGGCCTCTTCCCCATGTGACAGGAGACAAGAAAAACCTCAGCCTTATGAAGAAGTCCCACCCCATGCACCTAGAGTCAGAAGAATAATATTTCACTCTCAAAACTCTAGCATCACTTCCATACCACGGGCGGGGGCTGCAGAGACCACCCGTCCCAAATTCACTGTGAAGCCCCATGGCTGCCATTTGTGGAAACTGGCTTTGCTGGCACCAGGATGGTAGAGTGTGGCAGGTTGAATCCACTTTGAACTGAGGAAAATAGTAAACTTAACGGTCCATTAAGTTACTATATATTCTTATTTATGACACTTCAATAAAAATATCTTTAATTAGAGCCAGCACAATGAGCCTGCCCTTTTGACAAGAGCAACCAAGGTGACAATGAAGACCCCCATCCATTCTCGGGATTGGAGGCAGAGTTCAATCAGCCTGTGTCTAAATCCAAGAGAATGCTCTGGAGCTCAGTGTCATCATGTGGTTAAGAGCTAGACTTTTAAGTCCAAGACCCAACACCACTACACCCTTCGCTTATTAGCTACATAATTGTGCACAGGTTGGTTAACTTCTCTGTGCCTCGATTTTCTCATACGCAACATGGAAACAATAATATCTTCTTCATAGGAAATAAAGATTAAACATGACAAAGAGCTTAGCGTAGTGCCTGGCATGTAGTATGTGCTTAACAAACAGTAGGTACTGGTGGGGGGAGTGTGCAAAATCAGGCCATTCCAAGAACCAGGGCCTTGATAGAAAAAAGTTATGTAGGACATGATAGGACATTAAGGAAAAAAGAACAGGAGTGAAGAGACCTTCCTGTGTCTGTTGAGGACATTGCTACTCCTCTCTCCTCGCTATGAAAGCCATTGCTGTCTCTTTGAGGAGCAATAGGAAACTGAGTCAGCCATTTCTCCCACCCTCCCCGTGGGGTAGGCAACCCCTAAATTCTTAACCCTCCATGCCAAGATGTGTTAGGTCCACAGAACTTGGTGGGGAAGGAAGGCTGCACCTGTCTGTCCTTCCTGTGCCATTCCCCAGAACAGAGAGAGAGATGGGTTCCCTGGGACTCTGAGCAAGCACCAAGCCTGGGTATCCAAACTGTGGGGCTTCGTGGAATACTCTCCTCAAGGTGATGGTGGAGGATAAAGATTTATCTCCATTTAGCACTGTGAGGATAAACCTTAAACTTCCCCAGCTCTTCCCTAATGGGTGGGCCCCTAGTGGGGCCAGATGTTCCTTCAGACTGCAGAGTTTGTGTAAGTTTATAGGTTTTAAAAGGTCAGGCTCTTTGGTGGTAAAAGTTTTATAGACCAGTAAAAATTTACTGCAGAAAATGGGAAACACAGCTGTAATGGAAAAGGCTGGAGCCAGGATTCCGGAGGATCTCAGCTCTGTCCACAACTGCATGTGAGAGCTGAGGCGTGCCATGAAGGCTCTGTGTTTGAACCTGGAAAATAGGAGCAAGAAAAGTGATAGGATGGATAAGTGGAAAGCTCCAGACACATGTGTGAGTACAGTCGTCCTCTCTGGGGTGCTGGGAGCAACTAGACACAGGGGGCGGCCCGGCCAGCAGGTCATGCAGTCTTGAGCTTTTATTACCCATGCTGGATCGCTGCCATCTGCATGTCCGCCTCCACTCCCTGGGAGGAGCCTGAGCGTCTGCAGCCAGAGCTCAGGAATCAAATTAGCCGGGCTTCTACTTTTGCCTGATCCCCACCGGCCAAGGAGAGTTCATCAAGTCCTTGAACTAATTCTTATCTTGTTTGAAAGGGTCAAAAGTGACTCCACAGTTTCATCGGAGCCAATTTACACCCCGCCACCGGCCACAGCTCCAACTCTCCCCTGTCTATTGTGCCATCAAATCCATTAATAGGAAATTTCTTCAGGGGAAACTTGATTGCTACTCCATCAGAGAGACGCACAGGCAATACGTCTCCATCCAAGGCCATGGCCTGCCCGACTCGCTCTAATCCTGTTACCTAAGAAGCTAATTCTCTAATGTGTACACTGTGCCAAAGACATCCTCTTCCTTCCCTAACACAATTGGGCAGTCCCAGAGGGTTCCAGGAGCTCGGTGCAGAAATGAAACGTTGGGGCTCATGGGAGAGGGGGCTTTCTCACTGCCCCCTGATGGGTCTTAGCACAGACCCATGGCTGGCCCTGCACTGTGCAGTTTAGAGAGCCCACTTTCCAGAGTCCCATGGTGGGGAAGGGCGAGCCACATTCAGCCCCTCCTACTGCTTTTGCCTGCTCCTTCCTCCTCTTTTTTCTTCTCTTCTTTCTTCCCTAAATTTTCCATTTTTTTTCTCCCCTCTGTCCTTTCCTTTCCCTCCTATCTTCGTCTTACTCCTCAGTTTCCTACTAATTTTCCTTCTATTCCAATCTTCCTTTTTTCCTTCTTTTTATTTGTCACTTCTCTCCCTTCTCCCACAGACCTTCCCTTTCCTATAGTTTTACCTTCCGTTTCTTTTCTTCCTCTTCTTGCCTCTTTCCCTCCTGTCTGATGCCTCTTCCGACCCTCTGTCTCCACATGGCTCAGCTCTGTGGAAGGAATGGGCCCCAGGACAGATACACTGGCCTTGGCTTGAAGGTGTCCAAGAGGTGGGGTGTGCCTCATAGATACACCCAGGGATCACTAGAGGGTAGTGGTTAAGGCATGGTGGGGGAGTAGTTAAATGTCTATTTGTTCTTTGATGATTAAAAAAACTATTATGAAACCCCAAGTGGGTTTGTTACTGGCAAAGGTCTAACCTTAGCTAATGGCCACACCAAGGGACTCCATCAATGAAAGGTGTAACTGCTATATGCAGATTTTATCATGCACATAAATAAAAGGACAAATCCAAACAGAACCAAAAAGAGCTCCACCCTGACCAAGGTGGGGTTTTGGAAAAATTTAATTAAAATTCAGAAAATTCTTCTTTTCTACAGGGTCCTCAGAATATTTCACACTTAAATTCAACTGGAAAAGGGGTCAAAAGAAATGAAAGTGTGTTGAAGTTTGGTACGGGTGTGTCTTGCCTCAGGGCACTCAAGAAAGAAAAGTCCACCTACTTAAATGGTGAAGTGGGGAGTGAGATGCCCCCAACTATAAATCCACAGCAAGTCTTTTCTCAGACAATTTGGCAGTGCATGGTTGGGTATATGAGGGACAGATACTTGCCTATTTAACTTACAAAAAAAAAAAATAAGAAAGAAACACTTCTTTCAAGAAAACCACATTTGAAAGGAAAGTGTTGAGACTGCTCATGAAATGATATTAGGCAAAAAAAGGGAGCAGGATACAAATTGATGTGTATAGTATATCTACTTCTTTATATAAATATCACAGAAGAAAATTATGGAAAAACATACACCAAAATATGAACCGTGGCTGTCTCTGGACTATAAGTAAGCCTATGGATGGTTTTAATTTTTCTTCTTTTTTTTCCCTACAATGAGCATGTATTGTTATTAGTATAGTAATATATGCACATATATAAATCATAGTATATAAAATAATTGTATACTATAAATATATATTACTCCTTAAATATGAATATTTAGATGAAGACAAAAGAACAGACATGTGGTGACCTCAAGTCCCCTTCTGTCTGCAGAGATGCCCAGTTACCTGATTAGTTAGGGGCACTGTGTTACCCTGTGAAGCAAGAGAATGGCCCTCCTGCTCCTGCCTCACCCCACCCAGCCCCAGTTCAATGCCAAAAAATATACTCGCCGTGGGACATAAATTAAGGCAGCTGCTCCCAGCAGACAGGCTGTACGCTTGCTCCACGGGCTCCTGCAGCCCCCTGTACCCAAGTTACTCCTTGGGGAACTTGGCCAAGCCACCTGGAGGAAGGAGTGGACTGAGCTCCAGACACATGACATCAACGGGGCGGGCTCCCCTCTCAGTGGTTCCCTCTGCTTCCCTCCCAGCCTGAAACCTGATTCAGCTGAGGATTGATTGCAGGAAAAAACTGGCAGCTTCCCAGCCCGGGTGGCCCAAACAGTATAAGGATGCAGCCTCAGGAGGTGCTGGGGAGCAGGCTGAGAGGCAGGCTGACTGGCACACGAGGCTGGCAGAGTATGGACAGGCTGGCCCTCGGCGGGACTCACCCTGAACACCAGTCCTCTCTGAGGCACCCACGCCGTGGGAAGCTGGCCATGCTGCTGTGGGTCCCACACACACTGCTTGCCTTGCTTCTGCTCACGCTCCTGACACAGGGAGAAGGTAAGGGGGCAGTGTGTAGGACTTGATTGGCCATCTGTAGAGGGGAAGTAGGGGATGCTTGATTTTTCTGAGGATTTAGAGAAGTTGGGTTTGGGAGTGGGGATGGCTGCAGGAAAGTCGGGGAATCTTACCACCTGTGAGCATGAGAGTGCTCTGAGGCACTGTGGTCCAGCTAGAAAGTTGGGGAGGTTGAGCACTGGGTGAGAGCAGGACTTGCTGAGAGGGGAGCAGAGAAGCAGCCTGCTGTATCAGAAATGCATAGGCAGGTGCAGGAGATGGGCTCCTCTCCTTCTAGCCCTGCCCCTTAACTCATCAAAAAGGAAGGTGCAAGGGGTCGTTCAGCTCATTTGGTCCACCCCTTCTTGTTATAAGTGGGAATGCTGGGGTCCAGAGACAGGGAGTAA
The DNA here is from genome assembly GCA_030015415.1 of Cynopterus sphinx. Taxonomy (NCBI): domain Eukaryota; kingdom Metazoa; phylum Chordata; class Mammalia; order Chiroptera; family Pteropodidae; genus Cynopterus; species Cynopterus sphinx. The sequence continues at coordinate 74,715,652 of CM057383.1, read as the reverse complement.
TTCACTCTAGGCCACACAGCTCATTAACAGCAGAGTGGCGACCAAACTAATGTAGTCATCTTTCCCCCGCTTCACCAGTTCCATTGCACGGGTTCTCTGGGTTTCCTAAAGTTCTCTTCCCGGGTTAAACTCCAATAACACCAAACTTCTCTTTACATTCCTCATCCATCCTTCCTTGGCTCCTGTAGATACAGTGTGTTTTAGCCACAAAAGGATCCGTTTCCTTTTGCTGCAGACTGTACTCATTCTCCATTTGGAAGGTTTTCTTCTCATCCATAGCTGAGTTGAAGCTGAGGCTGGGGCACAATTAGAATGGGCAGGGGTCTGTCTGGACAGATATGAAAGACATATAGGAATGATGCTTTTCCTCTCTGTGAGCTGTCATTGAGGAAATTCAGTGAGACAAGCAGACCTGGGGCCTCCTTGGCTGAAGAGAAGCTCTGTGCCTCCCAGAAATGGCCCTTTGCTCTGAACCCTGTGGAGCCCAGTCTGGTTCGCTCCAAACTGATCAGAGTCCCAGACAATAGGATTTAGGCTATTGGCTACTGTAGTGAAGACTCACAAGGCTCTGGGTTTGAATATCAGTAGCTCCACTTGTAGGGTACAGTCTCATATTTGTGAGCCTCAGGGACCCTATAAAATAGCTATCATGTCTACGGCCATGCCACCCTGAACAAGCCTGATCCCATCTGATCTCAGAAGCTAAGCAGGATCGGGCCTGGTTAGTACTTGGATGGAAGACCATCTAGGAAGACCAGGTGCTGTAGGTATAAAAAATAAAAAATTAGGGATTGTAAGCTGACAAGGTCCTTGCAATCTGTGAGGTCAACCAAGCATTCTCTCGCCAAAAAAAAAAAAAAAAAAAAATTGCTATCATGACAGCCACACCAGTAGGCCATTATAAGATCGAAATGAGTAATATGTTAACCAATGTCATTCCAAAGGAAACTGAATACTCTCTTGTCATCCTTTCTGCTCTTCTCCGTCCTGAGAGAAGCTGGAAGTTTATCAGTGACAGATGTGTGAGGGTCAGGAAAGAGAGGCTATAGGACCAATTTGCTGTACAGGTTGCACACAGAATAGACAAGGTGAGAGAAGAGGCAGTCCTTTTTAGAGAAATCAAGGCTTGCTGGCACCTGGTCTCACCCTGCCAGGCCCCTCAAGAACTTGCAGTCTATACTCTGGTCCTGCAGGGTGCTCCTCCTCCTCCAACTTAAGCCTTTTCACTTTCATATTTCTTAGCACCTTTCAAGGAGTGCTTCTGCTATTTCCCAGAGGGATATATGAGGTGCACATGGAATCTCCATAGAATGGGGCTAGGGCCTAAGAGTTGGGTTTTCTTATCTCTTGTTCTTGCAGGCTTCCTGGGAACGATTTGGTTTCTCCTTGCTTCCTCCACACCTCGTTCCTGACTCTCCTCCTTATCGCATAAAATTTGCCCACACAGAGACCCTATGAAGGAGACTAGGCAACCCACCACCAGGAGTTTATGTGCATTTGAAGGTGGGGGAGGGGAGCTAGTTGGGTGGATTTTGGTGGAATGGGAGAAGTCAGTTTTTGCTGGATGTCCACCCTTCCTTCTTTGTCAGTTACAGGCTGGGGTCGAGAAAACAGTGAGGAGCCATGTGGATGCTGAGATCTGACCTTGGCTAAGGCAAAGCCCCATGCAGATCAATGGGCTTAGAAATTGTGCACTTAGGGCCACTTTTTTGCACCCCTCTCGCCTTCCAGCATCACACACCCAGGGCCAGATCTTCTTTGACTCCCAGAGCCCCTCAACCAGGTCCCTCAGGCTGACCTCCTCTGGGCAGGCATCAACTCTCAACTTTCCTCAGCCTTTGGCCTGTTTCAGATCTCACCTGTCTTGCGTCACCTTTTCTTACAACTCAGCTTACTCTCTCCTGTAAATGAATGTGTAGGCTACCCTTATGAGGTTATATCTTTGAATTTTGGCCAGAATTTCTGAAAACAAAATGTTCTGGGGACAGAAATTTCAGTCTGTATTGGTATCTGGGAATTTTGTGAGGAGGGAATAACAAGGATGCTTTCCTTTTAATAGCTTTCAAACCAGGGCAAGAGAACCAGTAAAAGACCCAGGTTCTGATGGCCACTTTGAACTGTCCTTCCCAGCCAGGCATAGGGGAGGTCTCCAGGCCCATAATCTCTCCAAGCCTGCTCTGGGGAGGCTGTCGGATTATCTCCTGAGCAACTACAAGAAGGGTGTGCGACCCGTGCGGGATTGGAGGAAGCCAACCACGATATCCATTGACATCATTATCTATGCCATCCTCAGCGTGGTAAGCACTCAGCCCCAATCTGCTCCCAACTCAGAGGGGCCAGATTGGGGTGGGTGACCATGTGAAACCAAGTTATCCTCTGGGCAGCATGGTGAGCATCTGAGTATCCACAGTACCTGAGGTCTGGCACCACAACTCAGGACAAACGGTAACACCCACCATGTGCACAAACCAGGAAACTGGTGTCACTTGTATGGCTGCCTGACCTACTCCTGTACAGCCAGTGGGTCACCTACCACATACGGTCCTTCACACATTGTATTATGGTAACCATCTCCCTTTGTAAGCTGTCCTATTTATCTATGTGCCCTGATGTCTTACACAGGTCCCTGGAACATGGTGGATGTTACTCAATAGTTGTTGAAAAATTAATCGTAGATCAATTAATTAATTGATTCCTTCATCAGTTACTGTAGTAGGGTAGGGTGCACTGCCTAGCAGAGGAGGTCAGACATTGTGTAAAGATAAATAGGAAGGCAACTGCAGAGATGCAGAGATGCAGGGCACCAGGTTGGGGTGGGGTGGATGAGACTTCATCGTCTCCACTGCAGTCCCTGTGGCTGTTTCAGGAAAAGAAATTGGAAATTGGGTAAGAGGGAAAAAGAATGATGAAGTTTTTACTCTATGTGGTTTTATACTTCTTGACTTCATAACTAGGGCAATACACACACACACACACACACCACACACAGAAAGAGTGTTGTTATATATGCCTTGTATTATCTAGCATTGTTATTATATCATAAATGTAAAACATATATAACATAATAGATATACACAATACATATGACATAATAGAAGATAAAGAGGGTATATACATAAAGTTTAAGAAGAAATCATTATATTTCTTTCTAAATGCGTCCTAGTAAAAGACCAACTCTCCCTGGCTGACCCCTTCTCCCTGCCCCTTTTCTTCATTCTCACTTCCTGGAGGAATAGGGACACAGAGCAACAGTGTCTTTTGGGATTTATGTGTGCAGAGTGGACCCCTAGCCCACAGGGCCATCTATACTGAGCTCCCTTTTCTTTCCTAGGACGAGAAGAATCAGGTGCTGACCACCTACATCTGGTACCGGCAGGTAAGCAGAGCAAACCCCCAGCCCCACCTCCTGTGATGGGACTTGACCTTCCAATTTCTCCACCTCAGGCACCAAGAACCTTAGACACCTTGGGGAGGGAAGACGGGGGAGAGGTACATGGGAACACTCAACCTGAGATCCAAGAGTCTGGACTTCTCCAGTTTGGACTCTTCAAACTCAGGACTGGGAATGGAAGGAACTTAAAGATCAGTGGAGAAATCCTCAGAACCCTCTCCGGGTTCTGAAGTTCTTCATGGTATCCCACATAAGTGCTTGCCCAGCTTCTCTTGCCCAAACACCTCCAGTGACTGAGATCTCAGAAGGCAGCTACTGTGCTTTCAAAGAACTCTAATTTCTAGAAAGTCTGTTCTTCTATTGAACCAAACAGAGTGATTCCATCCACTTAATCCTCACAACCCTGGCCATTTCCCCACTCTTCCAGCTTCTGGTAGGCAGTGGCCAGGCACTGGTGTATGGAAGTGTCCCAGGACCTAGCAGCATTTCTGGCTTGGAGCTAGGAGGGGAGTGCAGACAAGCAGTGGAGGCTGTTGTCCACTGGTGTGTTCTGCTTTGGCACCCCCTGGGCTGTGGGGAACCCATTAGAGCAAAGGAGAAGCCAAAGTAGCTGAAGAGAGGGGGATGGGGGATGAGGACAATTCTAGAGGCCAAGTTTGAGAGAGGTGCTGGGGGTACACCTAGCCTCTGTGGGTCTCTGTTAAATCTTTTTCTGCTCCTCGTGGGCACTCCATACCATCACCGCTCCTGGGACAGGGAATGGTATGAAGGAAGATTTTTGACACGTTGCTCCCTGTCCACCTCAGAGAGACCCCTTAATACAGAACGTGTTCTGCTTCAAGGGAAGAGTCCCAAGTCAAACAAGAACAGGCAGCCTGAACCTCCTTTACTGGAACATCTGGCCTAAGTCCCACCTGTAGGCCTCTAAGGTCACCTGTCTGCCCCAGCAGTGAGGGGATGCAAATCTACTCTGTACCAGAGACTGTTCTAAGGAACTGGAACTGGAGACATAAACTAGACTCAGGGTTCTGTGCACAGTGAGCTCGTAGACTAGTGAAGGCCATAAACATGTGCCCAGACAATTAAATGTAGCAAGACACTCACCTCAATACAGCACGAACAATATGTCAGCCATGAAAGCACAGAAAATGCACATAAAACCCAACCAGGGTAGTGGGGTCTACAGAAGATTTCTGGAGGAAGAACATATAGGTGACTGGGTTAAGTCTGGAAGGATGAGTAAGACTCATCTCGATAAAGAAGACCAGGGTTGCAATGTGGAAGGGGTAGCAAGGTATGCAGAGATGTGGAGGTTTCAGCAGTGTTTAATTCCATGTGGCTGGAGTGTAGACTCTATAGAGAGGCAAGGCTGAAGAAAAAAAGAGTCTAGAAAAACAAGCGGAGACCAGGTTATACAGCCTTTGTTGATTATGAGGTTTTAACTTTATTCTATTGTCAATGGGGCACTACTGATGAATTTTAAGCAAGAGAGTGACATGATAAAATTTGTATTTTGTGTTTCTGCAATGTTGGAATTATTCTTTATATTCTGTTTTATAACCTTTTCAGTATTTGTTCTTTTTGCTTAATTTTTCCCAGTCATTTGGAAGATATAGTCTTATTTTAATCTAGTCATGCTTGTTTTTAGTTCACATTATTTTGTCAGTGATAATAAATGAACTATAATCAATTAACTCCCCAAGCATAGCACCCAATATGCCAGTCCTCATAGACCACTCTCACTGACCTACCGTCCTTTTCCCATGTTTTCAAATAAAATGTGCAATGTTAAAAAAAAAGAAATACACTTTAGATCAGTCATCCTGGCAGGATAGTGGAGGACACATTGATCAAAACTTAACAGGAACCGTCTCTACCCTGCGAGGTGCATGTTATTATTTCCATTTACCTATGTGCAGACCAAGACCCAAGAAGCTATTTAAAATCCTTCAGTTGGTGGATGGGTGATTCAAAACAGCGAAAATGATTGGGTGCAGCACCCCCGCCCCGGCCCCGCAGAGAGACTGCATCTGTCTGTGCGGTAGTCTCATGTAGGGAGTGAGTGAGTATAGAGGTATGGGGACTCTCAGGTTCTGCTGCGTGGTTTGGGGGCCACCGACACCCAGATCCCCTAAGATGATGCCTGCCTGTCCCTGGGCACTGAGCAATGAAGTCGGCCTGAGCTGTGGACAGACGCCGCCGCAGAGATGGAGGGGGCTGCCTGTGACCATTCCCCCTCTTCCCCTAGTGGTGGATGGATGAGTTTCTTCAGTGGAACCCTGAAGACTTCGACAACATCACCAAGTTGTCCATCCTCAAGGACAGCATCTGGGCCCCAGATATTCTCATCAACGAGTTGTGAGTACTGGCATCAGGTGCAGGGGCGGAAAGGTGGGGGTGGAGTGACAAAATCACTGCTGTTGCATCTGAGATGTCCCACCCAGACTTGCAGAACCATAGGTGAAGTCGGCTTGGGCCAAAATTCCCCTTTGTCTTTTTTCTTTTCTTCTTTTAAAACTCCTCTTTTCCTATGTGTGATGTTAAAACTCCACCCTTCTCGGTACAAGAGCCCCCTTCCTGGAAAAAAGAAGCCTGTTCTGATAGCTGAAGGCAGACTGCATTTTTACAAAGACAGTCATATTACTGAAAGGAATGAAGTGCTAACAGTGGCCACTGCTCCTGGCCACAGAGATCTGGAGCTGGGAGACGCCACACCTCTCAAGTCACACACGTGCCTGACTAGCCACAAATTGAACCCTAAATCAGAAGTGGGTCCCAGCAGCCTTTATTCTCAGCAGCCAGGCATCGTCTCGTTGGCCCCAGCCTTCTCCCCACCCTGCAGCTTCCTTCAGGCCTCACTGCCAGGGCTTCTGAGTGCAAGTGCAGGGAGGATGGCTGCAGAAGCTCCGGAAGCAGAAGCGGGTAGGGAGGGGACCAGTCACCCTCTTCCCAGAACCCACAGCATCGCCCAACTCCAGGGCTTGCCATGCACACTGCTTTTCATGAGGAGCAGCTGAACTGGAGCCCCATGTCCTGCATAGCTCGCGCTGGAAGGATTTGAGGAAATTCCAGTTTCCAGATCCGCAGTTTAAGCAATGAAACAGCTTCAGTCTTGAGTTCTAGGCTACAGTCTCAGGATCCCTGGCCCAGGCAACTCCATGTCTCTGATCACTTGAGAGAGCCTGAGGGCCAGGGATCTGCTGAGAAAGTAGGACGAAGTGTTTCCTGCTTTGCCTCAATTCTTCTCAACGATTTCTCTAGTTCCTTTCCCTCCAAAAATGATTAGTGTTATGTCACAGGACTTCTAGGAATGGGGGACAAAGAGAAGCCCACGTCAGGATGGAACCTAAAGGTCTACTCTCCCACCCAGCCTGCCCGTTGCCAATAGACTGATTGTCCTGGGAGCTGAGCTCTGCCCAGCCCGGTGGGTGGCCGCGTAGGCACAGCTGGGCATGCTCCTTAGAGCCCGTGGCTTTGGGGTCCATGGATTCCGTGCTTGCCTTTTTGTGGCTAGGGTGTCAGGGAAATAAAGGAGCAATGCCGCTTACTGCTTGGAAAGTAGCCCTGACAACGTCAGGTAAGGAAGCCTACGAGAGATAAGAAGGTTGGTAAAACCAAGACCAAGCAAATTGTGCAGGTTGTCCGGCTGCCTAGACCCCTCTGAATTTCTTTTCCTGCTGGGTTGCTCAGAGATCTTCAGATTCCCAGGGCTTGACCTACTACGTGAGTACCAAACTGACCCCTCTTCCCTGGGCAGTGTGGACGTGGGGAAGTCTCCAGATATGCCGTATGTGTATGTCTGGCATCATGGTGAGGTCCAGAACAACGAGCCTCTCCAGGTGGTGACCGCTTGCAGCCTCGACATCTACAACTTCCCCTTCGACGTGCAGAACTGCTCACTGACCTTTACCAGCTGGCTGCACACCAGTGAGTAGGTGGGCTTTGGAGGCAAGGATGTGGGTTGTGGGGCCCAGGGACACCTGAGTGGGAAGCACATCCTGGGATGCGTTCTTCCTTATCCACCTTAATTACCACTTATTTTCTTAACGCCATTGAGCCCATTTCCTTACCCTCCAAATGGGACTAACATGGTTGCCCTAGCACTCCCCTCAGTCATCGTGTGGCTTGAATGAGACTGTAAATTGTTGCAAAACACTTAGTAAGGGCCAATTCTTTCCCAATATGTTTAAAAATTTTTTTAAATTTATTTTTTGTTTTTTTTTAGGCAAGGCAACCCTTGATTGACCTCACAGATTGCAAGGACCTTGTCAGCTTACAATCCCTTATTTTTTATTTTTTATGCCTACAGCACCTGGTCTTCCTAGGTGGTCTCCCATCCACGTACTAACCAGGCCCAACCCTGCTTAGCTTCTGAGATCAGACGGAATTGAGCTTGTTCAGGGTGGCATGGTCATAGACTAATTCTTTCCCAATATTGCTAACAGGACCTGTCACTCTGTCTCTCAAAGCCACCCTCTTCCCTCCACTGAGGCACTCCTCCCCCTAATTTAAGATCCCCTAATCTCATGTCCAGGTTTCTACGGTAGCCTCCTAGCTGGTCCCTACCTTCATTCTTATCCCCCTCCTATTCAGGCCCCTCACAACAATCAGGGAGATCTTATTAAAATGCAAATCTTATCAAGTCACTTTGCATAAAACCCTCAGTTGATTCCTAGCACTTTTGAGACAGAATTGAATCCTTCACCTGAAGGTAGGGCTCTGCAAAGTCTGGTCCTGCCCACAGTCCAGGTCATCAGCCTCATGTGGTGCATGGTACCCTGAGCTCTGCTCCACCCAGCTGCCTCCTTCTCAGGCCCCACAGCTCGTTCTTTCCTTTAGTCACACGCCGCTTCCTCTTCTAAGCCACCTTGCTCCACTCCTGCCCCCAGTGATACCTGGTTTGGCCAACTCCTCTGCTCGCCTTTGAATCACAGCATTAGAGTCAGTCCCTAGGGAAACTCCCTTCCATCCCGCCCTGGTGCCCAAATTTATAGTCTCCTGTTTTTCTCCCCATTTCAATTGCATTTGGAAGTACTTGTGCAGTTTTATATCCCTACTAGATATCAAATTAGAGGGCAGGGATGTGATTTCTATCCCACCATTAGATGCCCAGCACTGTTCCTGGCACAGAGGAAGGTGCTGCCAAACTCATAGTGAGTGGATGAATGCTGGGTACTCACTAAGGCCTAATGAGGTGAGCATCACCCGATTGCAAAAAGGCATCCTCCACTTCCATTCTGATTGTATTGCACCCACTGCAAATTAGGAAGGTAATGCATTACTTCCTTGAACAAACACCAGAATTGCAAAATCTTTGACCTTTGACCTCTAATGGCAATCTCAAATTCTTCAGTAACTCCCCACACCAAGACGTAACAACTCCCAGTAGTATAAACTTCATATAGTACGGTATTCCAGACCCTTCCCTACCCTTTGCATCTACACACATACATATGCATCTATAGAAAGTACATGGAAATTATTCTATAGGTTTTTTAACATAAATTTATCATTTATACTCCTGCTACTTGATTTCTTTCTTTTCTTTTCTTTTTTTTTTTTTAACTCAACAACAGGTCTTGGACATTTTTCCAAGTTAGCACATATTTAGATCTTCCTCGTAAATTCTGCCTGCTGTGGAATAAGGCATCATAGTTTATTAAGCATTTTCTTGATTGATGGACATTTAGATCTTTCTCACTAATTTTCTGTGATGGATACTATTGTCCTTCTGGTGCATATGTATATCTGTTTCTCTAGTACAGACAAAGAGAAGTTAAACTGTTATTCTGTAAGTGAGGATTTTGCTTGTTTCCTAATTCACCTTCAAAGACAGACAGCTCTGTGAAGACAAAGGTGAAGAATATTGATCTTTGTTCAGTTTCTTAACAGGTAATTCTAACAGAGAATCCTAGAAATGTGTGTGGGGAGAGAGGGAGGGAGAGAGAGAGAGAAAGAGAGAGAGAGAGAGAGAGAGAGAGAGAGAGAGAGGTATGGAGAGAGGGAGAGAGCAGGGGGTTTTCTGACAAATGCTTTCTCTGGCTCTTTGCATTTTGCTGTGTGCTTTCATTGAAGACTCCACTTCCCTCACTACAGTTCCACTGTCTGGATGTGTCAGTTTGTACCATCACCTCATTTTATAGCTGGGGAAACTGAGGCTGGAAATTAAGGCTGAGAGAGCTACGTCACATGGGTGTGGACACGCGTGCCTCACTGCCGCAGGGTCTGGCATGGTCCTGGAACTAGACTCCAGAGCCAGCGTGTTTTCTTCTCTCTCAGTCCAGGACATCAACATCTCTCTGTGGCGCTTGCCAGAAAAGGTGAAGTTTGACAAGAGCGTCTTCATGAACCAGGGCGAGTGGGAGCTTCTGGGGGTGCTGACCCAGTTTCGGGAGTTCAGTACGGAAAGCAACGACAGCTACGCAGAAATGAAGTTCTACGTGAGTGGGGCAGGCAGCAGACGTGGGTAAAACGAATAGAACTACTGGGCCATCACACCCAGGTAGACTTAAGGAGGCATCTGGGGAAGAACCTCCGTGCCCTTTGCCCAACTCCAGGGTCACGCTCATTCCCTGGAATTTCCACGAAGTAGATGTGGGAACAACCATTGTCCCTCACTTACCTTGATCAGCCACTAGCTCGGATCCAGAGGCGGAATGTTGGGGTCTGTCCTTTTCCTTCTCTGGCAATACGGGTTGAAAGCTCCACAGAGCAAGGGGTCATGGATGGGGTGGTGGTTTCTGGGTGCAGGACATGTTCACCCCAGTCTTCCCCCAGAACGCCTCTCGTGGTCCCAGGTCGTCATCCGCCGGCGGCCCTTATTCTATGTGGTCAACCTCCTGCTGCCCAGTATCTTCCTCATGGTCATGGACATCGTGGGCTTCTACCTGCCCCCAGACAGTGGTGAGAGAGTCTCCTTTAAGATCACACTCCTCCTGGGCTACTCCGTCTTCCTGATCATTGTGTCCGACACGCTGCCAGCCACTGCCATTGGCACTCCCCTCATTGGTGAGGCTTGCTCCTGGGGAAGAGCTCGGTGTGGTCTCCGAGGAGCGTCCCCTTTCACCTCCCTTCTCTGTCATCCCTCCCTCCCTGCCTTGTGCTGGGTGTACAGGTGTCTACTTTGTCGTGTGCATGGCTCTGCTGGTGATAAGCTTGGCTGAGACCATCTTTATTGTGCGACTGGTACACAAGCAAGACCTGCAACAGCCCGTGCCTGCCTGGCTGCGGCACCTCGTTCTTGAGAGAGTCGCCCTGCTGCTTTGCCTAGGGGAGCAGTCAGCTTCCCACAGGTGCCCAGCCACCTCCCAACCCACCAAGACTGATGACTGCTCAGGTAAGAGGGAGAGGGTCCCTGCATCTTGATGCAGGGACATGATGGAGAGTCTCTAGGGGATATGCCATGCCAGAGAGCCTGGGCAGCACCTAGATATTGGGTGCCATCCTGCACGTGGCGCCCCATGCGTGGCCCCACTGGGAGGGGAGACTTCAGCCCAAAGTGTCAATCTTTCTCATGCTCTCATCAGCCCAGGTGTGGACGGAGAGGGCGTAGGAGTCCCACAGGGAGAGTGTGTCAGAAACTGAGACCTCTGGGCTGAGAGTTGCCTCTCTCAGAGATGGACCTAAAACTGAGTCAAATGGATGCCCCTAAGGCAGTTAGTCATCTGACTCCTTGCTGCAGGAGGTTAAGTACTGCAGCCAGGAGTCCTAAAACTCTAGAATTCTAATCAGCTCAAAGACCTGGTTCCTTACAATTTTAAATATCTATGAGCAGGGAGACAGGGGGCAGAGGGACACTAAATGTGGAGCTCACATGCCCTGAGGAGTTGTTACATCCATGATTTGGTGGTGGTCTTGGTGGTTGGTTTGTTGGTTTATTTGCTGAGCACTTTGGGCCAGGCATGTTCAGAGTTTTTCCTGTGCATTGTCACAAGTAATCCTCATGACAACCCAAAGGATTCTCATTCTCATTAAAAAGAAAAAGAAAAGAAAAGAAAAAGAAAAGAAGAAGAGAAAGAAAGAAAGAAAGAAAGAAAGAAAGAAAGAAAGAAAGAAAGAAAGAAAGAAAGAAAGAAAGAAAGAAAGAAAGAAAGAGGTACAGAGGCCCAAAGTCACAGAGCCAGGAACTGGTGAAACTGTGATTTTGCCCCAGGCCCATCTGGCTCTGAGCTTGTGTTTTAAACTGCTCCACCCCACTCCACTCCTTTCTGTCCTCTCTTTTGGCTAGGACTGGGCCTTTTACAGGAGATGTTTGGTTAACCTAAGACTATCTGATCATGAGCTAATGAACTAGTGCACCAGCTAGTGGCTAATTTCACTGCTCACCTGGTGAAGAAAGCATATCTGAAGGTGTATTTTCTGGTGCAGGAAGACTCAGCGTCACGGAGAGGAGGGATGAGGCAATATGACATAGTGGAGAGAGCAGTAGATTTAAAGTTCAGGAGCCTAGGCCTTGGTGGCCTCACGATTAAATGATGCAACAGCCGTATGACCACAGGCCAGTCATTTAACTGCTCTGAGCTTTAGCACCTTCATGTAGAAAGTGTGGACAATAATTACTCCTACCTTGCTCTTTCATAAGGCTGTTGTGAGGCTCAAGTGAAATAATGGATATCAAATTGCAAGGGAAAGCCATGATTTTTTTTTTAAGTGCATGGGAGGGATAAACACCTTGGTGACCTGGGGAGGGGACTGCGGATGTGACTAAGAAGGAGCATACAGGAATCTAATTATACTGGCTTTCTTTTTTTTGCTTAAGCTGGAGGGTAGGTTTGGACATATGTAAGTTATTCCCGATACTCTTTGTATCTGAAATTGTTCATAATAAAAATTTCTGCAGGCCAAAGAAACATAAGGGCAGTGTTCAGGCCCTCTGGCTGGGGCTCCCTCCCTTGCCAATGCTCCGCCCTTCTTCCAGACATGGGAAACCACTGCAGCCATCTGGGAGCACACGAGGACTTAGACAAGACCCCAAAGGGTAGAAGCGGCCCGCCCCCACCACCGCGGGAGGCGTCCCTGGCCGTGCACGGGCTGCTGCAAGAGCTAGCCTCCATCAGGCACTTCCTGGAGAAACGGGAGGAGAGCAGAGAGGTGGCCCGGGACTGGCTGCATGTGGGCTCTGTGCTGGACGGGCTGCTGTTCCGCATCTACCTGCTGGCGGTGCTGGCCTACGGAGTCACCCTGGTCACACTCTGGTCCATCTGGCAGTATTCCTAAGGGGTGTAGCCCAGCAGGGGGTGGGCGCTGGGATAGGGATGGGGGAATTTCAGGGCCCAGGACATGATGGGGACATTCTCAAGACACATATACAGTTCCATCCCTGTTTCGAATTCCAGTTCATCTCTGCAGTCCCAAAGCAGAGGCTTCACCCTTCACCCCCAAACTTGGTGTTCAGGATCCTTACATCCTCCCCCCCTTCACCCACCTCCCCACTATGGCTTTAAAACACACTGTGTTAGAGCAAGAGAAATCCATGCATCTCCTAATTTCACTCTGTATAGCTATGCATCAAGCCTCTGTTTCCCCAGTGGCACCTCCCGAGATAAGGCACTTTGGAATTCTGCTCACCTCCTCCAGCCTTGCTTTTAGATTGAAGACAAACCAGCTCTGTGCTGCAGAGGCCTGATAACTCTGCATTAGGTCTACCCAACACTATCCATCTTCACCTCACCGGTGACCACTTCCCTGAACTTCCCTGAATGATTCATCAGATAGTGGGGTGGGAAGGGTAATAAAATGCGGTGAAGCCCTAAACTCTCTCCTTGACCATTTGTCAGCCGCTGGGCAGGTGAAAGAAGTTTAAATTCTCTGGTGGAAATGAGGTTGAGGGAGTATCTGTGGTTTGTTGTTTGGTGCTTCCTGCCCACAAGGAATTGGGCAGTGACCAAACAGTGCCTGTCGGAAAGAAACACTAGGAGGTGGGATTTAACGTGGGAGGGTCAGGACCATGGACACTTAGCGATGGAGAAGTGCGAGGGGGTTGCTCAGTTCTGCGACCCTGGAAAGATGACAGAAGGCTCGGGGTCTCTAGGTGAAGCTGGGAGCAAGCTCTCTCCCTGCAAAGGGGCCTGTAATGGAGACAAGGACGTCAGCACCACGGCCAGCACCAGCTGGCGGGAGGTTTGCGGGAGAACCCGAGGCTGGAGTTTTTGGATCTCCTTTGGGAACTGTCAGCACTGGCCTCTGGTACAGCCACAGCAAGCAGGCCCATGAGGGAGGCAGAGTCGGGGACGCGGTCTCCGATCTTACCTCTCTTATCCTGGCCTCCTCTCCCGACATCAGGGTTTAAGACATGTTGAGGAGCACCCCAGCTCTGTTATTCCATCCACCTCACAAGCATCCAGAGGAAAGGAATGCAGAACCCACCAAAAATAATGGTTTTAGTGTCCTCTATGTCTGCCTGAAGCTTTCTCTGGTTCTCTCTTTCTCAGTCTAGCCTTATCCCTCTCCCTATCTTGGGCTGTCTCTCGCTCAGAAGAAGGCACGTGCACAGAGACTGGACACTGCTAGGGTGAAGGGAAAGGACCCAAAAGAAATGTCTGGAATTATTTGTTCCAGGCTGGCCAGTCATGGGGGATTCGGTGTGGAACATCTAAAGTAATACCATCCCTTGACCCGAAACTCTGCATTCTATTTCATAGACAGTCTTGAAGGGTGGAGGGCAGAACCTTGGGCCCTTGGGAGCTCCATGTCTGAAGGACCCTAGAGACTGAGGAAGGGGCTTCTCTGGCTTAGGTTCTCTCAGCTTCTCCTCACCCCAGGCTCTCTGGCATGCAAGAAGAACTCATTGAACATCGTCTAACTAGTTGCTGGTTCATAAGGTAAACTGATGAGGTTTCATCTGCTACTTCTACCCCAGACATATGTACTTTTGATATTAGTTAAGGATTTTATATTTATCTTTGTTTTGTTGGCGGGTAGGTCTCCCAGCAAAATGCAGGAGATCATGGGGTTGCAGAGTGGCCCCCATTTGCAATTGTTGCTTCCTACTGAGTAAAGATTGTTCATCCTGACACTCTTAGGATGGGCCCTGCAGCCCATACTTTGGAATCTGGTTCTGGCATCAAAGCTGTCCCACTCCACTTGACTTTGCTGGGCCAGCCATGCTACTCAGGGATTCTCATGTCTCAGGCCAGAGAAGGAGGAAGCTGTACAGTCTGGCACTGTCGATGCACTACTGGTCAGTTAAGTGGGCGGCTATTGACAAAGTGTCCAACCAGAGAGCTCGTAAGACACTAATCAGCCTATTGATTCTTCATCTCCCCTCCCCACCCTTCGCTCACAATCAATGGGGCAACAGAGCCCAGCACTGGGACTGCCAATTAACTACCTCGAGAATGAGCCGCCACGTGTAACATCTTCTGCTCCACTAGCCATGGCCAATCAGTTCATCGATCCAGTCTAGGCCGTGCTGCCCAGGGATGGGAAACTGAGGCCAGGGCCAGAGAATCCCCAGTGTAGTAACTCCTGTCATCAGTGTTGACCTTGGTCGTCTACCAAAGAGACCTTTACCCTGCCTGGGACATGAGAAGACCCAGAACCTCCCCCCTGTCTGTTATATTTCCCCAGATCTGCTTCCTTCCCTCCTCCTGCCACTTTAGCTCATTTCCGCTCCTTCTGTCCTAAACAGAGAGAGGAAATCAGAAACCAACCACGTTTTTCTCAGTGCTTCTCAGAAGCTTGCCAGTTCTCTTTCTCATCTCTTTTCCTCTGTATTACCTACGAATACTCCCACTTCTCACCTCCTTTTCCCATCCGCCCGCTTTCCAAAACCTGTCACTTCCACTCAGAAGATCCCATAAAGGTCTTGAAAGTGCTCCAAGCTGCGGAGCCTGCTGCTGGCATGTCACGAGACTGCCTTTCTACTGGACGGTGGCAACTCATGCTCAGTGACCTCAAAGCCCATTGCAGGAGCGGACATTCTGTGGCTTTCGGGATGGTCCAGGGAGAGTAGCTGAGCCCAGTCAGGAGGTGGGCTTGGGGGAGATTTCCTTGAGAGGATAAGAGGGAGGACAAGTTGCCTGGTGGGGTGAAGGAAGGGGAGGGAGAGCATGAGAAGAGGTGTGGTTCAGCGTTTCCCAGCCAGATTCTCCTCCCTCCCCCATTTCCCCCAGCCTCTGAATCAATACATTTTGAATCTAATCTAATAACAGAGATTTAACGAGGGGATAATGCGTGTGCAGCGGCCAGGCTCTTTGTCTCTTCTTTCATGCAGCAGCTGGGGCCCATTATCCCGGGACAATGCCCCATGCTAATCACTCCTCTCTCCTCCTGAGTGCTGGGGAGGGGCGGTGGGCCAGAGAGGGCAGCTCCTTCCCTGATTGGAGGGGAGTGGAGGGGTGCATGGGGGGGAAAAAGTCGAGAAGGGTCTGGACAGGCCCCACACAATTGTCTTGACCTGACACCAACTCATCGGCCTTCTCTCCAGGCAGGGTTGGGAGCCCCGAACAGTGCACACGAACAGCAGATAATTACCTATCAGCTGCAGCACCAGTGGCTCAGAGTTGGGTGGGTTTTGTCGTCCTTTTTTTTCTTTCCTTTAACTTGGTCCTCTATAATTTAAGCTTTCCCCTTAAGGCCTGTGATTGGCCAGCCATGACTGCCATGGTTAGAGAATTAAACCCTGGTTTTAGAGACCAAGAATACCCCTCTCTGAAAGAGAAGGCTGCTCCACATCCTCTTTCTCTTCTATCTGGGACTGACAAGAAAAAAAATCTGATATGTTCTAATTAAAATTACAGCAGCCAGAGAGTGAGAGAGACAGACAGTTAGCCTGTTACTAGCCGTGAGCCAGCTCTGACAAAAGACCTCTCACACTCCTGAGAGCATGCTGGAACTTCAAACTAATGCCCAGGGGCCCATTTGCATGATTATTCTCAAAAGAGAATAGCCCTGCACCTTGGAGCTCCAGGAGCCTCCACTTCTGGTTCACACGTGAGCTTTCTGGGCTTGCCCACAACCTGTCTGAGGACACAAACATCTCTTCCTTGACTCAGCCTCCCCAGAACTACCCACTTCAGCTTCTCCCGTCCCCTTAGCCTGTAGCTAACCTAAATCTTACATCTTTCTCCCTCCTCCCCCACTGATGTATGAAAACGCTTGTGAAACTGTGACAATGGCCATGCCTTTCCTACCCAGCTGTGCTGCTATGGTTCAGACTCCAGGCCCCAAGACAAGACTGGCTGCCTGGCTGCCTGGCTTGCTTTCTTCCTTTTCTTTCTTCCTTTTCTTTCTTCTCTTCTCTTCTCTTCTCTTCTCTTCTCTTCTCTTCTCTTCTCTTCTCTTCTCTTCCCTTCCCTTCCCTTCCCTTCCCTTCCCTTCCCTTCCCTTCCCTCTTTCTCTCTCTCTCTCTCTCTCTCTCTTTCTTCTTCTTCTTCTTCTTCTTCTTCTTCTTCTTCTTCTTCTTCTTCTTCTTCTTCTTCTTCTTCTTCTTCTTCTTCTTCTTCTTCTTCTTCTTCTTCTTCTTCTTCTCCCCCCCACCCCGCCCCAGCAATGGCCTAATAAACCCCTTCTTTTAAAAAGACTTTCAGCCATGGAAGTTAATTTTTTTTTTTTTGTTTAACAGAACTTACGAATTGGTTTGACCTTCAGGAGGAGGTGTGGAGGTTAGACCATAGGAAGAACTTCCTGATAATCATGAACTAGATTGGAAATCTGAAGGGTAAGGCTTGGCATCTCATTTCCTAGAAGCCTTTGAGGTAAGGCTTTTGTCTAAGTTGAGAAGGGCAGCCCAGGGAGGAGAGGAGCCCTGCCTCAGTTTCCACTATCAGTTTCCACCATCCCAGTTGGGAAGGAGCCCAGAGCTACGACTCCTGAAGCCTGGCCACTCTCAATCCTTTTTGCAACACATTTATTGGGGACAATATAAGAGTAGGCTACACTCTTATTTGAAATTTGAAATTTGGTCCCATGATGTAGTAGCTGTGAAGCCTTGGACAAATACTAACTCTCTGTGCCTCAATTCTCTCATCTGTCAAATGGGCTAGTTTCTGTACCCACCAGGCTCTCCCATACCTTCCTTATGCTCTCTTTTCCTCGTTGCTGTCCCCCACCCCATCCCACCCCTGCACGTTCCCAGTCCTCTCACACAGAGTTCCTCCCTAAAACCACAGCTTCGAGTCCCTGCTCTGGGACAATGTATAGATAAGGGCGCAAATTGGGTGGTCTATCCTTTCCCTGGCTGGGTCCCTCCTATTCAATTCCACCCGGTGTCTGGAGAGAGAATTAAACTCTTGGTGTCTCATCTTTGGCAGGGGGTGGCCACAACTCTGTCCTTCAAATCCACGTCCACCAGGTGGCAGCAAAGTCCAGAAGTTCCACGGAGGGGGCCTTTGTGACATTTTGTATTGCCCCCTTCGCTCTGCAAATGCCCCCATCCCTCTCCTGGGGTCTCTGAAGACCCCCCTCCTTCGGGGCCAGCTCTCTCCTTTTGGTCAGTACTAAGGATCACGATGCAGAGTGCCTGGTGCCCTGTTCCGCGCTCTGGGCAGAGCTGGCCCACTGCCCCCTCTCCCTATCACACAGCTGTGCCCACGCGATCCCTAGTAACAGCCCCTCTTGCTCATGCACTCAGGACTGAGCCCCTCATCTAGCCAAACACTTAGTTGCTTTTCCATGTTCTGCTTATGCGATGAAGATAGATATTATCGACTGATGGTGAAGAAGCAGTTTTACCTAAAACCCACACATACACAAACCCAGGAGGATTCTCTGCCTTTCGCTTCTGCCCATGTCTCTAGAGCCCCCACACCAGATCACCCTACACTGCTCTGGGGAGCTTCCCAAGGGTCCCAAGGAAAGGAGGGTGAGAGTAAGGTGCTGCCCAGAGCAGGAGTGGAGGAGGAGGACAGGGGGCAGTTGTTAGAAAGGGAGGGTGGGACACTGGGAGATACTCATCCAGGGCTCCAGGGTAAGGGCTAAAGAGGTGAAATTGCTCTCAAACAGGGTCATTGACATGATTTCTTCACCTATTCCAGGGCAATGCCCATAACTTTGCTGATGCCACATGCTAGCTGTGCGTATTAGTTTCTGGCTGCTGCTCTAACAACTTACAATTTAAAACACAAATTTATTTTCTTGAAGTTCTGGAGGTTGGAAGTCGTTTCTGGAAGCTTGGGAGAATCTGTTTCGTGCCTTTTCCAGATTCTAGGGCTCCCTGTATTCCTTGGTCCGTAGCCCCTTCCCCCATCGCCAGAATCAGGATTTCTCTGCTTCATTACATCTCCTTCTCTGACTCTTCTACTTCCCTCTTTCCTTTATAAAGACCTTTTTTATTACAGTGGGCTCACCTGGATAACCAGAGTAATGTCCCCACCTCAAGATCCTGAAACTAGTTACGTTTGTAAAGTCTCTTTTACCTTGTAACGAAACATAATCTGGGGTTCCAGGGTTAGGAAGCAGATATCTTTGAAGGGTCCATCGTTCGGTCTACCACTCTGAGATTCGGGGCAAGTTGCTTAATTTCTCTGTGCCACAGTTTCCTCATCTATAAAATGGATACCCACTTTACAGGAATGGTATGAGGATTAAAAGAGGTAACGTAAGTAAAGGGTCTAGCACAAAGCTTGGTGATTTTTATCTACGGTTTTATTATTGGTCCTGTGTGTAAATCTAGAGGTTTTCTGCCCAGGCTCATGCACAGCGAAATTGAGGTGCCCACCTCAGACCCATTTAATTAATACTGTATAAGAAATAATCCTTTCTTATACAGGCAGCATTCATTTGAGCAATGATGTTAGGGGGATGAATACTGAGCTACTTGACAACTTTAAGAGACAGGGGTATGAAAGCAGAAGCCTGAGGGTAACAGTCCAAGATCTCAGCCCGGCAAGAGATGGAGCATCAGGGTGTAGACAGTCTGTCTCTCCCATCCCTCCCCCACACCCGGGGGCTGCTTATTTTCCTCAGGGAGAAGTGCTTGACAGTGGTAAGGCCTTCTTGAGGCAAGAGGTATTAACACAGAAGGGGGTGCAGAATCACTTCCCGCAGAAGCCTTTAGCAGAGACACCGCTCCCTTCTCTAGATCCACCCACTTTGTCTGAGAAAGTAGTCCAGGCTGGCTGATGGACTACTAGAGGACCTTCCCAGCGTAAGGTCCAGGAAATCCTGCCTTTCCATCCAGGTGACACTTAATCACGGAGTAAGGCACCAGCTCTGCACTCTATCTTTTCCTCTTGGCCGACATATCCATCCCCCTGCCTTCTCACCCAAGGACTCATTTTTCTGGTTCTTGCAAATGAAACTCCAGTCTACCTGCCATAAGGGTTTGTCACTGGGCTTAAAATGAACACTAAGGGGTTCATTCCTCAAAGGTCTTCAGAAGGGCAGTGGTGCTCTTACTCCGTTAGCTTCACTCAGCGTGTGTCCTTTCAACACCCTCCAATTTCTTTACTCTCGCTACAATTGTTAATTCACTTATTTATCATCAGGTGATTTATTTAGCATTTGTTCTGGCTTTCAGCCTATTAGTTCCCAAAGGCAGGTATTTCTCCTCCTAGTCACCACTCACACAGGGCCTGCCACTTAGTCCATGCTTTGCATTTAGTGAGCAATTCAGTGAATAAATGGGATTGGGAAAAGAGGCATCTACCACATGAGGAAGAACCTATCCGAGACTCCTTCTCTAAGCTGCTCTTCACTTCTCACTGATACTGCCTGTGTCCATGGGGAGTAGGGAGTGAGGCATAAAAGAGAGACGGAGGGCCCTAGGTAATGTGGGGGTCAGTGCTTGGGGAAGCTGAGTGGAAATCTAGGGGATCACTGTAGGAGTTGGGTGGGGAATCTGAGGGGGCCTTCAGGAGGCCGCATGGTCATTGAAGCCCCAGATGTCACTTCTTCAGTGAACCTTTTTTGAAACTCTTTAAGAGAATGAATCACTTTCCCCCAGAACTTCCACATTGTGCCATAGCTGTTTGGAGGCTGAATCTGCCAAATTCGTGAGCTCCACAGCAGGGACTGACAGTTTCTTACTCAGCTCTGTGTCTCCAGGGCCAGACGCGTGCCTGGCATAGATGCGTCTGGCAGAGGGTGAGGCTTGTTATTCGTGGAATGAAGGGGGTGGTGGTGTGGATGCTGTGTGAGTCGCTTTCCGCTGGGACGATCATATGACTTATCATCCATTTCTGTCCTGGAAATGAGGGCCAGTATTAATAACTGCTCACAGACAACATGCTGTACCGTAGGGCTGTCCCAGGCAAGCAGGGTGTATGTGTGGCCACCCTACCACTTTAGGGGGTCCCTGGCGCCTTCCACGGCTGAGTGCCTGCCCCTGCCAGCCAGGGCCAAGAGTGCTGCTCCCCCACAGACTCTAGAGTCAAGAGATTTCGGGTGGGGGGAGGAATGGAGAGCCTCAGTGCTGCCCTTTGTCTACTACTGTAGGGTCAGGGTTTTCCTCCTGAGCGTCACCTCAGAGGTCAGAAGGATTTCCTGTGGGGTCGCAGGTCAAACGCCGCATGGCCTCAGCAGAACTACATGGAGTCCCAGCTCAGCCTCTGCCCTCCAGCCCCCAGGAAGAAGGATGAACTGATTCTGGAGCAGGAAGCAGCACTGGGCAGTCTGAGGACCTCCACCCCAGCACTCAGGACAGGGCCCTGGCGACTTCCTCCAGAGGGAGATGGGGCACGGTGTGGTGTGGGGGGGTCACTGCTGGCAGAGGGAACGTGCCCCCATGGCATTGAAAGTTGGCCAAACTGGACTGGATTGACAAGAAATTCCCAGGTAAGCCATTGCCTTCGCACTCATGATCCCTTTTGTGGCGGAGGAAACCCGCACTCCCCGCTGCAGAGGAGAGAGAACGTGCAGTTGTGCTGCTAAGGGGGGAAGTGGATCTGGGTCCTTCCCCAGCTTCCTGACCGCTCCCTGGGGGTCCCGGGAGTTTCAGAGAGAACAGAAATCCCAGGGGCCAGACCACCTCGAAGCAGCAGCTCTAAGAGGACTGGTATCAGAGGTGGTGGTGAACAGGGGGGAGACACGAGGTCCAACCTGAACTGTGGTGTAGGGTGGGATTTGGGATCTGCCTCGCCACCCCCTGCGGGCCCCTGGACCCGGCTTAACCCAGCCTGCGGCAGCTGCACAGGTGGCAGGCACAGGGTGCAGCCTCCCTGGGCACGGAGCCCGGAGCTGTGCCCCCCGGGAAGCTCTGACCACGAGCCTGTACACGCGTTGGTTCCTCAAGTTCCCAGTCAACCTGCGAGGTCCAGCTTAGTGCCCTCTCCTCTCAGAGTTCCTACTGCATCCTTCTCTGTGCATCACACCCACACACCTCTGCGCTACAACTCACTGCACTGAACTGCAAGGATCAGTGGAATGGTCCATCTTCTCCTCTCTTCTCGGCCTTCATCCTCCTAACTCGGCGCCTGGAACCGTGGAGGCGCTGAAGAAACATGTGACTGAGTGCTGGAGGAGGAGGGACCGGGGTGAGCATCGTGCACCCTTGCACTGTAAAGAAGTTGCTGTGGCCCAGGGAGGGGAAATGACTTGTTCAGAATGGCTCATGGGCTTTGCATCAGTGAGTGGGAATATCTAGGTGGGCTTGGGCAGCAACCACCCTCTCTCCGTGCTGGAGACAGGGCAGGCTCTTAGGAACAACAGGTTCCGATTTGAGAACACGTGGGAACTGGGGCCCAAACGCTCTTTCTAGTAGGTCACTTCCTCCTATCCTCTTCTCCCTCTCTCACTTTCCGTGTATATTTTTAAGGTTATTTTGACTCTCACTGCTGCAATAAGAACCCAACAATTAACTATCATAAGGCTGTTTTACAATCATGTAGAAGCCCCTTTTATCCACTTTGCTTTAAATGGTTGTATCTTTTATCCTTAGTTTTCAGGAATATAAAGCTTTACAGCGTTTGCTGCAAACCTTCATACTTTACAGTTTATTGCTCCCTCTGCAGATAAATCTTTCACATAAATAAGACTTTCATCTGTACAGTACTGGGCTTAGGCCACTGTGGCTCTCCGCGATTTCATCAGTGAAACTTGGACTTGGACACAAGATAATTCACATAGAGCCAGACTCAGTCCCTTGTCCTCTGATCAGGGCTAGACAGGCAGCCCTGCCACAAAGAAGGGGGAGGGAGATGTGAGGCCGCATCCCAGAGCGGGTGGTCCCCACTTGCCTTGTACCTGGCCTGAGGTGGGGGCCCCTGCAGACACCAGCCAGGGGCATCCTGGCTTCTCCATCCTTGGGCAGGGAAATCTTTCCTGAAAGTAGCTAAGGATCAGCCGCAGTAAGCTCAGCCGGGGTTCCCCGAGAAGTGCCTCGAGCAGAGCACAAGCCAAGCTCCCGGACAGCCGCTGCCCTGGCCTTCCTGAGGCACTAGCCTGAGGGCCTCTCTGAGCAGAGGCTCCTTCCAGAGCAGCCATGGTAGCATGGAGGACCACACAGGCAATTCTGTCCCCGGGTGAATTCCCCAAGTTTGAACTGATTTTCCGAATTTTTAATCTGGAGTGTTTGGATCAAATGCAAAAATAGATGGTACTCCTGTTGGTGGCCACGAGAATGCACCACCCCGGGACTGCCTCCTACGCTGAGGGTAATTGGTCAAGAGCTCCAGTTGCTGCTCTTGCCTAGGACAGCACTTACGCTGAGGCCGTGCCTCCCATGGGCTGCTTGTGGCCAGTGGCTCAGTATGGCAGGGAAACTGAGAGAGGCCCACTTCTGGGAGACAGAGGACTCCTCTGATGACCAACTGGCTGGAGGGCGCCCCCAAAGCCTTGCTGAGGCTTTCTTACATTGCATGGCAGTCTAGGGAGATTCCACCCAACCTTCCTTTGCTCTCTCCCACTGCTGGCAGAGGGAACGTGGAATCAGACTTGTAGAGCAATCTGATAGGTCTCCCTGCCCTGGATCCTTCTCCATCTTCCCCTCAGAAGCATTTCCCCTGATAAAATCCTTGCACATTTAATCCCATGTTGGCATCTGATTCTCAGAGGGCAAGGAATAGCACATTTCTCATTTACATAAGGAGAGAGAGATGCACACATTAGTGTCATAGAAGGAAATTCTGTACCTACATGTTTTTTACATAGAGAGCTGACAGAAAGACAGTAGACAGGTAGAATAGATGTGTGTGTGTTTATGTGCAATGCTAGAAGGAAATCTATATGTACCTCTCAGTAAAACATATTTAGAAGGGTATAAGTTGATAGCTAAAATGTACTTTAAAAAAAAAAGACTATTATTTTAGAGCAGTTTTAGATTCACAGCAAAATCAAATGGAAGGCACACATAGCCTCCTCCATTGGCAACATCCCCCACCAGAGGGTATATTTGCTGTAACCAATGAACCTGTGTTGGCACATCATGCTCACCCAAGGATTATAGTTTGCATTAGGGTTTACTTGGTGTTGTACATTCTCTGGGCTTGGACAAATGTATAATGACATATACCCACCATTACGATGTCCTACAGAGTAGTTGCATGTGCTAGAAATCCTCTATGCTCCACCCATTCATCCCTTCTCCCACACCCCAAAACCCCTGACAACCACTGATCTTTTTGCTGTCTCCACAGTTTTGCCTTTTCCAGAATATCATCTAGTTGGACTCATCCAAGATAAATGTGCTTTTAAAACTGTACTCATGCAATGCTTGGTAATCAATTGCTAACCAACTGATGATGCTATGTGTAGAGAGAGTA